>CM067315.1:14546844-15138412 GCA_034231615.1 Meghimatium bilineatum | reverse complement strand
GTGGCATGTTACAACTATGTTGTCCATACATCCCTGTCCCATCAAGTTTCGTGCTAGCTACAAATGTCTTCCATAGCTCCATGTTGCATCAAGTTTCGTGCCTGTTATAACTATGTTCTCCATATCTCACTGTCCCATCAAGTTTTGTGGCATGTTACAACTATGTTGTCCATACATCCCTGTCCCATCAATTGTCGTGCCTGTTACAACTATATTCTCTGTTCTCCATACCTCCCAGTCCAGAAAATAAATATTATATCTCTCTGATGTTATTAAGTAAACCTCGTCTTGTATTCGACTTGTTATTCTTACCAGTCCATTCCTTGATGTTATCTTCCATGATTTTGTTTTACCCCTCTGCTTCTTACCTTTTTCCCTCCCCTCCCCCAACCTTTCGAATGTTCCTGTAGTATCGTATTTGACAAAAGAATTATGCCTTTATACATGCCTAAATCATGCTAGTTTTTTAACACCCTGTTTATTTATTGTCCAAGTCTCGCAACATTTTTATTAGAACCGGTGTTATGTAAGAACTGTCTTCCTAATTTATTAGACCCGCTATTATGTAGCGCTTAAGAACTGTCTTTCTCAATTACAGTGACAGGAAAATATTACAAAGTATCTTCTTCATTTTATAGCAATGCTGTCTTTGTCTGCCCTATGCTACCTCTATTGCAGTTTCCTTCATCTGATGCTATCTTTGTTCATAAATATTTGAATTGGTGGACATGTTTTAGTATTGAGTTATTCATTTTGATCTTTGCTGTAGGTTCCCAAATATTACGTTTCTTGATTTTTTTCTAATGCCTTTGATTTCTGCTGCTACTGTGTTGATTCGTTATTGTAGATTTTTCTTACTTTAAATCAGAGATGCATTCATTCATTCATTTTCCTTTAGCGCTGAAGTTAGCGCATAGGGCAGAGGTCAGATCTCTCTAATTCTGTCTGTTCAAAGCTATTCTGTGCAGTTCTTGAATAGTATGAATATTGGTTGTTTTACCTTCTCTAAGTATTGTTCTTCTGAGTGTTTCTTTTGGTTTGCATGCTGGAGATAAAATGGAATGCACTAAACAATATGTCAAAGTGCATCCCCAAGGCAAGAGATATAATATGTTGTAGTTGTGTATCAGCCAACTTTTAATGTTGTAGTTGTGTGTCAGCCAACTTTTAATGTTGTAGTTGTGTATCAGCCAATCTTTAATGTTGGAGTTGTGTGTCAGCCAACCTGTAATGTTGTAGTTGTGTATCAGACAACCTGTAATGTTGTAGTTGTGTATCAGCCAACCTGTAATGTTGTAGTTGTGTATCAGACAACCTGTAATGTTGTAGTTGTGTATCAGCCAACCTGTAATGTTGTAGTTGTGTATCAGCCAATCTTTAATGTTGTAGTTGTGTGTCAGCCAACTTTTAATGTTAGTTACAGCACACTAAAATAACGATGAAATTTTGAAATGTTTCTTCTGGGTATCAGCTACGGACATACGAGTGGGGGGTGTGGGGCGCATTCATCGTTTGTTTATACCGGTATTTGTGCATGTTTATATTCACGTCTATGTATATGTATACAAGTAAATAATAAGTAACGTTAAACCATAACATTTAACAGCCGTAGTGATGTGAGATGTTAGCAATATAACATTTCAGTTGCTCTGATATATATATATTCTCAGGGCCGTATACATCTTTGGGTAAGGATTTTACTCTAGAAAAATGTCATTTTCTTTCTCTCTAGTGTATTTTTTGCATCTTGACTAATTTGTTTGTTGCCTTTTTGGGAAAACTATTGAGGAAAGGGGGGTGGTGTTACCCACACCATATATATATATATATATATATATATATATATATATATATATATATATATATATATATATATATATATATATATATATATATAAAAGGACCGTACCTATACTGGCATTTTATTACATTGCAACATTAGTTACAACTGTTTACATAATTGCAAATATTATTTTTATGTGTGACTTAATGTTGCTTGCAATTATGTCTTTGCCCGTTTGCAATGATGTGTTTGTCCGTTTGCAATTATGTGTTTGTCCGTTTGCAATTATGTCTTTGTCCGTTTGCAACTATGTTTATATTTGTATAACAGTGTTGCCATGCGTTTATAAGCACGTATACATAATTATAGAAGCAGACTTGAGTTGATAGTGTTTGCATGCAACATTAGCTGGAACGGCCCTTCATCTAGTGTTCCCAGTAATTTCATAACGTCAGACATACCGACTCCCACACAAGTATCGATCAGCTAGCTGCCTCTGGCTGTCACGTAGAAGCAACCGCCACCAGCTCACCAGACCAGCTTCCAGACACAGTGCTCTGTCTACGGTTAGTGTTTCTTACAGCTCGGTACTTTTCATAATCAGTCAAATTTACACAGAAATTCAGAAGTGCCGGTTAATATTAACATGACCTGGTTGTATACAAAAGCGATTTTTACACATAACACTAAACATAAACATGGCTTTGTACATAACACTAAATATAAACATGTCTTGATTATACATAGCACTAAATATAAACATGGCTTTATACATAGCACTAAATATAAACATGGCTTTATACATAACACTAAACATAAACATGGCTTTATTATATATAACACTAAATATAAACATGGCTTTATTATATATAACACTAAATATAAACATGGCTTTATTATATATAACACTAAACATAAACATGGCTTTGTACATAACACTAAATATAAAAACATATTAATGCACTCACTACAACATGTATCAAGTATAACATGAAAATAAATACACAGAAAACAGAAGTAATGCAAATCAACAAGTCATAAAATCCAGTGAACATAATAATAAACAAAGCTAAAGTTAAACAGACCTCTGAATTTAAATACCTGGGAAGTATATTAACAGACAACGGAAAATTAAAGAGATTGTGACAATATGCCAGGAAGCAAACTTAGTAACATACCGGCTATATTAAGTAACAATATATTAAGAGACCTGAGAGGAAGATCTTAATTAAAGTAGTAGTCACAGAAAGTAAAGAGAAAGTCCTTTTCCTAAATATCAAGAAAACAGAAGTAATGGTTATTTCAAAGAAACAAAATACCACACCTTGCAAGTTCAGAGTGAATGATATATTATTAAAACAGGTCCACCAATTCAAATATTTAGGTACAATGATTACAGCAGATGGAAGACGTTCAACAGAAATAAGATGCAGAATAGGGCAGGCAAAAACAACATTCAGAAAAATGAAAAATATATTGTGTAATATGACCTTGTCATTAGAGGTGAGAAAGAAAGTTCTGCAGTGCTATATAACCCCTATACTAACATATGGGTGCGAGTCTTGTACAATAAACATACTGGATAGTGGAATGTAGAGGTGTTGAAAGAGTAAAATGCGAAACGGACCGTAATCAACAATATAAGAAAATGGGCATTTTCCTTTTTTTTTGGCCACTTCATGAGACAGGCAGGTTTATAGAACATAGTCACAACAGGCAAAATTGAAGGCAACAGAGACAGATGACAACAACGTGAGAAAATATTAGACAGTTTGACAACCTGACACGGCAAGGAAACAACAACGACTTTGATACATAATACTGTGGACAGAGAGCTGTGGAGAGCCATGACCGCCTACGCCAGCCGGCATGGCACCTGATGATGATGATGATGATGATGATGATGATGATGATATTAAGAGACAACAAATCAAATCGTTCGCACACATCAGCAGACTAACATCAGAGAACATCATACCACAATAAGCTATGCAACATAGATACAGTGAAGGCAGACCTAAAGGCCGACCACGAAAACGATGGACCATCAAAATAAAAGAGGCAACAAATTCCACAATATACTTAGCAAACACTTGGGTCATCACCAGAAAACTCTTCTACCCCTGACGCTGAAAGGCAACAAAGGATTTAGCGAATGGATAGATGGATAAACCATTACTGCTCATACCAAAGATCAGTATAATGCGTGCGGTTGCGTCTGTGGGTCTCACCAATGACCCACTAGACAAGCCACCCATGCAACAGAAAACCTTAGTAGATGACATGCCGTTATATTGAGGTTAGCTTCTTATAGAAGCTTCATGGCATGTCATCTATACAATTATGCTTCTCATGCTTTTATTTTGTTATTGCAATGTGTTTCATGTGGACTTGAATATATGTATCTTGGTTGGGGGGGGGGGGGCAGAGATGTACTGCGCAGCATTGGGGAGGAGGAAACTAACACCACTGTTTTTCCTATTTCTGAGGCCCATCATTGAGGCACAGTGACTCAGGACGTGATAATCCTTTTGACTTGAATATTTGGTTGCATGTCTGGAGCAATAGATAAGTTCAGCATAACCAGTACTCAATTGGTGGTGGGGAATGAGCACAGTGAACCCTCTCTATCTTGGCTACAGTGGCTCGGAGCAGTGCATAGGTTGAAACCTACCTTCCTGGTGGTCTGATAGTTATTCTCTGGATCTGGTCCAGGATGGGCAGAAAATCCACAGACTTCCCAGCATGTCATTTAATGACATTGGATCAAAGGGCATGAGCCCATGGGCCCCTGGATCAGCAACCAACTAAAGATCAAGATGAAATTCAAAAGACAGATGATAAACATTATTGACAGATGATAAACATTATTGACAGATGATAAACATTATTGACAGATGATAAACATTATTGACAGATGATAAACATTATTGACAGATGATAAACATTATTGACAGATGATAAACATTATTGACAGATGATAAACATTATTGACAGATGATAAACATTATTGACAGATGATAAACATTATTGACAGATGATAAACATTATTGACAGATGATAAACATTATTGACAGATGATAAACATTATTTTTATACCAACACTCTGCTATCAATGCCAGACATGGCCGATGACAGCAGCACACAGGGAAAACTTACAACATGTGAGATGAAATGTCCGAGAAAAGTCGCAAGAGTGACCAAACTAGACAAAATGAGAAATGATGAGATTAGGAGAAGAATTGATATAAGACCATGCACTGAATCCATCGAGAAACAACAAATAAAATGGTTTGAACACCTTATGAGAATGAGCCACAACCGACAAGAACATATACCATAAGAAGATCCGGATACAGGGCCAGAGGCGCCTGTGTGTTACCGGGGCCCGAAAGGGAAGCAAAGAATAGCAAAACTGTTTACCTTCCACGCATGTCGTAAAAGGCGACTAACGAGGTTATGGGATGGAGTTGGCTGTCCCATCCCATATAGGGTCAATGACCCAAAGCCATGGTGAAGTAGGATGTGTCATGTCGAAAGGCGCAGATATCACAGCAGTGCTGTAAACTATGACACAACGCATTCCGTTTTCCGGACTACATCCTGCTAATCTGCAGGAGTTTGAGAACGAACGCAGAAGAAGACAGAAGAAGGGCCAGAGGAAGACCTAGAGCAAGATGGATAGTAAACACCAAGACAACAAGACAAGAAGACAATATATTCTGACCATGATCCAGCTGTGGATAGACAATAGACTAAAAATAAAAGTGACTTTATACATAACAATAAAAATACAAACATGACATATCACTAATTACAATCATGACATTTATCTATCTATCTGTCTACAAATCCGTAACCTGTCAGGGTCATAGAGGTGACACATTTCTGAAGTAGCACACAGTCCTCCAGCGATTTCTATCTTCAACGATGCGGATGAGTGAGGAAAAAATATGGTCTTTCCCAGTCCTTAATGGCATTTATACAGATCGTGAATACAACCTTGACATTTATACAGATCGTGAATACAGCCTTGACATTTACACAGATCGCTAAACACAGCTTGACATTGGCACGTTTATTTGTATAGTCTTTGGGTCAAAGGGCATGAGCCCATGGACCGCTGGATCAGCAACCATTTGTATAGTCAGGAACTACGAGTAATAAATCTCTTGTATACTTTTGTGCAATTTATTTCTGAGGAGTTTTTCCAGATCTTTATTTCATATCCAAACTTAAAGTAAAGTCCTTAAAGAAAAGTTAGACAAGGAAAAATCAGTCTCATAACAATGGAAGCAAAGATTGATATCATGCCCATGGTGGAATGATGATGTTGCAAGTGAGATTGGGTAATTAACGGAGAGCAGATGTACAGTGGCAGAAAGTAAGTAACAAACAGAATATGTGTGGCCTCTTTTAGGATGACCATATTTCTATCTTGAAATAGAGGTCAAAAAATATTTTTTACAGAAAAAATAGAACGAATTTGTATATGTAATCAAAATACGTTTATATTGTACACTTTCTAAAATGAAACACCATAAATCTGACAATTTTAATATGAAATATGAAAATGTATATATTTCTAATAATTTATCTTGTTAAAATTTCTTGTTAAAAGTTTTTTAAATGCAATAACAAAGATTTAGCTTTAATATTCTTACTTTCATAAAATTAAAAATATACATCCACGACTCTTGCACATCTACAGAACAAAATGTAGTTCTCATTATTTAATTTCTTATACTTTTCTGAATATTGAATTTGTTTTATTAATCTTTATTACCTTGTCAGTAATTATGAAAATGTTGACAAGACATGTATTTGAAGCTACATTACACAATAAATAGTCAAACCTCTGACAGATACAATAACTTGCTTCTCTCCAATGCCGGTAAAGGTCGCTTCGCGTTTCTATTCTGCGGCGAGATAGAAAGGAAGAACCGAGCCACTTTAACAATTTTGAATCAAGTGTATACCTTTTTTAAAATATATTTTTATACGATATTTCAAAATATTGTGTCGATTTTTGTATGATAACATTTCAATAATGTGAGATCAAAATATTACATCGAATATTTTGAATGGATATTTATACGTCTGCCATGTGATGGATATTTATACGTCTGCCATGTGATGGATATTTATACGTCTGCCATGTGATGGATATTTATACGTCTGTCATGTGATGGTTATTTATACGTCTGCCGTGTCATGGATATTTATACGTCTGCCGTGTCATGGATATTTATACGTCTGCCGTGTCATGGATATTTATACGTCTGCCGTATGATGGATATTTATACGTCTGCCGTGTCATGGATATTTATACGTCTGCCATGTGATGGATTCTTTCCAGAACGTAGTCTTCCTTGTGGTTCTCCTGAAATCCACATGGTCTCTGGCGAGTTGCCACGCCTCCTCTAGGGAAGTGTGCATGCGTTTCTGAATACATTATCTCTTATCCATATGCATCTTGTTCGACATTAACCTCTACTGCTTTCATCGCCCTCTACAACATTACTCCATGCCAACGTATATTCCGATATATATATATATATATAATCAAGTGCCGTCTCCACAACGAAGGTTGGCTGCAACAGACATCCAACATCCCCTGTCTCTTGTTTTGGGGCTGCACTTTACTAGACTGTAACCTGTCCATCTTGTGATGTTACTCTCCCACTTGTATTTCTGACTGGCTCTTGCTCGCTTCCCTTCGATTTTACCCTTAAGTAAGATCTTCAATAAGGTGTCATGTCTTTTAATGTGTGCAAAATATTTTATTTGCCTGATCTTTATTTCATTTAACAATCCTTTCTTTATATTAAGTGTTGCTAGAACCTCTTTGTTTGTTTGCTTCTCTTTACATGATGTTCTTCCTATTCTTCTATATATCCACATCTCAAAGGCATCAATTCTGTCTTCTAATTGATTGTTTTTGTCCATGTTTCTGAGCAATATATTAATATAGAATAGATGTAGCATTTTATAATTCTCATTTTTGGCTTTTTTGTAATTTGTTTAGATGTCAATATTTTGCTCATGTCATTGAAGGTATTTAGCCATTCCTATTCTACTTTTAACTTCTGTTTTACATCTGCCATCATTTGTGACTATGTGTCCAAGATATTGATAATGTTCTACTTGTAGTTTCCCTCCATGTATTTTTATATTTAGCACTTTTTCTTCTTTAACTGCTGATTATAATAGGTTTTTTAAATGTTTATATCCAATCAATATTCATTACTTGATTTACTGACTTGATCTATTAGTCTTTGTAGTTTATGTTCACGTTCTGCTAAAAGAAGTGTCATCTGCATATCTCAGGTTGTTTATTCTTGTTCCATTGATCTTGAGTCCTGACATTCTTGCTATATGTTTGAAGATATTCTATGTGTAGATATTAAATAGACTGTGTGATAAAATACATCCTTGTCTTACCCCTATTCTTTTTTCTATGTATGGTGAGTAGCTGTTTTCACACCTTATTGATGCAGTTTGTTCCCAATATAAATTTCTAATCCGTCTGATGTCTTTTCCAACTAAACCTATTTCTTGAAGACATTCGATTAATTTTTCATTTTGGACCCTGTCAAAGTCCTTGCTGTATGAAGCAAATGTAGATACTTTTTTGAACTTCTATATATTTATCTATCAATAGTCATATATATTGTCCCTCATTGTCTTATTCTTTATCCATACTTATTGTCCATCTAATCAATAGTCTATCAATAGATACCCATTATAGCTTCTCTTTTCTTTGTTTTTTCCAAAACCGAATTGCTCTTCACCGACCTCAGTGTCTATCTTGTTTTTAATTCTTTCATGTATTATCTTGAGTAGCATTTTGGTTTTATGATTCATTAAACTTATTGTTCAATATTCTATGCAGTTCATAGCTCTGGGATTTTTAGGTAGTGGTATGAATATTGATGATTTCAGGTCTTTAGGTATGTGGCCTGTATCATGATAGTTTCCACACCAGATTTATCTAGAGTTTTTATTATGTCTGCTGCCATGTTGTCGGAGCCTGAAGCCTTTCCACATTTTATTGATTTTATTGCGTTTTCTACTTCTGCTTTCGGAAATATTATTTTATTGCTGGCTCATCATTGTTGTGTATTGTAGGTTCTTTATTCCGTTTGTAATCAAAAAGTTCTGTCACCTAATCTGCCTATCTTGTAAGTACTTATGTTTTAACAAATATACTTTTTCCACATTTATCTTTAATGCAGCCACCCACAATTATAGGATCTTTCTTATTTGTGATTTGTCTTATGTCCTTATGCATTTCTTCTGCCGTCTGTTGTACTGACATCTCCTATTAGGCTATATTTCCCTGCATTTTGTTTCTAGTTATTGTTCGTTCAATCTTCTGCACAGTTTTCTTATCTCATTGTCTATAAGTGAATATTTTGGGGTATTTTTAGCCTTCTTTCTTTCTGACATTTTCTCTAATAGCAAAAGAAAAAAGAGGAATACTAAGATTTTTCGCATTTTTAATTTTTTCTTGGCTTTTTTCTTGGCTTTTTCTTGGTTAATTTTCATTTGATGTTTGAATACTTTTCCTTAGGCTGTTCCATTTATTGTCTAATTTCTCATCTAGATTTTCTCTTCCGTATTGTTCTATGCATTCTGTCATTCTTCTTCTTCTTCTTCTTTCTGTCCTCATGTACCTTTCGGTGTTGAGGGGAGAGTGAGTGTAAGGTCTTTTGCCCTTCTATTTGCCTCCTCTGCTGTTATATTTCCGAGTGTCTCTAATACACTATCTATCCACCTTTTACGAGGGCGTCCAATAGGTCTCCTGTTTTCGTATCGTTTGTTAAGTATTTTTTGGATAATACTTTGCTCTTTCAGTCTGGTTATGTGGCCGTACCATTTAACTCGTTGTTTCTGTATGTATTCTATTGTTGTCTTGATCCCTAATTGTTTCCTTAGTGCTTCATTCCTGATTTTGTCTCTCAAGCTAACTCCAATCATACGTCTCACACATTTCATTTCAGTTGTGTTAATCTTATGTATTGCTCTAGAATCTAATGTCCAAGTTTGACACTGATAACACAATGTTGGTAAGAAAATGGTGTTGAAAAGCGCTTTCTTTGTTTCTAGAGTAATATCTTTGTTTCTTAGTAAAGGTGTTAATTGACCAATGATCTGACAGGCCTTATTACATCTTGCTTATTGCATTCTATCATTAGATGTTCATATCTTTTCCTTACATCTACAAGGTATTTTTGTTGTATGTCTGGTTTTTTTTTAGTGCTGATATGTCTATCTGTGGATTTTTATTTCTTCTTATGTTTGCTATCTTTTTATGTTTGACATGTATTTTGCACAGCACTGGATTATGCTCAAAGTTTATATCAGTTCCTGGATATGTTTTAGTGTTCTTGGCACTATTTCTAAGTCTGTTGTTGATCATAATATAATCTATTTGGTTCCTATTTCTGTCTCCAGGACTTTTCCATGTTTTATTTTCATGTTGAAGAATGTGTTACATATGGTCATGTTGTTCTCACAGAACTGGATAAGTCGGTCTTCTCTACTATCTCTTGTCCCTATCTTCCCTTATTTGCCCATTATGTGCGCTACACTAATCCCAAATTGCCCTACAATATTCTTGTGTCTTCCTTTCACTACTTTCGCATTCATGTCTCCCATGACTATTAGAATGTCTGTTGATTTTACTGGCTTGAGTAGTTGTTGTAGGTCTTCGTAGTAGTTTTCCATTTCTTCTTCAGTGTAGCAATAGCTAGATCAAAAGGTTTTGCTTTGATCTTTAGTATCATCATTCTGTCGTTATATGTCCAGTACCTGCTGATGTATTTTTCTATTTCTTTCTTGATCAGTATTCCTACCCCCTGTTCATGATAATCTCCTCCTGAATGTAAAAAACTAAAATGTTCCTTTCTTGTGTACCCAGCATCCTTCCATCTCGGCTCTGCTACTACTAGAATCTGTGGATTAAGATCAAGGGAGACATATAATGTGTGTAACCATTTATATATATATTCCATAAATTTCGTTATAATATTAACTTGTGAAATATTGTTAAATCTTGTTATTCTTTATGAGCTGCGGTAGTGTCATGTTAAGTCATTCGCTCGCTAACCAGCAGATCTAGGTTTCGAAAGCATTCGTTATACGTGGTTTAAAATAAAAATTACTCTTGTGGTTTACCCAACCATCATGAAGTAGGGTACCAGACTCGTGCTCTGGAAGGTCGAGGAATGGCGCTATCAGTAATGAGCAAGTGCGGTAGGCGACTCTAGTCAGGTCGTTTCTAGGTAGCCAATGACTAGGCGGTATCACGTATGGGAAACCGTCGGCTGTGACGCTGGTCCATAACACATATTACCCTCACCTTATCTATTATTCTTTGTTTAACTTATTGAATACATTTTCTGTTTACTGTTATCAAGGTAGATGGAAGATGTATTGAAGAAATCAAATATAGAACAACCAAGACAAAGACAGCATTTCACAAGATGTAGAACATCCTATGCAATATATCTTTGTTAATTGATGTGAGAAAGACAGAATGACAACACAGGGTGATGAATGAATCAAAGTGAACTGGACTGAAAATGACAGTAGCGTAATCAGGAAACAATCAGACATCATATTGTGTGGCAGGACAAAGCTACTAATGCAGCTCCTCTTTGAGTGTCGTTTATGAATTTTAAGACGATTTTGTTACAAGCGAATTGTGCGTGTATTCGTGTATATATGATGCCCGTATGTATGTATGTATGTATGTATATATGTTGAAATACCTTGTCCATTATCGGCTCATCAGTGTTGGCGTCCGTATCAGAGGAGCTAGATCGTTTAATATTCCCAACTCGTGTGAATTTGGTCGTGGCTCGCTCGGTTTCCCTGCACATTTGTGCGATCCTTATTATAACTAATACGGATATTATGTTATATGTTTGTTGTTACTGAGGATATTTCAAACCTGTACGGGATGTTTATTGTTGTTGTAATAGTCCTTGACTCGGTCGGTCCGTTCTGGTGACTTTGTGTGCACGGTTTGAATGGCTTGATGAAATCGCATCTTTTTTGGGAGATGCGGTTAGTCAAGTACGGAAGAACGCGTGTGCAATAGTTGCTAGGCGATTTGGTGCCGTTGAACGGACTGGTTCAATTCCCGTTAGTCTTAAGAATTTTTAAAAATTGTCCTCTGGCTTCCTACTTAAATTTACTTGTGATCCTTATGTGTGATTCCGTTTAGGTAGCGGAATCAAGCAGTGTAACCAGCTTTCTTCAAAACTTTGCGTTCAACAATCTACTGTCAAAAATCTCTAATTCCCCATTATCATACCTAATGGCATCTGTTCCCGATGCTGTGTTTCAAAAATAATATCGTTGTGTGCATCTATCTATCTATCTATCTATCTATCTATCTATCTATCTATCTATCTATCTATCCATCCATCCATCCATCCATCCATCCATCCATCCATCCATCCATCCATCCATCCATCCATCCATCCATCCATCCATCCATCCATCCATCCATCCATCCATCCATCCATCCATCCATCCATCCATCCATCCATCCATCCATCCATCCATCCATCCATCCATCCATCCATCCATCCATCCATCCATCCATCCATCCATCCATCCATCCATCCATCCATCCATCCATCCATCCATCCATCCATCCATCCATCCATCTATCTATCTATCTATCTATCTATCTATCTATCTATCTATCTATCTATCTATCTAGCTATCTATCTATGTTCCTTCATCGCCGAACACGGTGAATAGGGCAGAAACCAGAGCTCTCCAGTTCAAGCAATGTGATGCTACTGTGTGTAATTCTTATATGTTATTAAGACTGTCATTCACTCTTTGATGGTTGTTTTGCAAAGACTCTATCTTAGTCTTCCTCATTTTCTTCTGCCATCTGATACTCATTTTAATGTTTGTATTGGCAATTTCATTATAAGCATGTCCGATATATGTCCATCGTTTTATTGTTTTTGTTGCAGAAACATATTGCTGTTTTGGTGTCTTCTCTTACTTGCGTGTTTGACTTGAATTATTTCCAACCAATATTTTCTTCTAAGACATTTATTTTCAAATTGATTCAATTCCTTCTCCAGTGCATTTGTCATTTTCAAAATTTCGCAACCATATGTCACCACGGATATCACATTCGAGTTGAGCAGTCGTAGTTTGATATATTTTTGATATCCATAAGTGTG
Organism: Meghimatium bilineatum; assembly: GCA_034231615.1. NCBI lineage: Eukaryota > Metazoa > Mollusca > Gastropoda > Stylommatophora > Philomycidae > Meghimatium > Meghimatium bilineatum. Next base: position 15,125,407 of record CM067315.1, on the reverse strand, counting down.
TTAGGTAGTGGAACGCACTTGATGCCAATGTTTTCTATGTAATTCATTAAGTCATGTTACTGTATCCATGGTTTGGTTCTGACACTTTTCTGTGATCTTGTTCTTAATCTCACTATACTTGTATAATCTCACTTAATCTCACTATACTTGTATAATCTCACTTAATCTCACTATACTTGTATAATCTCACTTAATCTCACTATACTTGTATAATCTCACTTAATCTCACTATACTTGTATAATCTCACTTAATCTCACTATACTTGTATTGACAAATATTCCTCTAGTACATCTACGCGGTTTAATGGGCAAATACAGTGTTTCCCTTAGTTTCGTCCGTCTGAAGGGGAGGTCTGTGCTTAAGATGTTGGAAACACCAATGCGATTGCAAGATAAATCATAGATTTATACAAACATAGATTTATACATACATAGATTTATACATACATAGATTTATATAGACATAGATTTATAAAGCAGCTTTAGTGACATCTCATTTGTAATACTTTATTGAACGCCTTACCATCAAACCTCCTTTGCAGATTTAGCGCTCCCTTTCAACTTCTGAACTACTTCATCTATGGTATGGTTCCATTGCAAGATACAAATAAGCTAGAGTTGCAATTGCAAGATACAAATAAGCCAGATTTATAATTGCAAGATACAAATAAGCCAGATTTATAATTGCAAGATACAAATAAGCCAGATTTATAATTGCAAGATACAAATAAGCCAGATTTATAATTGCAAGATACAGATAGCCAGATTTATAATTGCAAGATACATATAAGCCAGATTTATAATTGCAAGATACAAATAAGCCAGATTTATAATTGCAAGATACAAATAAGCCAGATTTATAATTGCAAGATACAGATAGCTAGATTTATAATTGTAATATACAACAAATAAACTAGATTTACAATTTCAAGATACAAATAAGCTAGAGTTGCAATTGCAATATACAAATAAGCTAGAGTTGCAATTTTAATATACAAATAAGCTAGAATTGCAATAGCAATATACAAATAAGTTAGATGTACTATGCGTCCTCTTTTCCCCGAATATATCCTCTTTTTTAGACTTTAAATTTCTTTTTGACCGGATATTTTTTAATATGCACAAATGTCATGTTTTTAATTTCCGTATTTGAAATTTTCTTTTTAATGAATATCCTAGTATGTTTTTAATATTTAGATAGAAATGAAAGCTCTTGGAAGTTATATAGTACTTATTGTGATATATGGTATTGAATCCGGTACCCCGCTGAAGACGGATGTGTTGGGCCATTGGCACAAATAAACCGGCGACACAACGCATTTCTATTCTCTGGACTACATCCTGCTGAAAATCTAGTAGGAAAATGGTCCTGCTACAAGGGAGATCCAGCAGGAGTTTGAGAATGAACGCTGAAGAAGAAGAAGAAGAATCCGGGACAATCAGAAAAATAGACATTATTTATAGGTCAGCCGTGTGTTGTCGGGATCCCGATAGGGTTATGTGATTATGAAATTAGTTAGTTTATGAAGTACAGTACTAACAATTTAGTGCGGCAATTATTCACCACTGTACTAGCAAATCAGTGACGCATTTATTCACCACTGTACTAGCAAATCAATGACGCATTTATTCACCACTGTACTAGCAAATCAATGACGCATTTATTCACCACTGTACTAGCAAATCAATGACGCATTTATTCAGCACTGTACTAGCAAATCAATGACGCATTTATTCACCACTGTACTAGCAAATCAGTGACGCATTTATTCACCACTGTACTAGCAAATCAATGATGCATTTATTCACCACTGTACTAGCAAATCAATGACGCATTTATTCAGCACTGTACTAGCAAATCAGTGACGCATTTTTTCAGCACTGTACTAGCAAATTAGTGACCATTTATCCAGTACTTATTCCTCAATAAGTACAATACTAGTAAATATATGACACTCTTATTAAGTACAATTCTAGCAAATATATGATACACTTATTAAGTACAATACTAGCAAATATATGATACACTTATTAAGTACAATACTAGCAAATATATGGTACACTTATTAAGTACAATACTAGCAAATATATGGTACACTTATTAAGTACAATACTAGCAAATATATGATACACTTATTAAGTACAATACTAGCAAATATATGATACACTTATTAAGTACAATACTAGCAAATATATGATACACTTATTAAGTACAATACTAGCAAATATATGGTACACTTATTAAGTACAATACTAGGAAATATATGATACACTTATTAAGTACAATACTAGCAAATATATGACACAAATTTAGTATCCTAGCAAACCAACGACGTATTTACAGGAACGATTATAGTAAATTAATGACACGTTTATTGACCACAATCCTATTACATCAGTGACGTATTTATTACTTACAATCCTAGCAAATCAGTTGCATATCTATTAAATACAATCATTGCAAGTGACCCACTTATCAAATACGATCCCAGCCAATCAGCGTGGGCGTACGAGCAGTCAGTGCATGCGCACTCTGTATTTTATGTCGAAGATATACAGATTGCGTAAATCGATAATTCGTCGGTAAAAGCTGCCCCCGTGAAATGTGACATGTTGCAACCTCTTCATTTCTCGATGATGCTGGATACGATATGACACAACAGCTTCGCTTCAACTGGAAGCGGCTGGAATTAAATGATATTAACTGTAGTTATTTCACCACTTTTGAAAGGAGCTCACAGTAATGTAATATTTATTCCTCTTCTGGTACCTCTCTAACTGGGCCAGCCTTATCATTTATCGCGTTGCTCCTGTCTCCCATGTGGGTCAACATACTTGTCTTTTATTCTATCTCCAAATGTAATGCCTAAAAAGCCCTGTTCCGGCACTATCCCGTTCTCATGTCTGATCCTTGTTCACGAGTAATTTTTCAAAAATTCTCTCCCCGACCCTCTCGCATGAGTGCCCACAGTTGTAATCGTAATCTTAATTTTCAGCATGCGCATCTGCTTCTTCTTCTACGTTCGTTCTCAAACTCCTGCAATGTAGCAGGATGTAGTACGGGAAATGGAATGCGTTGTATCATTCTTTACAACTTTGTTGTGATATCTGTGACTTTTGGCCTGACACATCCGACTTTAGCATGGTTTCTGAGTCACTTCTACCGTATATCGGATTGGACAGTCAACTCCACCCCAGAACCTCCTCAGTCGCCTCTTACGATATGAATATAAGGTAAATTTTGTTGATATTTTTTGTTCCCCTTTTTGGATCACAGCAACACACAAGGAATAAATTGAAGTAAATTCGTGTCTACTGTTGTGCCTGTACAATTATCATAGATATCGCCCTAGAGGTGAAGCTTGGCTCTAACCTTTCGACCTGAGAGTCTTGAGCTCATTACTCAGCAAGAGATTAAATTAAAACTTCAAAATCATCCATATCCGACAGTGGGTATTATTGAACTCTTAATCGATTCATAGACATTCGATCAACTCGGAGATAATTGTGTAGGACACAGATGTCACAGAACTTAACAATTCAAACCAATTTTTAACTGTAGAACGTTTTCTATAACAGAGCAAAACTTACAGATGAGAAATCTTCTTCTGTCTTATTTTGTGTTCGTTCTCAAACTCCTGCAGATTAGCAGGATTTAGTCCGGAGAACGGAATGAGTTGTGCCATGGTTTACAGCATTGCTGCGATATCTGCGCCTTTCGGCCTGACACATCCTACTTCAGCATGGCTTTGGGTAATTGACGCTATATGGGATGGGACAGCCAACTCCATCCCATAACCTCGTTAGTCGCCTTTTACGACATGCGTGGAAGGTAAACAGTGTTGCTATTCTGAGCTTCCCTTTCGGGCCCCGGAAACACACGGGCGACAGATGAGAAATGAGTTCGATTTTCGAAGACTAAGGGAGCAATGCACCGTCTAATTACACGAGACAAGTTCTCTAGTAGAGAAACTTCACCTACGAGATAGACGTAATCGATCAAAGTCCATATCACTGCTTACCGTTTCCTATGAAACTGTCAACCATGATATGCTTTATATGCAAAATTCAAGGGCACAATAGGTGATAAACCATATCGGCATAGAGTTGATACACACTATTCGTCTAATAACTTATATGTCACTGGCTAGGAGGATCACATAGATACAAAAAATATTCAGATAATCGGATTTGCTAGACCTATATGATGCAAATTAAACGATAACTCGATATATTTCACGCTCTCTGACTGAAATCATAGGAATTCCTGATGGTTGTTGAACGAACGAGCACAAATAAAAGCTGTTGTACAATGTATATACAAAATATTCATAGACTAGTAAAATATATTCTGTGTTACCGGGAAGGGTGTCAAAGAATAGTAACACTGTCACCTGACATGCATGCTGTGGAAATGACTAAAAAGCTCCGCGTAGGTTGTCTACCTTACTGCATGATCCTCGCTGTGGTGAGACCGACTGAAGATCAGTCTGATGGCTGCTAGGAGAAAATCAAACATTTTGTCTGTAGCGTGCCATGGAATTGAAAGAAAGTTATGAAAATGTTAACTCAGAACCGCAAAGAGTTTCACCGCGGGAGTTGAAATTTCAGTCACCGAGTACCGCATTCACCGCCTCTATTTCCATTTTATGCTCGATGTTGTAGTGGAGTGGGTAGAGACGATTCTTCGAGCCCTTGTTTTACATTCTTGTAGGCAACACTACCTCATCAGCACTTATCTTTTTGTCCATTGACTGAGCCATCTGTATATCTAACTTGTGTTAATTTTGTGTCGTTAATTATTATGTTGCATCTTGGTGGTTTTAGTCACTTCGAGACAACCATTATTTCTGTTTTCTTCTTGTTTAAATTGAAGCCTTTGTTTCCACTTTCTTTCACTACTTTATGTAACAGGACTTGTAGTTCCTGTTCGCTAGCATACAAAGATCAAGCATATCAAACATTAGGGGCAGACAATCAAGATTTCCAGGGCATGTGATGAGAAGAACACAACTTGAACACTTAATAACCACTGGAAAGACAAAGGGGAGAAGAGATAGGGGACAACAAAGAGAAAAGTTGCTAGATGGACTAGTATTGAGGCACGGCAAAAGTTTACCAACCGAGCTTATTGACAATAGAAGAGACAGAGAGTGTTGGAGAAACATATCGCCTACGTCATTTGGCATGGCACTTTATTGATTGATTATCATTATGATTGATTGGTAACACTATATCATATGTGCATGTGTGGTAACGGTACATCATATGAATTGTTGAGTTTTTAGTGTGGATATGTGTGGCAGCAGTGCACAGCGACTATATAAATAAACACCCAATATATACTAGGACAGCTCACCAGCATTGAATATATAGCTAGAGAATCAAGCAAACACCATTACTGATCACACATTGAAAAGTAGTGCACACTTTACACATGCCGAGATCGAAAGAAGCAGACACACAGCAGTAAATCGACCACATCTGTTTTTCACATTTCCGTGTATTGATTTTTTAACAAATTACCTATTTAAAGATGTATATATCACTAATTAGGTCTCAAAGTTCATATCTCGAAGCTTCCCAGACTTATTTGCCGTCAGGGTTGCCATAATTTGTCAGTTTCATTGCCATATTTGTGAAATTTTTGTGAAATTTTAAATGTTGCTGACCATGAAGTATATGTCTTTGATTTTTGATCAGTTTGAAAATATATTATATTAGAAATTTTGTCGTATATTTTGCCATTATTTTACCTGAAATACAAGCTAAAATTCAACAACCTGGCAACCCTACTTGCCGTTATTTTAGTTAACTGCTGCAAATGAAAAATAACCAGATTTAGCATCTTCAGTTTTCGACTTCGCTTTAACTAGTTGTTTATCCAGTGAACGAACTATTTTTCCACTTCTTATTTCAATCGAAGACTTATTTTGCTAATTTGCTCCTTGTTACTTTGTACTTCGTTGGTACAAGTCTTGATTTATCATGAAGTACTACTTGTTGACTTGTCCTGCAAATATTACATTTTTCGTGCTCATTATAATTTCGTGTTACTGTTCACATGTATCATCTGCATTCTATAGGCATTGATATAGTTTTTTTTCTATCTTTCATCAGATGCGTTGGTTCTCTTGCTATTTGAATGTAGGCATTGATTTTCTTGTTCTGTGTTTGAACACGGCAGTTGACTTTCTTTGTGATTGTCGTCTGATTCAGCGATTGTTTTCAAACTCATTCTAGTTAGTACTCGTAGTTGGTATTCTGAAGTTGCGTTATAGCTTACAACTTGGCTGCAATATCTGCACTTTTCGGACCGAAACACTCTACTTCTTCATTGCATTTTCGCTGACATGACTTTATATGGAAGGGGTAGCCAATATACATGCTCATCCTTCTTCGCCTCTTGCAACATGCATGACAAGTGTAGTGGTCTGACTTATTGTCTCATGTTCAGGACCAGACCAAAAAATGAACATCTCTGTGTTTAATTTTAGACTGTGACTTTCTTTCTTTCGGTTTTTTTCTTCTTCTTCAGCGTTCATTCTCAAACTCCCGCTGGACCACTCCTGTAGCAGTACTACTAGATCTCCAGCAGGATGCAGTCCAGAGAATGGACATGAGTTGTGTCGCCGTTTTATTTGCGCAAATGGACCGACACATCCGTCTTCGGCGGATTTCTCTCTGTTTGATCTTAGACTGTGATGTTCTTTCTCTGTGTTTGATCATCATTATTTTGGCAACAAAGACATGCGCATTTTTGGTTTAGATGTTTCCAAAGTGCCATCTCAGTGACATTGAAGTGTTATTAGTTTTAAAAGAATTGCTTGATTGATAATTTTCAGTTCTGTTCTATGTAGCTTTTGTTTTCATCTGTTATTATTTTTGGTTCTGCAGTGCCGCATATAAAAAAAACAGCAGCATAACAAGAAAATTCACTTGTCAGTTTCATACTTCACCTCTTCGCGGGGAACATAATTGTCATGTTAAGTAATTGTCATGGTTTCCATCTCGAAGAAGCCTGCTGAATATCAATGGTGGACTGTTGTGAGTAAATCAACTTTTTTAGCTGCAAAGTGTTTCGAGACAGTATGAAAGTCGTAGGATAGTTTCCTTCTGGGAGCAGAAGACTACCCAACTCGTGAACTTATAGACCTACCCTATAGCCACGTTGAGTCAGTCATCTGGGACATGCACCTTACAACCACATTAAGTCAGTCATCTGTGACTTGTACCTTACAGCCACATTTAGTCAGTCATCTGTGACTTGTACCTTACAGCCACATTTAGTCAGTTATATGTGACTTGTACCTTAAAGCCACATTTAGTCAGGCATCTGGGACATACACCTTACAGCCACATTTAGTCAGTCATCTGTGACTTGTACCTTACAGCCACATTTAGTCAGTCATCTGGGACATACACCTTACAGTCACATTTAGCCAGTCATCTGTGACTTGTACCTTACAGCCACATTTAGTCAGTCATCTGGGACATACACATACAGTCACATTTAGTCAGTCATCTGTGACTTGTACCTTACAGCCTATATTCTTTATTCTTTTCGCTTTATACCTCTTTGTGCCTTGCAGTGGCAGGGGTAGAATTCTCTGGACATTGCTTTTTGTGTGCTTCATACATGTTTGTTTTCGTTGACTCCTTTATTCCTGTAATCCATCATTTTCAAGGTCTGACCCAGACTTTATAGCCATTTTCCCATTTATAGTATTAATCCACAGATATTTATTGTTCCGAATATGGTGGTTTGTTCATGTTTGATGATGCATATCGTCTTCTGAGAACTCTCCATGTTTCCTAGTGTGTTAGTTCTACACTGTCGGCTTTGCTAGACCTGGACATGCAATATGTTGTTTCAGAGTCTCCGAATGATGGAACCGTGTTTTAATTTATCACATTCCGAAAATAAATCACATATTCCATTTAGATAGCACTGACACGCCGAACTTTACTTCCTTTTTGGCAAGCAGAATAGAAACCGCCATCTCGAGCCATTTATCGGAAGTTAATCTTACAGCCACATTGTGTCAAAAAATTATTGTTGACTCGTACCTTGCATCCACATTGCAACAAACAGTCATGTGGGACATGTACCTTATATCCACATTGTGTCAATCATGTGGGACATGTACCTTATAGACACATTGTGTCAATCATGTGGGACATGTACCTTATAGACACATTGTGTCAATCATGTGGGACATGTACCTTACAGCCACATTGTGTCAAACAGTCATGTGGGACATGTACCTTACAGCCACATTGTGTCAAACAATCATGTGGGACATGTACCTTACAGCCACATTGTGTCAAACAGTCATGTGGGACTTGTCAAAGCTCTAGAAAACCTTCGATTCATCAAGAATGCTAGAGAAATACCAGTATATATCTGAAATTAAAGCTCCGCCTCCTGGCATAGGGACTAAGAGTGACAACAACGTACTCCCTCAAGTTATACCAGCATCATCATGATCTTCATCTGTACAGATCTCTACTTCATCTGTACAGATCTCTAATTATATGAATCTACTATCAATTAGTAATATTAATTCCCGCCTACGTTTCATTAATGAATATTATTAATTCCCGCCTACGTTTCATTAATGAATATTACATACATGTCTGGAAAGAAGGCAGAGACCCTATTCTTTTCCAACTGAACTAGAAATCCAGGCCCAGTTGTCACACGAGCGATGCCTGTGGATAGTCACAAACAAACACTGAACGAGCTGTTATCTATTTGGTTGAGCTGTCCACTCCATGTGCCACAAACATTTGTGTTTGTAAGAATTCACACAAGCAGAATATGAATTATGCATTATTGTTTGTTATCAGCATAACTTTTTGTTATCAGCATAACTTTTTGTTATCAGCATAATTTTTTGTTATCAGCATAACTTTTTGTTATCAGCATAACTTTTTGTTATCAGCATAATTTTTTGTTATCAGCATAACATTTTGCTGCACTATACCATCATGGCTGTACATAGAAGAAATGTTGGAAGTTGCGTCACTGTTTACAATTGGCTGCGAGTGCACCTCTCGACTTGATATATGATATTTCACATCAGGAGCTAAACTAGACAGCGGCGACTGGGACGTCCATCCCGCGAGAACCAAAATAATCCCAAGTGGAATCACAATTGAAATTAGTTTATGTAAAGGGAGTTCTGAAGACAGAGCGTGTTACGGCGTCAAAACACCAAATCTCTGCTCTTAATAGTAGCTTCATATGTAATTACACGAGCTATTGTGTTGTCGGGAGTCGAAAGTGGAGCAAATAAATAACGACACTATTACTTGCCACGGATGTCGTAAGAGATGACTAAGAAGATGTTCGTGTGGGTCCTGTTCTAACACGTAGGAGATTTAAATGACCCAGAAGCTATGCTGGAATTGGATGTTTCAGGCAGAAAAGTGTAGATATCGCAGCTGGGGTGTAAACCGGGATATCGCGCATTCCGTTCTCCGGACTACGTCCTTCTAATGTGCAAGATCTTTCAGAACGAACGCAAGAGAAGGCGGTCACTGATGTTTAAAACATATAACCACCACATGTCGACCCTTCTTAGTAGACTTTTACAACATGCATGACATGTAGCATTGTTACTATTCTTTGCTCCCCTCTTTAGGCCCAAACAACACATGATCTGCAACACAATTGTATACAGTCCACGTGTACAGCCAAGTTGAACACGGGGAAATGTGATGACTTGCCATCACGTTGTCGTTATCCTCACGATCAATACTTCAGAATCTCGTGTCCAAGAGCTGGCATACGGGGAGTGAGTGTGGAAACACAGTTGCTGAGGGTGCTGACTGAATCAAGGGGAGGAGAGGTACCACGAGATTCCTTGCTGCTTGTAACTATCGACCTGTTAGCTCGAGTGAGGTCTGACAATATGGCGGCTCTCCTATTTCTATTCACTAACGCAACTATTTCGAACTTCCACATAACGTTTTCTGTTCATTGTTGTTTGGTGTTGTGCTTGCTGGAGTTTTTGGTGGATTGCCAAATGTGTCATACTGTTGCGGTGAGCCCATCTTGCTATTGCTATAAACCCACCATCTCCAATTCTGTTTCATCTAATGACATGCAATCAATTACTGAGAATCTAGGGAGATACTCGTCATGTATAGAAGGGTTTATTTGAGGTCGTTAAAGGTTACTGCTATTTGGTTTACAAAGATGATCCTGTGGGTCTTCCTGTGAACAGCGAAGCTCGAACATTCAAGATGAATGCTATACAACTCATATGGTAATGGCAACCGAAGTTGGATGTGTAGGTACATCCGTGCAAATAAAACGGTGACACAACGCATTACCGTTCTTTAGACCAGCGCTTCTCAACCTTTGTGAGACCGGGGTGGGTGTAATTTATATTTTTATAAGACAATGGCCCTGTCTAAAAAAAATTATGCATACTCTGTAAATTATGTATAATTTAGAATTCAAGAAGGCTTCGCGCCCCGGTTGACATGTTGCCACGGCTCTGAGCCGCGTCACTGTGGTTGAGAAGAAGGTGAGAATGTCCTAGGCTGTTGGTACTCTGGTAATCTAGTAGGACCATTATCTACTACAAGATAGATCCAGCTGCTCTACAATAGAGATACAACAAGAGTTTAAGAATGAACGATAAACATTATTTTTTTGTAATATGGTAATGGATTAAGGGAATGGAATCAATTATTGATATGGAACTTTGAGATATTTGGGTAAAGATAAGAAGTTTGCACAAGATTAAAAAACCGATACATTCAACTGGCAACGCCGGCAACAGTGTAAGACAAAGCGTTTCTACTTCAGCCAGTGACATAAACCAAATGTCACTAGCACAATGCGCTGCTGAAGCTCACTTGTACATACATATGTACCTTGCCTATGCATCAAAATGGCATCAGCATATGACATAGTTCTAGCAGCCTCTGTGATCTATCTGTCTGCAATTTGTACTTGTAATTTGTACTGTGTACACATTAAACAATTAAACCTGGACCCTAAGTAAAATTGCGGCAAAGAAGATAAACGCCTTTGAGATGAAATGCTACAGAAAGATAGTTAGAATATCATGAAAGGAAAAAAAGAGAAACTCAGATAATATAAACACATTGAAGATTGCAGAGTGTTGGTTACTAAACACAATAGCAAAAAGAAAACTACACCTGTTTGGTCATATAAAGAGACACACCTGTTTTGAAAGACAAATAAAGGAGGACAGAGCACCTGGGTGGAGGAGAAAGAGCAAAAAAGAAAACAATGGACTGACGACATTAAAGATAACATGAATATACGTCGTTGTAAAATGAAAGCTGCATGGCCCAAGACAAGAGAAGGCTTCAGGGAGTTCATTGGGAAGACAACGTTCTGGAGAGAATACGTCACATGACACCGATTCGTATGTAGTTGTTTTTTTTTTCTTTTGGTACTAACGTCAATAATGTCAAGTAAAGCCAAAATGGCCGACGAAAATGAATGTGTTTTCCTTACACCGTCAAACTTGCGTATTTTCCTCCCGAAAGATACGGCAACGAACGAGAGTAGGGTGTCTAGAAATTCAGAATGGATAAAGCATAAAGATCCTACGAATATCATGGACAAAGAAAAAGAAGAACATTGAAGCTTTAAAATGACTGAAACTATATGAAGTGTGGATTCTAAATATCACCATAAGAATGAAGCTACAGTATTTTGGACAATTAAAGCGACATGATGGTATCGAAAGTCTTATTCTAGAGGGCAGAGTGCCAAGAACAAGAAGAAGAGGAAGACCAAGAAGACAATGGACCAGCGACATCGAAAAATGTATGCACATGTCTCTGGCCAATGCAGACCTGCTTGCCGGAACAGAGAGACGTCTCAGAGTATCTACGACGAAGATAACGTTCTGGAAAGAATATGTTACTTGATTTATAAAACTAGTAAATAATTGTTTTTTAAATGCTATGCTGTTTTTATTGATAGAACAGGCAGGTATATTATTGCGATATTGAATACTTAACTATCAATTAGTGTTCATGACGTAATGGAAATAAATGTAAATAAAAGTTGATTATGAAGATAGGGGGCGTGGTCAAAACGCAATTATAACAACTATGGTTCACTATATGTTCTATACAACAAAAACACAATAAAACACGAATCTATTACTTGGTTACTGATGTTCATAAATGTATTACTGTTATTCAGATGGCTACGAATGGTGAAAATCTTAATCAGGTGGATACAAATGGAGAAAATCTTATTCATATGGATACGAATAGAGAAAATCACATTCAGCTGGATATGAATAACTCAATGCATACAGTCTTTCTGCGCGGGTTTTTGTGTGATGATGAATCTATCCCTTTCGCTGTGAACAGGTAGCTCTTGACAGCCCATAGCCCTTTCTGGCGAATGCACAGGTTCTCCTCAGCTGTGGTGCAGTTGTGTAGATTGTGTTGTGTATAGTTGGAAGAGGTGGTAGTAGTTCTTGTCGGATGTTTGTTAGTTGTGGGCACTGCAGTAGTAGGTCTTCGACCGTCTCCTTTTGTGCGTTACAGTGTCTGCAATTTGGTTTGTGTAAAGGCTTTATTCTGTTCATATGTTTATTAACGGGGAAGTGGCCTGTTCTTAGTTGTAATGTGAGACTGTTTTGCTCTCTCTCGGTTGTTTTAGAGGGTCCATTGGGTTGGGTTTCTCTTGGTGTTTATATAGTAAACACCCAGTCTTTCAGCTGACCTGCTGTCGTAGCCATCCTTGTCTGTAGTTGTTTTAAAGGATTTGTTTGCATGCTTGTATTGAGATTTTTGGTGAGAACTAGGCGGCGGCAGTACCTATCTTAGATAGTGTATCAGCAGTTTCGATTCCAGGGACACCGACATGGCCAGGTATCCATTGAAGGGTGACTTAGAGTTTAGCATTCATAAAATACATTTTTACACAAAAATTCTTGCAAATTTAGTCATAATTTAATGCAACGCGTACAATACTAACAAATCATTGTCAAATTATAATTTCATATTCATTGTGCAATCTTCCAGAAATATAACTTCACAAAAAAAAAAAAAAAACACACACAACAAATTCTGCATTAAGCGAAACAAAATAATGGTACAAAATTCCTGTTGGAAATCCACCATCCTATGTGGCAATTCATTGCCAGGATTTCTATTTCAGGATGAAAAGAATACGGCCACTGTCATCTTTCCAGTCATGTCGTAAGAGGCTACTAAAGAATATTGGGGGATGGGCTGACAACTTGGCATCTGTAAAATAATCATTATTACAACGTGTCTCAATATCTTAATGTTGTCTTCTATCAAATTGTCTCTACGAGTAACGAAGAGATTCAGACCAGTGAACATTACACCTTTGTTTGTTAGGCAGACACCTAGACAACGGGACTTGCTACATGTGCAGCGGACAAGTAAGTAAATCTGACAGAGGTAGAGATAGTTGGCCAAGAAGTGTGTGCAAGAAGAACTAACACAAGGAAAATAACAGACGCAAGAGCCATACCAAACATGTGTGTAGACACTGGCCATAAAACAGTAATAGTAGATGTAAAAACAAACAGAAAGAGAAAGAAGACAGACAACAACAAAGATAACAAATCAACAACAATTAAACACACAAACTTAAGGACGACATGGTACGGGAGAAATACACACACAAAATCACAGAACAATTCGAAAAACTACTAGTAGATACTACAACAACGGAAGAAAAACTACCAGTAGATACTACAACCAGACGCGGTAATCCTGGGATATTTGTGCATTGAAATGCCTTCATTCAGGGAGTAAACATACATTTAAACCCCCTTCCTTTACACAACCATGCCTTTGAAACAACCTTATGTGAGTCCGGTTACATAACTGAGAAGAACCTCATTATTTGTAAGAAAGGCTATGAGCAGTCAAGAGCTGGCTAACTGCTCACAGATACAGTCAAGAGCTAACAAGCTGCTCACAGATACAGTCAAGAGCTGACTAACTGCTCACAGATACAGTCAAGAGCTAACAAGCTGCTCACAGATACAGTCAAGAGCTAACAAGCTGCTCACAGATACAGTCAAGAGCTGACTAACTGCTCACAGATACAGTCAAGAGCTAACAAGCTGCTCACAGATACAGTCAAGAGCTGACTAACTGCTCACAGATACAGTCAAGAGCTAACAAGCTGCTCACAGATACAGTCAAGAGCTAACAAGCTGCTCACAGATACAGTCAAGAGCTGACTAACTGCTCACAGATACAGTCAAAAGCTAACAAGCTGCTCACAGATACAGTCAAGAGCTGACTAACTGCTCACAGATACAGTCAAAAGCTAACAAGCTGCTACAAATACAGTCAAGAGCTAACAAACTGTTCACAGATACAGTCAAAAGCTAACAAGCTGCTACAAATACAGTCAAGAGCTAACAAACTGTTCACAGATACAGTCAAACAAACTGTTCACAGATATAGTCAAGAGCTAACTGCTCACAGATAGAGCCAAGAGCTAACAGACTGTTCACAGATACAGTCAAGAGCTAACTGCTCACAGATAGAGCCAAGAGCTAACAAACTGTTCACAGATATAGTCAAGAGCTAACTACTCACAGATAGAGCCAAGAGCTAACAAACTGTTCACAGATAGAGTGATTATTTCAACATCATCATCATTAGTTATCATCTCAGAGTGTTCTAACTCACAGTCAATCAAATCGATCAAACTCAATCAAAAGTTGCTTACCTGATCTTGGAACAATTTCAGAGAACACATATTTATCTTTCACCTCTTCTTGTTGTGTAATCTCTTGATCACTATGTGCATTACTCCTGTAATCAGTGTCAACAACATTTTTATTCTTACATTCGCTTCCAATGCATAATAATTATATTCAGCTATACAATATTCTGTCTGGATTTGTGCTCGGATGTGCAGAGTCGGCGATGCTCATGAAACCGGGCTCAACTTCCGTCGAATGCTGTTGTGCATCCGGGCAGTTCAGAATGCAATGAAAGCTTACTGAATATAACATATTTCTTAGAAAAATACTACAGACGAAAGTCTTGATATGATATCTACTCCCTCAACAGGATATACTCTACCAACTATACACCAACTTCTACGTAGAATAGAAGGTTTGAACAGGATATACTCTACCAACTATACACCAACTTATATACTCTACCAACTATACACCAACCTGTACGTAGAATAGAAGGTTTGAATTGGTATTAGATCACCAATGAGAAACTCATGCAAAGAACTAAGTAAGCTTCAGTGGAGAAAGAAGTCAGAAAAAGGCGCTGGATGGTTATGATTATTATCAGCCTATATCACTACAAACCAGGAAGACCGATAGTCCATGGTTATTATCAGCCGATATCACTACACAACAGGCAAACCGATAGTCCATGTTTATTATCAGCCGATATCACTACAAACCGGGCAAACCGATAGTCTCCCTCAGCATATGACTAGAGGTATGCATATCTTAAGTCTCGGTGACCCATCGGTTTAACCGTCTTATTCCTCCATGCAGGCGTCCAGTTCTACTGCCACACTTCACACCGAATTCTTCAAATGGCATCATAGATGTTTCATCGATAGAGGTGTCCACATCAGCAGGCGCTCGTGAAACAGTTTCAACATGTTACTCTTACCTATTATTAACTTCCTGTATATTAGTGCTTTCGGCGCAAGTCTGTCTGCTCTCTTATTACCGTGCACACCAGCATGTCCCGGACAGTAGATCCATGTAACGCCTTGGAATTAGGATGTAGCTGTAAATATTATCCAATTGTAAAGGTACATATTTTGAATTTTAGGAAGCATGGGCTGAAAGTCTGACAAGTAAGGCACTAGATAGGTGTGAAAGCATGGGCTGGAAGTCTGACAAAGTAAGGCGCTAGATAGATGTGAAAGCATGGGCTGGAAGTCTGACAAAGTAAGGCGCTAGATGTGAAAGCATGGGCTGAAAGTCTGACAAAGTAAGGCGCTAGATGTGAAAGCATGAGCTGAAAATCTGACAAAGTGAGGCGCTAGATAGATGTGAAAGCATGGGCTGAAAGTCTGACAAAGTAAGGCGCTAGATAGATGTGGAAACATGGGCTGGAAATCTGACAAAGTAAGGCGCTAGATAGATGTGAAAGCATGGGCTGGAAGTCTGACAAAGTAAGGCGCTAGATAGATGTGAAAGCATGGGCTGGAAATCTGACAAAGTAAGGCGCTGAATAGATGTGAAAGCATGGGCTGGAAGTCTGACAAAGTAAGGCGCTAGATAGATGTGAAAGCATGGGCTGGAAGTCTGACAAAGTAAGGCGCTGAATAGATGTGGAAACATGGGCTGGAAGTCTGACAAAGTAAGGAACGAGATGTGAAAGCATGGGCTGGAAGTCTGACAAAGTGAGGCGCTAGATAGATGTGAAAGCATGGGCTGGAAGTCTGACAAAGTGAGGCGCTAGATAGATGTGAAAGTATGGGCTGGAAGTCTGACAAAGTAATGCGCTAGATAGATGTCAAAGCATGGGCTGGAAGTCTGCAAAGTAAGGCGCTAGATAGATGTGAAAGCATGGGCTGAAAATCTGACAAAGTAAGGCGCTAGATAGATGTGAAAGCATGGGCTGGAAGTCTGACAAAGTAAGGCGCTGTATAGATGTGGTATACATTAAAAAGACAAACTGGAACCATTGTAAGACATTTATTGTTCTGGAACTCAAAATAAAAGAGGAAGACCAAGAAATATCCTGAAGAAATAATGAGATGCATAGACTCGAAGGCTTGGTAGAACATGGAAAGAACTAGAATAAATAGCTAAAGGTAGGACATGATGGAATTTTTTTAATTCATATAATTGCAATTTCTTTCGCAATTTCTTTATAAATAAATTGGAAATGTTTAAGTTTCCTCCAGTGGGCGGTGCAGATGTGGGACCGCGCACCTTCTTAGCGGGAGTTGCGCAAGATATTTAGCGATCCGTGCACATAATCTGAGACTGGACAGTTTTTAAAAAACCAGTTCTTTGGTGCCATTTCGAAAGTGATACATGTTTGTAGCTGTTCAAAAACCGCCGTGTGATCCACGCATGCAGAGTTTCTGATGGTAAGAGTATCTGGTTGTAGCAAGAACGGTCTACGTGTTATTTTTCACGATCCAAATCAAAAACCCATGACTTCTGTGTGAGTTCTGCAATTTCTAACTAAATCGTCAGTTATATATCTCTGTAATGTAGTGGTTATACTGTTCGCCTTGCGCGCTAGAGGTCACGGGTTCGAATACGACTCGTGTCGTCGTATTTACAAGTGGATTCCCCCCCCCCCTCCCAGATTCCTGAGAGGAGTATCGCTTGAAGCTACGAAGTTACGTGCTATGTATTGTAATCTCGGCAGGCGGCGTGCAGGGTACGTTGAGAGGAACAGAGCACACATGGGGAAACACGAGTACAATGAAGTCAATTCACTATGCATTTTAAACCTTTTTTTATATTTTAAGGTTAACTAGCTAAGAATTATGCCAGCCGTGGTAGCTCAGTTGTTTGATCACTAGCTTCTTACTCTGGTGGTCCAGATTCCATTTTAAGATGAAACACATATACAATAGTCTCCTAGGTCTACCAACATATGGAAATGGAAACCAGATCTTCTAGTGAAGATACTCGTAAATAAGGTGGACGTGATGCTGCCCACGTCATCCCTAACTATACAATTTGTTAATGAAAAAATATAGTAGTCGAGCATGTTATATACATCTGAACCAAATAGAAAGAGTAAAATTGTCTTTTTTTCTATTTCTGAAGTAGGCCTATAATATTGATCGGATTATCTGCATTTGAACTCTCAAGTGCATTTATTGGGGGAAATAATGAGTGCGGTATCCAATCGTGGCTAACGACTATTATTAGACCTGCTGACTCATTGGGAATCATCCTTTTAGTGTGGTGTATGTGACGGTTTTCTTGATTTTCATTGTTCATTTCATGTATACTTTGTGTCGATAGCCAATGACGATAGGGGAAAGTCAAATTCGTCACTTGCGAAGGATGATTCCCAATGATTCAGCAATATCATATTACTGACGGTTGTCACGGAACGACCAATCAGCGAATTGCGATGGCCTTTTTTAAGATGAAACAAGATAGTCTGCTGGTTATTATAAAACGGCTGTATGGGTCAAAGTTCATGTCTATTTCTATTTTGTCTTTCCATTTCGACATGTAGGTCTATTTGTGATAGATGATGGGACAGAGGGCAATTTCAATATTTCATTCTGCCCTCAATTTCTAGTTTGTTCATCAATTATGTATTTTCTAGTGTCTTCACAGTGGGAGGAAACTTCAAAAAAAATCATTATTTTAACATAATAGTGATCTATAAATACAGTAAACACGCGTTCGTCCACAAATAGGTTTGCTTTTTTTTTTCCTGCTTCCCAGTTGTTCACTTGGCAAAGAATTTCCAGCCAAAGTGTATCGATCGTAAATGCCTGGTTGCCGTTTTAGGAGCGAAGCAAATAAACAGATGTTTTAGTTCAACTCGACCTGGAAACTAACAAATACACGTCACTAAATACCAAAGGCTAAATAAAAACGGAACATTGTTCCCGGAACAGAAATTGTATGATGGGCAAAAATAGACATTGGAGAAAATTGACTGTTGCAGTTCTATGCTTCAGGAAGTAAATAAAGAACGAAATGTTTGCTGATTATTTGTCTTTTCATCGTCATTAGACTGTTAACAGCCGTTGGACAGTAACAAAACAAACAGAAACATTCATTGCTGTCTTTAGCTATCTTTTGTATTGAGCTCCAGCAGCGTTTTATTTCATTCGGCTTCTGGTACTCTATTGTCTTTCGTGTAATTTTTGGTGGGCCAAAGTTCCTTCCCCCTCATGTGTCCATTTCAGAGCAGCTTTCGTGCTCGAATTATCATCGATGTGTAGTAGGCCTACATATCCAATCCAGCCACAGCGCTTCTATTAGTGGGTTTAATTGTATTCACAGCCCTCTCATTACTTTATGCAAGGAGTTTCTGTTTAGAAATGATTCGTGGCAAACAATATGTATCATTTTTCGCAAGCATATTTTGTGGAATGTGGTCAGTTCCATGTCTTCACCTGTCGTTCTCAGACATTTATTTGTTAGTTCTGTTAAATTTTAACACATTAAAAAAAACTATGTTTTTTATTACCAACATATTTCTATTACATTTTCAATTGCAAATATTGTTGACTTGTTAAAACAAATATTGTTGACTTGTTAAAACAAAAAGTGCTGACCTGTTAAAACACAAATTGTTGACTTGTTAAAACACAAATAATTCATTCCTGAACATTTTCATATATGGAAAATGTGGGTGTCCGCGCCAGATACCAAATACAAAGTCAGGGCCAGACCTTACAAACGATGGATTACAGAAATAAAAGATTCAACTAATACAAACATATATGAAACACACAAAAAGCCATCTTCAGAGAAATCTCTACTCTGCAATGTCTAAAGGAGTATAAAACAAGGGAAAAAAAGAAGGTAGTGGTGAAAAAGATGGAATTACGATAATGGTGATGACATACCCCTGTCTAACTCCTGATGTTGCTGTAAACCACTTTGTAAGTCCTGCAATTGTTCTAACTGCACTTTCAAATTTCTTTGTATATGGCTCTTACACAGAATAATAATGTTCCTTTTATTCCATACTTTTGTAGAATACTCCAGCTTAGCTCTTTATATAATCGATCGAAAGCTTTCTCTTGATCTATAAAAGAAATATTGATTTGGTGTTTATATTCTATTGTCTTGTTTAATAATTTGTCGTAAAGAAAATATTGTATCTGTACATCTTCCTTTTCTAAAGCCAAACTGCTCCAGACTAAACACTGGTTCCACAAGTCTTATCCGTTGTTCAAGAATCTTAGCAAATATTTTACCGACATGGCTAATCCGGGAGATGTTTGTTTGTTTGAGAACCCAGGAATTGAGAGCGATTAGCGCTTACTTCTAATGTGCAGTGAGGTGGTTTTTATTAGCTTTCTTTCATACCCAGGATATTTCATATTTCGGCTTAGTGCAAAGCTTATTGAAGGAACCTTCCACTCAGAGGAGGTCTATAATTGTATAGATGACATGCTACAAAGCTTCCATAAGAGAGCCTCAATATAACGGCATGTCATCTACTAAGGTTTTCTGTTCCATGGTTGGTTTGTTTAGTGGGCTATTGATGAGATCCACAAACGCAACCGCATGCGCAAGCAGGGAGATACCTCTGTATGTTCCACAATTTTGCTTATTGTTATTAGTATTATTATTGTGCTATAAGAACTAATTTCTAAGATCCATGGCGAGGACGGATATGATTCACAAGATTAATCCGAGTACGATCTATGGTGAGGACGGATATGATTCACAAGATTAATCCGAGTACGATCCATGGTGAGGACGGATATGATTCACAAGATTAATCCGAGTACGATCCATGGTGAGGACGGATATGATTCACAAGATTAATCCGAGTACGATCCATGGTGAGGACGGATATGATTCACAAGATTAATCCGAGTACGATCCATGGCGAGGATGGATATGTTTCACAAGATTAATCCGAGCCACAATGAGTCTTCCACGTTTTGTGTCTTTTTCGATGTGCAACCCGTGAACTATCTGCTATCTGTGCAACCCGTTAACTTTCTGCTATCTGTGCAACCCGTGAACTATCTACTATATGTGCAACCCGTGAACTATCTATCTGTGCAACCCGTGAACTATCTGCTATCTATTTCTCCTTTGTCTATATAATACTGTTTCTGATCTGTCCCCAATGTAAGTTTAATAAAAGTAACATACCGGGTTGCTTTTGTTCACATCATTTCTCTTGTAATTGACGTGATTAAAATATATTTGTGGTTAGGCCTGAACGGGGGAAGGGTGTATATTGTGTGGTAATCCCCCACCCCCCATTAGAAAATTGGAGCATGACTTTTAGTAGTATAAATTTGGTCAAAAATCAAGTAAAACGCCGAATCGGCTCACCCTTTCACACACACACACACAAACAATGTTACAAAAAACAAAAACAAAAACAACACACAAACAATCTTATATATAATATCAACTGTTTTGATGGCGGCACAAATTCTTTGTGATATTCTTGTCTATCTAGAAAGATGTGACTGAGCCAAGTTTAAGAACTGGTGTATTAGACCAGTGGTTCTTAAAATGGTTCTTCTGTCCACCCCGGGAGACAGAAGGACTTACGGAGGGGCGGGAGTCACGGAATATAATTTTGAAATTAGGATGCCACAGAAAGGCAGCAACTTCAACGATAAACAAGAATTATAGCAGCAAAACGTGAAAAAGCATCCGTGTCTTAATAAAGAAATTATATTACTTTTTTTTTAAGCCCCTGATGGTCTTCTCAGGGCACGGCGGGAAAAAAAATGTGACGCAAAAGTGGTCACGATCAAAAAAAGTTAAGAAGCACTGTTTTAGACTAATGTTGACACTGTCAAAATCAGCTGCAACTTCCCTCCCTGCAACACCCTAATGGGAAACATTCAGTTTTTTGACAGTTGATGCTGTCAATAGTCCTTGAAAGTCTCCACATCTGCATCACTGAACAGACATCAACTACTACCTTCCAAAGTCATAGAAGACAACATACATTTGCAGCCGCCGTAGGTTTAATAGATTTTAAAGTCATATTTACAGTTGCCATGGCAAACAAAGTTTTGCATACGTAGATTGTATCCAGCAGATAATCGAATAATTTGTCTGTCAAAAGGTTACGCAAACAATGGGTCAAATGTTATTTACACTACTTTTTTTTCTATTTTATGTCTGAATGTTGCAGAAGCGAAGAAATAGAAAATTCTATTCTTTGTAGGGTATGTTCACTGTGTATGTTCACTATGTATGTTCACTGTGTATGTTCACTGTGTATGTTCACTGTGTATGTTCACTGTGTATGTGTATTGTGTATGTTCACTGTGTATGTGTATTGTGTATGTTCACTGTGTATGTGTATTGTGTATGTTCACTGTGTATGTGTATTGTGTATGTTCACTGTGTATGTGTATTGTGTATGTTCACTGTGTATGTTCACTGTGTATGTTCACTGTGTATGTGTATTGTGTATGTTCACTGTGTATGTGAATTGTGTATGTTCACTGTGTATGTGAATTGTGTATGTTCACTGTGTATGTTCACTGTGTATGTTCACTGTGTATGTGTATTGTGTATGTTCACTGTGTATGTTCACTGTGTATGTGTATTGTGTATGTTCACTGTGTAAGTGTATTGTGTATGTTCACTGTGTATGTTCACTGTGTATGTTCACTGTGTATGTTCACTGTGTATGTTCACTGTGTATGTGTATTATGTATGTTCACTGTGTATGTGAATTGTGTATGTTCACTGTGTATGTTCACTGTGTATGTTCACTGTGTATGCTCATTTTAAACGGACAGAATCTCAGAATGAGCGTGCCATAACGTACACACCATGAACAATTTTCACAAATCATAGCGATATTGTACTTTTTGCATTTGGGTTTAAAATGTTGGAAAAAACGTAGAGGATTGACTTTACTGTACTCAGGTTACCGTGTGTGTAGTCCGTCCCTCTAAAACAAGTGACACGCCACCTTCAAAGAGTATCATTCATAGCATGTAACACTGTAGCTTCAAGCAATAATCCTAAAGAAACTCCTAGTAAAAAATCTCAAATATCAAAATGAACACAAATAGGTATTTTATATAGATAAGTGTTTCCATAATAAATAGTTCGTTCACCTTATGAGAATGAACCCAAACCAAATACCAACAAGCGCATATAACAAAACATATCCGGGGACAAGGCCAATTGTATGCCAAGAAAACAGTGGATAGAAAACATGAAGATAGCTTTGGACAAACATGGACTAAATACAACCACGGCGACACACCTTGCTTTGGAACGACAACTTAAGCTCCCACCCCTTCGTTGAACGGCAAGTGTGAATACGATCAACCATCATTCACCTGGGGACAGATAACAGTTTACACAATATAGGTAAGTGTTATCAATATTAATCGAACTTTGTATACTAGACGTCGCGAATCAGATTCGAGCCTGCTACCTCTTGAACACAAAGCGAACGGTTTAACCCACATCTGTCTAGATACATGTATCTAGAATTGTGTGCTTAACCAGCAATCCAGCGAGATGCCTTGCAATTAGGTGATAGAGAAACCAGTGTGGTGCTCAGGGAGATGTCTTGCAATTAGGTGATAGAGAAACCAGTGTGTTGTCCAGGGAGATGCCTTGCAATTAGGTGATAGAGAAACCAGTGTGTTGTCCAGGGAGATGTCTTGCAATTAGGTGATAGAGAAACCAGTGTGTTGTCCAGGGAGATGTCTTGCAATTAGGTGATAGAGAAACCAGTGTGGTGCCCAGGGAGATGTCTTGCAATTAGGTGATAGAGAAACCAGTGTATTGGAACATGACTATCTACAATATAACAAATATAAGCACAAGTCGGAAGAAGTTCGTTAGTCGTCGGATCATCATCACTGCAAACTGGACACGTCCATAGTTGCTCCGATCTCTCCTTGAGTGTATCCGCCATTACACTTCTGCTGACAGTACCGGTCCTATGCTGGTTGACCATCATTCTTCTGCGCCCTCCAAAATTTTCACCTCTAGCAACACCGCATGTCAATCCCTGATCTTTAATTATAGCCATTGAAAATGAATCATCATCCACATTAGTCTCATTCTCGCGTGTTATATCTTTTAAGGAGTTCAAAACGTCAGCGCGATCCATTGCGCCATCGCCCTGTGCCACAATCGCGCACTATGCCAGTTTATCAGCTCTGTCATTGCCTCGAACGCCCACATGTCCCGGCACGAAAATAAATGTAACCACTTTCAAGCTCGCCTTTCTCAACGCCTCAATCCACTGTTCGCGAACAAGACCCACTTGTACCTTTTTATACCTATCATACTCATAGAGCCACTCAAGATGCAGACCTGCGTTACCTTCTGTGTGCATATCCACTCAAATGCCTTGGTCACCGCCATAGTCTCCATGGTCATACTACTCGTAGTGACCGCAAAGGCGCCACTTTTCTCTTTTATCGTTTTACCTGCGCACTGAGCTGTAAAGGCCCAAGCACTGCGAACATGCCTAATTACAGATCCATCAAGAAGTTAATTGCAGAAGAACAAGCTGGCTTCAGAGTAAACAGAAGCACTGTTGAACAAGCATTTAATATCAGAATATTAAATGAAAAACATATTCAGTACCAACGTGATCTATACCACATTCTCATTAATTTTACAAAGGCCTTTGACCATGTTTGGCATAATGGTATGTGACACATACTGAGACAATTTAATTTTCACAACACAGTCATAGACATTGTTTAATCACAAGTGGCTCGGTCTTATCAAATAGTACAATTAAAGAGTTCTTTAAAACAAATGTGGGAGTTCGGCAAGAAGCAGAAGAGGCCAAATAAAGACTTGGAGAGACAACATCAAGGAATGAAAAGAAGCAGATTTTTCCCCGCTCATCCGCATTGTTGAACATAGAAATCGCTGGAGGGCTGTGTGCTAAAGCGAACAATGTGGTACCCCTACGACCATGACGGGTTACGGATTTATAGATAGATAGACCTGCAGCATAGAAAACAGCTCATAATTCATTAGGACTACATTTGTTACGTTTTTGACAGCACAACAATAATCATTTTTTTAAAGCAACGAATGAAGACCAATGGTGAATGAACAATGATAATATTAGGAAATGGTACCCCACCAAATAGTAAAATAGTATTAAATGAGAAAACTTAAAGCAGGTGAATAGTTTCAAATATTTAGGAACATTAATAACTTCAGATAGTAAATACAAGACCGAAATTATAAGCAGAAAATGACAAGCAAAAGCAGCATTCCATAAAATGAAAAATATCCTATGCAACAAGTCCATATCAATGGATAATAGAAAACGTGTCCTCAAATGCTACTTTTAACCAGCGCTACTCTATGGAAGTGAAGCATGAACAATAAATAAGACACACAAATTATTGGAGGCGGCGGAAGTGTGTAGTTCGTAGATGGCTAATGAGCCCTATTCGAGCTGTAAATGTTCTTGGACAGTTCGGACATGTAATGACGACTGTAGGCGGATTTTGGCCTATCTGTGACTTTCTAGCTACTCTCCGCTGTTGGGCTGCGCAGCATTTCTCCTCTTTTCAGAAGATGATGCGCTCTTTTTGACTGTAGAGCGCCATGTAGATCTATTTTGTGCACGTTCTTCCCATGTGTCTTGGTCTATTTCAAGCTCTTTCAGTGAGGTCTTTAACGAGTCCTTGTAGCACTTCTTTTGGCCACTTTGAGATCGTTTACCCTTCTCCAGCTCACCGTAGAGAAGTATCTTTGGCAGGTGATAGTCTGACATACGTATCGAATGACCTGCCCAACTAATCTGTGTCTGCATCAGGATAGTGTCAGTTCTGGGGATACCAGATCTCTTAAGGATGATAACATATATGAGAGATCGATGTATATGGAGAAATAT
This sequence comes from Meghimatium bilineatum, assembly GCA_034231615.1. Lineage (NCBI taxonomy): Eukaryota > Metazoa > Mollusca > Gastropoda > Stylommatophora > Philomycidae > Meghimatium > Meghimatium bilineatum. The sequence goes on along the minus strand of CM067315.1, from coordinate 15,099,868 downwards.
GATCGCCAACTCCATTCGACACGGCACTTGATGATAATGATAACTGAAGGCATAATTAACTCTGTGCAGATGTCTTCTATTTCAGACTGTCATGATTGAAATATAATATCTTACTCGGGTGAACATCAACGGAAGTGGTTCTAAATTTCGGCCATATGACATCACGAGGACTTGTATGGGAGACACGGAAGAAGATTTTTCCAAAAGAGGACCACAGACGAAAAAAAGGTTGAGAACGACTGATCTACAATTGACTGAACTACGCCAATGAGGGATGGTATACCATGATAAAACGTTCCTATGGCGGTTGTGTCGTGTTTTTACAATATTTTTATGTTATGTATTTTCTCTCAAACTCCTTCCAATAAGCAGGATGTAGTCCACAAAAACCAAGTGCTCTGTGTGTGACTTAGAATTTGACTTCATGATTTGCACTGTACGGCTGGACACTTTGTAACCATGGTATTGTGTGTGACATGGTATTGTGTGTGACATGGTATTGTGTGACATGGTATTGTGTGACATGGTATTGTGTGTGACATGGTATTGTGTGTGACATGGTATTGTGTGACATGGTATTGTGTGTGACATGGTATTGTGTGTGACATGGTATTGTGTGACATGGTATTGTATGACATGGTATTGTGTATGACATGGTATTGTGTGACATGGTATTGTGTGACATGGTATTGTGTGACATGGTATTGTGTGTGACATGGTATTGTGTGTGACATGGTATTGTGTGTGACATGGTATTGTGTGTGACATTGTATTTTGTGGCATGGCATTGTGTGACATGATATTGCATATTGTATGACACTGACTCAACTTTATTGACATGTGCTTCTCAGCCGTTTTTGTCACGTGCCACCCCCCCCCTCCTTTGCGACAAATTTTCATCCGTGTCCTTCTTCCTAATGCTTAAATGAACAAGGTCACAGCATTCTTTTACAAGATCACGGCTTTTCTTTACAAAATCATGGCCTTTCTATACAAGATCACTATTTTTCTTTACAACATCACAGCCTTTCTTTGCCAGATCACAACCTTTCTTTACAAGAGCACATCTTTTATTTAGTTCATCAAGGCTTTCGAAGTTGTATACCTTGTTTATAGTTCAAATAGTTATCTTCCCTACTTTCAAGATCTGTGGCATCCCAATTTCAAAATGTTCCTCAGTGGTCCCCTCCAAATATCTAAGGCCTCCAGGAGGGATATGTCCTACGATGAGAACCACTGTTCTATGCAAGCTTTGGCTCCGGTACTACATAAACAAAATGTATAGCGATTGTGGCGCCCTGTGAATTGATTTTGATGGGGTATCGGTCACTGTCAACCATGCCTAATTACGGTATTTCAAATTGACCTTTTATAGAATCGTCGTAGCACAGCGATTCTCAAACTTTATATTGCCGAGGTCTGACAATTTGTTTCCCAATCAGCTGGACATCAGCGTGGTTGCTGAGAACAGATATATTGTATATATATATTGTATATTGTGTATATAAGGATTTGCACTGATGGCTCGCGAACTGATACTGTTTCAAGGACCTCCATATTAAGAAGCACTGAGATAGCCACCACACACCCAGTCTTCCTTACTCGCTTCTTACTACATACATCACAAATGAATGTTACTTTGACCTATGCTACGAAAGTCCGTAACCATACTGTTTCCTTTTTTTTATTCCTTTCTGTATCTACATTTCTTATTTTCTTGCTCCATACTTTTCTGCATTCACACAATTCCTTATGTATCCATATTACATGTGCATTCACACTTCCTTATGTATCCATATTACATGTGCATTCACACTTCCTTATGTATCCATATTACATGTGCATTCACACTTCCTTACGTATCCATATTACATGTGCATACACACTAATTCCTTATGTATCCATATTACATGTGCATTCACACTAATTCCTTATGTATCCATATTACATGTGCATTCACACTAATTCCTTATGTATCCATATTACATGTGCATTCACACTAATTCCTTATATATCAATATTACATGTGCATTCACACTAATTCGTTATATATCCATATTACATGTGCATTCACACTAATTCGTTATGTATCCATATTACATGTGAATTCACACTAATTCCTTATATATCAATATTACATGTGCATTCACACTAATTCCTTATATATCCATATTACATGTGCATTTACACTAATTCCTTATATATCCATATTACATGTGAATTCACACTAATTCCTTATATATCTATATTACATGTGAATTCACACTAATTCGTTATATATCTATATTACATGTGCATTCACACTAATTCTTTATGTATCCATATTACATGTGCATTCACACTAATTCCTTATGTATCCATATTACATGTGCATTCACACTAATTCCTTATATATCCATATTATATGTGCATTCACACTAATTCCTTATATATCCAGACTATACTCCTCTGTATCTAGACCATTCCCTTATGTAAAAACAGTACTCCTTTCTTGCTTCTGTCGTTTCCCAGAGTATTCATAATCTACTTCCTTTTGTATTATTTAGTTTTATAGTGTACCACACTTACTGATTTTCAGCCTACCCACTACAATTATTGTGCAAGCCTCTGGCTGGAGTATCCCTGCTTGAAACCGTTCGCCTATCTTGTAATATTCATCCAGTCGATGCTCCCACACTGACATTCAAGTACGCCTTGGGGAAAACTACCGTATATAGTTGTTGATTTGATGGAATAACTTGCAGTCTGCTGTTTATTCACATCGGCTCAGATTGTCCTGTGTTGTCTTGATGACTTAGAATTTCGTTAGAGAGAACAAATGTAGTTCCTGAACTAGATTACTACACATTGTGGTCTCGTGTTGTGTGACTCCAAGTGAACATAACGTGAAATAATTGCTTAAACTGTGACAAGGTTCCTGATATATCACACAGGCCGCGGATAAATTCATTGTTTTAGCATACTCGTGTAGATGTTTGAACGGTAAATTTCGTTTTCGTGTTAAAACTTGTCACAGTTAATACATTTTTATACCACCAGAGGCAAAGTTTGTCAATATTCGTGGAATTTAGCGAATATCGTAACAACTACTTTGACTGATTGTTAAAGAAGCGCTGTTCAGCAATTGTTGTATGTAGTTGAGGATTTCTCATACGGTGACATATAAAAATAGTGAGTACTAACTCGTTGATATTTTATTTGTTGTACACGTTTGTTGCGCTAAAAATGTGTTCGAAATTACAGGTAAAAGTAAGTGTCATGGTGTGTGTGTGTGTGTTGTTTCATCTATTTTTAGTTTTTATCAAACTCCCGCTAAAATTATTTTAGCAGTAGCGGAGAGTAACTAGAAAGGCACGGACAGACCAATTCCTTCTACAGTGGTCATTCCAGGCCCGTACTGTCTAAGGACATTTGCTACTCGACTAGGGTTTATTAGCCATCTACAAATTGTTAGGCGTGGACATCATCATCATCAAGTGACGTCTCCGCAATGGAGATTTGCTGCAACAGATCTTCAACATCCCCTGTCTCTTGTTTTGGTGGTGCACTCTGCTAGACTGTAACTTGTCCATATTGTGATGTTACTCTCCTACTTGTATCTCTGTCTATCTCTTGCTCGTTTTCCTCTGACTTTACACTGGCTTCGCATATGAGTGGTCCTGGGTTCATTCCCCAGTTGAGGTGGAAATGTTTTCAGATCGCAACGGCTCCCAGGTCGACCCAGCCTTAAATCCGGGAAGTAAAGACTGCGAGGGAGAGGAGATGGCTACCGCCCTCATTTGCAGAGCCTGTGAAATGTGAGATCGCTAACATCTCACACCCCTACGGCATTAATAAATGCTATGGGTTACTTTACATTTTACCCTCAAGTAAGGTCTTTAACAAGGTGTCATGTCTTTTAATGTTTCCAACATATTTTATTTCCCTGATCGTTATTTCTCTTAATGATTCTTTCTTCATATTACGTGTTGTTAGAACCTATTTATTTGTTTTCTTCTCTTTCCATTATGCTCTTCCTATTCTCCTATATACCCATATCTCAAAGACATCAATTATGTCTTCTAATTGTTTATTTAGTGTCCATGTTTCTGAGCCATACATTAATATAGAATAAATGTAGCATTTTATAATTCTCATTTTTAACTTTGTAATTTGTTTAGATGTTACTATTTTCGTCATGTCATTGAAGGTAATCAAAATCCTTCCTGTACATGTAGCGGTGTCCGCTATGACAAACCAGTCTTTATTCCTACTGCCCATAGAAATCCTCCTTGCACTCTTTCGCAGGTAAACATGCAGTAATGAAAAACTAAAGATACTTTTAGCCACTTCTATTCTCCTTTAGGCGGGGTCATAGTTATAAATGAATTCTCAAAAGTAGATGTAACAAAATAGTCATTATCACTTGTGATGGACGAACACACACACACACACACAGCAGGACTATGGATTTACTAGATTTCAGGTTTAGACCACAGAACGGGCATTCTTTGTGTCGCCGCAGTATTTGCGTCAATGGCTTAATACATCCGTCTTGGGTAGTCATAAATAATTTTGCCAATTCCATTTCTTTTCTTCTCGTTGGCAGCATGTCTACACGGCTAGCTCAGTTTTCTTGATAAATTCTGCTGTATTTGAAAACTCCCATAAGCCTACAGTTTTCTGTGGATGTTTGTTTCTGTGTTCCAAAGCTGCTCCCTCAACTGGTTTAGTGTAATGCAGTCTTGTAGGGTACGTCTTGTTCTCTGTGCGGCCTCCCCACAAGGAAACATATACTTAATCTTAGTGGCTGTTTATTCTGATGCGGGAGATAATAACCTGTTATTTTTGGTGTTTAAATCTACATTTGTGTTGAAAGAGCTGTCAGATGAAAATAAACATTCACTGTCAATATCAAGCCAGTTCGTTTCAATGTAACATGATTTACTTTCTAACGTACTATGCATTTCTGATAGTTTCATGTCTATCAAGCAAGCGTCATGGCAACTAGCGCATGCGATCATGTTTCTCCTCATCTCTAGATATCCTGTTAATAAGTCAAGTTCGTGACATTCTCTCGTTTCAGAGTGGCAACCCATCCAGCAACTTCTCTCTTTATTCTTCCTATGTCTCTTCTACCCTTGATCGTTCCGGTAGTTACTAAATGTTCAAGTTTCGATTTTCTCATTACGTGCCCTAAACATCATGACTATTTCTTGTTTGTTACAGTTTGTCGTTTTACTCCAAGATCTCTGATGACTTCTATATTAGTGCTCTTGACTGTCCATGGAATTTTCATCTCTCTGTTCATAAACCATATCCCAGTAGCCTCCAGCTAACCCTGCGCTTCTTTATTTACTGTCCATGCTTCACGTCTATAAAAATTAATGTATTGATATAACATCTCAGTACTCGTATTCCCATAGTTTCATGTAGACTACATAATTACTCTACTTATTGTTTCTTCAAGCCTGTGTCTTTGTGTCCATATCTTGATAAAGACCTTCTGGTCTAAACATCAATTCGTCCTATCGTGTTTTTGCACCATGTAAAACTGTTATTTAGTCTATATTATATAGCTTATTTTATTTATTCGTGTTTATTTATTGGTCAGGACTTGTATCCACATGCTCTGAAGACTTCAAGTCGGTACTGTGTAGCTCTGAAGACTTCGAATATGTAGACCTACTATGTAGCTATGAAAACTTCGAAAGGGTACTGTGTAGCTCTGATGACTTCGAATCCGTACTGTGTAGCTCTGAAGACTTCTCTTTCACGAAATAAAAACTAATATTTGTAAATTACGTGTGACAATACAAATGTGTAGAGCTCTGAATCTGCACATCATTCAGTTTTAGAAATACCTGCTCAGCTGTTCCGTAACTGTTGAACGGAAGGGCCTTAACTACTGTCACCTTCCGTACGAACTCCAAAGTAATTCCTTAAAAAATTTCCTCAACTTTTCAAAATTTCTTTTCACCATTTCTTGGTAACTGGGTTAACCTACTGATATCTAACTACCATGATGTACTACGGGAGCTGCTGCGTCACGGGAAGAGCTGTTTGCAAACACAAACATTCCTGGGAGATCCCTTACAATAGGGCCATGTCCAGTATTTATATTTTCTGACTATGCGTGTGAAAAACAGTTCCTCATCAATTAAAGCCCTATGTGCTTATTCTTTAAAAGTGACGCTTTTTGACTATTGCGCGATTTTCGTTGGTTGTAGCCAAACGTGTAGAACAATTTACCAATACTATAGTTAGTTAGTTAGTCGTCGGATCATCATCACTGCAAACTGGACACATCCATAGTTGCTCCGATCTCTCCTTGAGTGTATCCGCCATCACACTTCTGCTGACAGTACCGGTCCTATGCTGGTTGACCATCATTCTTCTGCGCCCTCCAAAATGTTCACCTCTAGCAACACAGCATCTCAATCCCTGATCTTTAATCCTAGCCATTGAAAAGGAATCATCATCCACATTAGTCTCACTCTCGCGTGATATATCTCTTAAGGAGTTCAAAACGTCAGCGCGATCCATTGCCCCATCGCCCTTTGCCACAATCGCACACGATGCCAGTTGATCCGCTCTTTCATTGCCTCGAACGCCCACATGTCCCGGCACGAAAATAAATGTAACCGCTTTCAAGCTCGCATTTCTCAAGGCCTCAATCCACTGTTCGCGAACGAGATCCACTTGTACCTTCTTAATCATACTCATAGAGTCACTCAAGATGCAGACCTGCGTTACTTTCTGTGTGCGTAGCCACTCAAATGCCTTGGTCACCGCCATAGTCTCCATGGTCATACTACTCGTAGTGACCGCAAAGGCACCACTTTCCTCCTTGATCGTTTTACCTGCGCACTGAGCTGTAAAGGCCCAAGCACTGCGAACATGCCTAATTACAGATCCATCAGTGTATATAATCACATCCCCCTCTTTGGTATTCTCACTGATTAAAGCCTGCACTTCTTTCTCCACAGCTGTGGGACACCATTCTCTGCATTCCCTGCTAAGTGATATTACTACTCTCAAACAAGTTTCGGACGATTTACCAATACTATTTACAGGTTAAGTCACATAGGTTCACTTTTCAATGACGATTTACGATGAATCATTAGGACTGTATAAACTGTCGAGGGATTCTGAGAAAACTTTCTCGTTAGCTCCAGAAAGTTATAAACAGCTTGACAAGGTTTCACAATTATAACTCAAAAAACGTGTAGGAAAACTATAGACATGAATTTTTCAGGTGCCTGTGAAGAAAATTCATGATTCTTTTGAGGAAAGCCCAGAAATGTTTTTTAACAATAAATTCTTACCAGATAAAATTTCCGTACCGTCTCCTTCTGTCTAGAGATGCGTAAGTAATATGATGAGTCTTCTTTTTTTCAAACAAGAAAGACTATCCTGCAAGATTCGATCAACTAAACACTCCAAAAAAAAGTATGCAATCATTAATTCAGTTGTTGTAACAAGCCTTTCTCCAGCTGAGGAATATCGACCTAGTTCGTTCAGATGCGAGTGACGAGGGTAATGAGCGAGCCGATACACTAACGAGCATGGCCACTGTATCACATTTTCAAGCCCGGTAGATACGGGGTTTGGATTGGGGAACCCCTTAGAAAATTTGAACAAAACTTTAGTACAAGGAACTTAGCCACAAGGTGAGCCAAAGCCAACCCCTTACACCCCTCCCCCCCCCCCCCTTCTTTTTCTTTTTTTAAAAAAAAAGCGACTTTTCACCCCAAAAAACTTTAGGCCTATCAAATTTTTCATTAAAAGGAAGAATACTCAATAATGCCCTTTCAGTTAAAACACCTTCATTTGAAGGAAATTTATCAACAGCCGTGAAAGACTGCATTCATGAATCGTTCTACCATAATCATGCACTGAGGGACCTTGTCCGTACAGAAGATTTTCAATTGCGGGAATCGCGATCGTTCTGAAGATTGCAAGAGATTGGTGTAAAGATAGGAACGGTTCCGAAAGAGAAACATAGCACAAAGTCAAATCTCAGTATAACAACTTAGTCTGGGCCAACGAAATATGTAATAACAGAATGTTGCTACATACAGTACTCTGACAGTACACATCGCTAAGAATAAATATAATTGGGGATTTTGGAAGTGTTATTTTGGAAGTGTTATTAAATAGGGAGATGTGTGATAACAAAAAGAGATATGGAGGGATTCCACTGTATATATAGACACACAAAGAAACTGATAACGCAATATGGAACCGCAACTGTCAGCCTCAAGGCTATGATGTATATAGGTTACGTGTATTAAAAGTGGATCAGAGTAGAGCCGTCTTTACACCATTTTGGGCCCCTGGGCAAATAAATAGTCTTGGGCTCCTGGGCAGGGCAAAGAAAGAGTGCTCCCCCCCCCCTCAGGAATAAAAAATAAATGGTTGATAATATTTAAAATAATTTGGACATCCAAATTTAATGAGGGGTCCCCGGGCACTGTTTATAGAGGGCCGTCGCCGCGTGCTCCAGGTTTATGAGTCCAATTTACAAATGGGCGGAATTCATCATCATTATTAAGTGCCGTCTCCGCAACGAAGGTTGGTTGCAACGTATCTCCAACATCTCTTGTCTTGGTGGTGCACTCTGCTAGACTGTAACCTGTCCATCGTGTGATGTTACTCTCCCACTTGTATCTCTGCCTACCTCTTGCTAGCTTCCCTTTGACTTTACCCTCAAGTAAGGTCTTCAATAAGGTGTCATGTCTTTTAATGTGTCCAAAGTATTTTATTTTCCTGATCTTTATTTCTCTTAGTAGTTCTTTCTTCATATTAAGTGTCTTTAGCACCTCTTTATTTGTTTTCTTCTCTTTCCATGATGTTCTCCCTATTCTTCTATATACCCACATCTCACAGGCATCAATTGTGTCTTCTAATTGTTTATTTAGTGTCCATGTTTCTGAGCCATACATTAATATAGAATAGATGTAGCATTTTATAATTCTCATTTTTAACTTGTTTGTAATTTGTTTAGATATTAATAATTTCCTCATGTCATTGAAGGTACTTTTAGCCATTCCTATTCTCCTTTTAACTTCTGTTTCACATCTGCCATCATTTGTGACTATGTGTCCAAGATATTGATACTGTTTTACTTGTAGTTTCTCTCCCTGTATGTTTATGTTTACCTCCTGTTCTTCTGTGTCTTTGCTGATTATCATGGTTTTTGTTTTTTGGATATTTATATCCAGTCCATATTCATTACTTGATTTATTGACTTGATCTATTAGTCTTTGTAGTTCATGTTCACTTTCTGCAAAAAGAACAGTGTTATCTGCATATCTAAGGTTGTTTATTATTTTCCCATTGATCTTGAGTCCTGGTATTTCTTCTATATTTTTAAAGATATTCTCTGTGTAGATATTAAATAGGCTTGGTGATAAAAGGCAGCCTTGTCGGGCGGAGTTACTTCACTTCAATACCCGTAGAACAGCAAGGGAAAAAGGAGGGGAGAATTTTTGCTATCCCCCGCCAAGACAAGGACATACAGGGAAAACAGGTTTTATTTACCCATCAGCCACAAGCATTGCTATTCCGGGCCCAAAATTTCCTTAACTTGCAATAAAGCTTTTCTTTGAAGGGAAAATAATTATAGGGATTAAACCTCAATCTACAGAATGTGGTAAATGACATTCCTGAACATTGGTCAAGGTTCAAGGTTGGAAGTGATTGATAAACTTAAAGGGCCCGTTGGCATATAAACACAAAATTATGAGATTTTTATAAAATAATACTAAATTTTATGCGGGTTTTCCAAAACCCTACAACATATTCGCATGGGGCCCCTATGCTCGTGGGCCTCCGGGCACATGCCGAACGGGCCTATGCGTTAAGACGGCATTGGATCAGAGTAACTATGAACTTGTCCGGGGTATACTGATGAGAACCTGCTCTCATAACTACAAACACGTTCTATATCAATGCATAGTTTGAAATTCACACACTTAAAAACTACACTATAGGTTTCGCGAACTGTGGGAATTATTATAGTAGTGCCAGTATTCATCTAACAAACTAATGATTATAGGCCTGATATTGCCAGTATTCACCCTCACAAACTAGTATAGTCTTAGTAGTGCCAGTATTCACCCTCACAAACTAGTATAGTCTTAGTAGTGCCAGTATTCACCCTCACAAACTATTATAGTCTTAGTAGTGCCAGTATTCACCCTCACAAACTAGTATAGTCTTAGTAGTGCCAGTATTCACCCTCACAAACTAGTATAGTCTTAGTAGTGCCAGTATTCACCCTCACAAACTATTATAGTCTTAGTAGTGCCAGTATTTACCCTCACAAACTAGTATAGTCTTAGTAGTGCCAGTATTCACCCTCACAAACTAGTATAGTCTTAGTAGTGCCAGTATTCACCCTCACAAACTAGTATAGTCTTAGTAGTGCCAGTATTCACCCTCACAAACTATTATAGTCTTAGTAGTGCCAGTATTTACCCTCACAAACTATTATTGTCTTAGTAGTGCCAGTATGCACCCTCACAAACTATTATAGTCTTAGTAGTGCCAGTATTCACCCTCACAAACTAATTGTCATATTCTTGTCTTAGTAGTGTCAATATTTACCTTCACAAACTAATTGTTATAGGCCTATTATTGTCGTAGTTGTGCCAGAATTCACCTTCACAAACTGTTATTATATTCCTGTCTTAATAGTGCCAGCATTCGCCTTCACAAACTAATTATTATGTTCTTTTCTACAGATCCCAAAAGACCGTTCAGTGCGTCTCCGTGTGATGCCAGAACAGTCGAATGACTACAGGGTGGTGGTGTTTGGAGCCGGGGGAGTTGGCAAGAGCTCCTTGGTCCTGAGATTCGTTAAGGGCACCTTCAGGGAAAACTACGTACCTACAATAGAGGATACCTACAGACAGGTTTGTGTAGTAGTTATGAAAGAGTAACTGTTCTGAAGTCAGCTGTGTTGCTATAACAAGATAAATGTTGCAGCTAATATGTTCTAAAGTCAGCTGTGTTGCTATAGCAACAGGATTAGATGGACGTGGTGAGAGGATTAGCTGTACATGGTGAGGATTAGTTGGACATGGTGAGAGGATTAACTGGACATGGTGAGAGGAGTTCTTGTCTAGCTTTCAGCAGTCATATACAAGAAGATCTGGGTTGAAATGACCTTTTCACCTATAAGAAAATATTTGCTAAAACATGTCCTGAGTTCCAATCAAGCACCATTTTTTTTCTTTTCAGTTCATAATCATGTTTCATATGCTGGTACTGTCGTTGAGAGGGGATATGAAATTTTGTTTTACAATGTATGGTACACTAAAACAAAAGAGCTCAAGATGAGCTAGAGGCAACTGAGATGTGATTTTTAAGAAGAATGATGAAAATTTAATGGACAGCCAAAAAAAAACTAATGTAGAAATCAAAGATACTAGAGTAAAATGACAAATTATAGCTAAAAATTAGAAGCAGACAATCAAGATCTTTAGTTCATATGATGAGAAAAACAAAACTGAACATTTAGTAACCACCAAGGGGAGAGGTAACAGAGGAAGACAAGAGGGAAATTCTGGATGAGTTGTCACTGCTGCACAAAAAGATGCCACCAACTGAACTTATTAACAACACAAGTTGTGGAGAAGCATGATCACCCACACCATTCAGCATGGCACTTAATTGACTAAGAGAAACATCTAATGTTTTATATTCTTAATTTGGTCCTCACCTGCTCTCATATCTATTCTATGGGGAATAGGAACTTAATAGTACTACAAAAATAGAATTATTCAAAATAGAATTACAGATCAACTCACCCAGAAGCATGGAGTGTTCAGAGAATCCATAAGGAAGACCATGTTCTGGAAAGAATATGTCAAATGATGATGATTACTATCAAATTAAAAGCACAGTGTTAAAAACAATGCACAAAATTGTTTTGGTATGAAGATGTGCATGCAAATTAATGTCGATTTCTGATTTATGCACTGAACTTATTGCATGATACCATCATCAAACGCATAACCTTCAGGGCTGAAGAGGTGTCATTCTGGAAACATCAACACAAACATTTTGCCATGCCTCTCTGCTATTAGTTCCTTTTTTAACCCCATAGCTGCAGAAGTATTCTTAAAGATACGATGAAAAGTCAATGCTATTTTGCAGAGATCCTTATCTTCTTAGCTTCTAATGGAAAAAATTCACCTGGAAGTTTATAATAAAGCATCCAGGTGAATTGTTTGCTTGGAAACTAAGAAGAACTCAGCAAAATGGTGGCAACCCCTCATTGTATCCTTAAGGATACCTCAGCAGCTAAGAAGTTAAGTGTGGTGAATGAGAATCTTAATCCTGTCCAGTCTTTAATATTATCAATCCATACTTTCCTCTGACCACCCCTTCTTCCATCCTCAACTGTTCCCTACAAGATATCTTTGGAAAGAGAATCATTACATAGCCAAACCACACAACTTTGTGATGCCTCACTATTGCCATGAGATGTACTTGTTGGCCTGCAAGAGTATTTATTTTGCTTCTCTTGTATATGTTGGTTTTATGTTCTTTATAATGGAAGGGCAATATTCATCTGTAACATTTGTTTTCAAAAGCCTGTATTCTCCACTCCATTTCTGATGTAATTGTCCAACTCTCACATCAGTACAAAGGAATATATATTATCACATTATCATAAGGGCAGGCAAAGGCTTAGCAGCAATGAAGGTTATGGCTGCTGCGCAGTGTGAGCAAAGATTGTTATTTCTTTTGTACCAGGGTTTGGTAGTGGCTGTGGTGGAATATGCACTGGCAATTCTGACTCTTAGCCACACTCAGATCAAAAGACTGGATAGAGTCCAGAATGCAGCAATGCGTATCATTCTGGGATGCACAAGAGACACATCGACAAGAGCTATGCGATACCTACTTGACTGCCCAACAGCTGAGCATAGATTACAGTATTGCCGTGCACGGGCGTACCTTCAAATACATGCAGATAAGGAACACCCGTTGCATTCCGAAATACAGAAAGTTAAAGGCAGCAGACTCAAGAGAGGAAGATCGTGGATGGGACGTGCTGAGGATGTAATACAAAGTGTGTGCAGATTACAGGATGTGGCAGCAGGTGTGGAATGGATAGGTCTACCAACAGATTTCGAAACTTGTTTGAGAGTAGTAATATCACTTAGCAGGGAATGCAGAGAATGGTGTCCCACAGCTGTGGAGAAAGAAGTGCAGGCTTTAATCAGTGAGAATACCAAAGAGGGGGATGTGATTATATACACTGATGGATCTGTAATTAGGCATGTTCGCAGTGCTTGGGCCTTTACAGCTCAATGCGCAGGTAAAACGATCAAGGAGGAAAGTGGTGCCTTTGCGTTCACTACGAGTAGTATGACCATGGAGACTATGGCGGTGACCAAGGCATTTGAGTGGCTATGCACACAGAAGGTAACGCAGGTCTGCATCTTGAGTGACTCTATGAGTATGATTAAGAAGGTACAAGTGGGTCTCGTTTGCGAACAGTGGATTGAGGCCTTGAGAAATGCGAGCTTGAAAGCGGTTACATTTATTTTCGTGCCGGGACATGTGGGCGTTCAAGGCAATGAAAGAGCGGATCAACTGGCATCGTGTGCGATTGTGGCACAGGGCGATGGGGCAATGGATCGCGCTGATGTTTTAAACTCCTTAAGAGATATAACACGCAAGACTGAGACTAATGTGGATGATGATTCCTTTTCAATGGCTAGGATTAAAGATCAGGGATTGAAATGCGGTGTTGCTAGAGGTGAACATTTTGGAGGGCGCAGAAGAATGATGGTCAACCAGCATAGGACCGGTACTGTCAGCAGAAGTGTAATGGCGGATACACTCAAGGAGAGATTGGAGCAATTATGGATGTGTCCAGTTTGCAGTGATGATGATCCGACGACTGACTAACTAACTAACTATATATTATTAGAGATTTATATAGGTTTGTTTTCACTTCTGTACATATTCTGCTCTTACATATGGTATTTAATCTGGACATTGCAACCGAGAGAGACTATTTTAAGTCCAAGTCTTTATTTCTTTGGTGGTGCTTCCATCTCTGCTCATATAATATCCTAAGTATTTAAAGGTATCAACTGCTTCTAGTTTCTATCCATTCACACAGATGTTAACAGGAGTTGTGTTGTCATGTCTGTAGTGTTTGCCATTATTTTACTTTTCTCAATATTTATTTCCATTCTATAAGTTTTGCAAGTTTTTTTAAGTTTAGAAGTTCTTGATGTTCCTTCTCACAGCAGTCCATAAGATCAATGTCATCTGCAAATCGCAAGTTGCACCGAGGGCGGCCACCAATTGAAATTGTTGTTTGATGGTTCTGTTGTGTCTCTTGCAAGATGTGTTCCAAGAATATATTGAATAACACTGTTGATAATATGCATATCCTCTTCGAACCCCTACAGTTGTTTTGAAAAAGTTTTAATATCGCCGTTAATTCAAACAGCACTAGTTGCTACTTTGCTTCAATGATTTCAGTTATATTTATGTCAAAATTAAAATTTCTCATAATCTTCCATAATTCTTCTTGCCATATTCAATTTAATGCCTTATTGAAATCAATAATAAAGTTGTGATAGATTTCATGCTGATGTTGTAGGTGCTTTTCAATGATTATTCTGATGTTGAAAAATTGTTGTTTTTACGAAAACCTGCTTGTTCTTCAGCTAGTATTTCTTCTAATTTTTTTCACTCTGTTTAACAATATCCTTAACATCACTTATGCTTGCATAAGTGATAAGACTAATAATTCTATAATTCTTCCACAATTTTAAATTCTCTCTCTGTGGCAGTGGTATAGCCAGCTATTGTGTCCATTCTGGTGGTCACTTTTTTGTTTCCCATATGCGTTGGCAGTGTTCTCATAACATTTATTATTTTTATACCCTCCCCCCTTTCCATATTTGAGGAGTTCTGTAGAGATATCTATTCCTGTTGTCTTTTGTCTTGTGATGTGCCAAACCTAGACAACGACAGCACAAGACAAAAGACAACTAGTAACTAAAAATGGCATGCCTATGAAGAATAGTTGGAGGGTCAGAGATAGACTTCGAAATGATAACATCAGACAGATAACCAAAACAATAATAGTATTATAATACATCAAGAGAAAACAGACTACCAACAGATAGTAGTAGATAGGCCCAGATAGTATTGTAGGCCTATGCCACAAACAGCCATGCCACATATAGACACCGCGGCTATAAAACCTGAGAAATATTGTAAAATATGGACCACAGAAATCAAAGAGGCTACAGGAACATGCATACAAACAGCACACAGAGAGGCCATCTCCAGGGAACACTTCTACCCCTTATAACGTGAAGCACACAAGGGTCGCTGCATTAGATAGATAGGTGACTTTTCTCTGAATTTACAGAATCATCTAGTTCTCTTGAATCATATAGGGCCCTAAGTTGTTAAGTATTTCATAGTCTTGAGTTGTTGTACAATTGTATAATTCTTTACAATATTAAGTTCATCTATTAATTATTTGTGGCTTTTCATTAAGCGGTTTGCCATTTTTGTCTTCCATAATGGATATCTTAGGTTATTTCGAGACAACATTTTCTTTCTTGTCCTTAATTTCTCTTCTGAAATCGCATACTTGTAATATGTCATTTGTTATCCATGGCTTGTGGGGGTCTGTTTTTTTACAGAGTAGGCCTATTTCTATCGACATCTACAAAATGGCTTTGTTCATGTTTTTTTTGTCATTTTATCAATATCATCTTGAATGAAATTTAATGTTTAAAATTGACCGCCTAATGTTGCCTGAAGGATTTCTATAATTTCTTGGCATTTCAGGTTGTCTTGAGCAAATCATATTCTGGTGTAATTTTGTTGGTGATATTATTTTTTTAGCTTAATACTTAGGCTAAGTTTTAGTGTTGCCATTACACAAAGTCATGGTTGCTGCCAACATCTGCTCATTTTGAAACAAGAATATTAGATTGTGTATTTTCATTGACTGTGAGTGCAATGTGATCCTTCTGGATATTTTATGAGGAAATAGAGTGTTTGCAATAGTTAGTTTGTAATTACTGGCAAATGACAACAGTCTCTGTCCACGCTCATTTGTTTCTCCAAACCCATATTTGTCTACTGTGCCTGACGATTGTTTATAAGCATCTGGTCCTATTTTGGCATTTCAGTCTCCATGTATTATCAGATCTTTCTTTAGAATGTTTTTAATTCCATGATAGGCCTATACCATTTTGCAGATAAATCATTGATACGGCCTATCTCATAATAAAGTAAAAAGCCAACTTTCCCTCTTTCATGCCATTGAAGCATATTGAGGAATATGGTGTTACGCCCAATATTTTTTTAATTAACCATTGGAATACCTAGGATGTTGTAATCAGCATTATGCTGCTGCCTTTACTTTCCCAGAATAGGCCTATCTAGTACCCATTTCCTATATATGTACTATATACTATACATAGTACTATAGTATAGTACATCGGTTCATCAGGGTCTGCTACTACTTTGAGAAATTTTATAAGCCTTAGAGGCAGCACAAAATATAAAAACTGCTGATAATTTAGTACATTAACATTAATAAAATTTGGATGGACAGCAACAGGGTTGTGAGACGTTCCGTACTAATTTTAATACATGTCAAATCAAGGCTCTCCCTGAAACATGGATGGGGTGAAAAAAATAAAAAAACATTTAGTCAAAGTCTAAGGCTTCCAGGATTGAATAGGTTAATCCACCTAAACTATGGTCCTTCCTCTATATTGTTCTTTCAGGATACAATGCAAAGCATAAGGCAGAAATAGATGATCTTAGTTATGATTGCTTCAATGTTCTGAAAGATGCAGATATCAAATCCAAACTGTAAACTTTAAAACATTTGGTTTTAAGGTCTGCATAGTACTAGCAGGAATTTGAGATTGAAAAAAATGAACAACTCATTTCTTCTCTTATAAAGACTTTGAGAATAAATTTATGGTTGTCTGCGATAAGGAAATGTTTAACAAATAAACTAGATTATAAATTAGAAAAAATTTTTAAAACACATTTTCAACATTATTATACAGATTTCTCAATAGGAATAGATGTACATATTAACCAACTGTCAACTTTCTGACATCCTCAGGTCATCAGCTGCAACAAACATGTATGCACACTTCAAATAACAGACACAACAGGAAGTCATCAGTTTCCTGCAATGCAGCGCCTGTCGATCTCAAAAGGACATGCATTTATTTTAGTGTATTCCATATCTAGCCGTCAATCATTAGAGGAACTGAAACCAATCAGAGACGAAATTGTAGAAATGAAAGGTGATATTGAGGGCATTCCAGTCATGTTAGTGGGAAATAAATGTGATGATTCGAATAGAGAGTGTACTGTACAGGAAGGGGTGGAGTTAGCAAAAAAGTGGAATTGTGCTTTCTTGGAGACTTCGGCAAAAACCAATCATAATGTGAAGGAACTGTTTCAGGAACTGCTTCAACTAGAAACAAGACGGGCAGTCAGCCTTCAGCTCGAAACAAACAAATCAAAGTCACAAAAAAGAAGGGACAAATTAAAGGGAAAATGTGCATTGATGTGATTATAGAAGTGTTTGAGTTGACCTTATTTTGTCTGTGCACAGCATTTTCTTTTAGCCTCTTTAGCACTTTTGCATAGCGGTGTTGATACCATGCGGTATAAGTTATATGTGCTGTATGTGTGGTGTTGATACCATGCAGTATAAGTTATATGTGCTGTATGTGTGGTGTTGATACCATGCAGTAT
The DNA here is from genome assembly GCA_034231615.1 of Meghimatium bilineatum. NCBI lineage: Eukaryota > Metazoa > Mollusca > Gastropoda > Stylommatophora > Philomycidae > Meghimatium > Meghimatium bilineatum. The sequence continues at coordinate 15,082,096 of CM067315.1, read as the reverse complement.
AAGTTATATGTGCTGTATGTGTGGTGTTGATACCATGCAGTATAAGTTATATGTGCTGTATGTGTGGTGTTGATACCATGCAGTATAAGTTATATGTGCTGTATGTGTGGTGTTGATACCATGCAGTATAAGTTATATGTGCTGTATGTGTGGTGTTGATACCATGCGGTATAAGTTATATGTGCTGTATGTGTGGTGTTGATACCATGCGGTATAAGTTATATGTGCTGTATGTGTGGTGTTGATACCATGCGGTATAAGTTATATGTGCTGTATGTGTGGTGTTGATACCATGCAGTATAAGTTATGTGCTGTATGTGTGGTGTTGATACCATGCAGTATAAGTTATATGTGCTGTATGTGTGGTGTTGATACCATGCAGTATAAGTTATATGTGCTGTATGTGTGGTGTTGATACCATGCAGTATAAGTTATATGTGCTGTATGTGTGGTGTTGATACCATGCGGTATAAGTTATATGTGCTGTATGTGTGGTGTTGATACCATGCGGTATAAGTTATATGTGCTGTATGTGTGGTGTTGATACCATGCGGTATAAGTTATATGTGCTGTATGTGTGGTGTTGATACCATGCGGTATAAGTCGTAGGCCTATGTGCTGTATGGTCAAAAGTGGTCAACATTAAAATATTCACCATATGGTTGTAAGCTTTTATGTGATTGGATACCTGTATATAAAATGGTGGAACATGCCCATTACATAACATGCATAGCTGCCACTGTGTACAGACATCTTCTCAAAACATTGTATACTACTTAAGGTTATTGTCTTCTGGGTATAAAAGAAACTCTGGAGAAACACCCACTCCAAATTGTAAATATATATATATGTGTGTGTTAAAAAATAGCCTCATTGGTCATAATTTCTGGGAATAAAAACAAACACCACTTTTAAGAAGCATCAGTCTACAACTAAAGTTGGCACCCCTTTCAGAGAGTTTTCACCAATGCATTTTATGATTTCATATAATAGTTATTTCTCTAAGTATTTTTCTACAAGGATGTTGATGATTTATTTAGGCCTATAACATCCTTACTATACATTTCCTGTTAATTTTTGCTATTTGAGGTTGTACATTATGCTCCAATTACAGGGAAGAGATTAGAAACATTTCTCTCTTGTTCACAATAGGATTAGTATATTCTACCTGTCAACTTCTAAGATTTATATTTAAACACCAAATACCAATAAATTATGATGTATTTAAACCTAAAATAACCCATAAATTATGTATTTAAGCTAACCAATACATTCTGTATTTAAGCCAAAAGAGCCCATAATTATGTATTTAAGCCCAAAATAACCCACAAATTTTGTAATTAAGCCTTTTTTAAGCCTAAAATAACGTATACATTCTGTATTTTAGCCCTAAATTCTTTTAAAAGAGAACTGTACTAAATGTAAATACAAAAATGTTTTTGACTCCAGATTTTAGAACTTTTGTTAAGTCTCAGATGACTGTTTTATATAATGGGACCAGGGGCGATTGTGTAATGCCATGAATCAATTGGACCATAGGCTGTAGTGTGTCATGACTCAATTGGACCATAGGCTGTAATGTGTAATACCATGACTCAGTGAGGTCAGAGGGTGTAGTGTGTCATGACTCAATTGGACCATAGAGTGTAGTGTGTCATGACTCAATTGGACCATAGGCTGTAGTGTGTAATGCCATGACTCAGTGAGGTCAGAGGGTGTAGTGTGTCATGACTCAATTGGACCATAGAGTGTAGTGTGTCATGACTCAATTGGGCCATAGGCTGTAGTGTGTAATGCCATGACTCAGTGAGGTCAGAGGGTGTAGTGTGTCATGACTCAATGGGACCATAGGGTGTAGTGTGTCATGACTCAATTGGATCATAGGCTGTAATGTGCAATGACATGACTCAGTGAGGTCAGAGGGTGTAGTGTGTCATGACTCAATTGGACCATAGAGTGTAGTGTGTCATGACTCAATTGGACCATAGGCTGTAGTGTGTAATGCCATAACTCAGTGAGGTCAGAGGATGTAGTATGTGTCATGACTCAATGGGACCATAGGGTGTAGTGTAGTGTCAACTACTCCACAGTTGACTTTGCTTTGACTTACTTACAATCTGTAAATATGCTGCAGATAAAATGGTTGACCCAGCACAATCATTCCATGCTTCACTAGCCAAACTATAAATAACCAAAATATCGGAGGGTATTTTGGCCAAACTAATCTGTTGTAATGAGTGCTTCCTGGGAAACAGAAAAAGAGAAACAGTCTTGATCACTATGATTCCTGCAAAGTATCAGCTTCGCTCATCGCTATCTGAAACATGTTAAGTATCTGTAGGGTACATAATCATATTAAGTTTTCCAAGTTTTATCAAATATGACATAAATGTACATCATACAATCATCAACATGTGCAATATATAACATAGTCATAAGTGTATCTACCATATCCACCATGAGTGCACAAACGACCACCAACATTAAGGTAGACATTTTTACAGTGACTTCAACTATAAAATACCAGTAATATTTGATATACAAGTAGTGACATTTAAGTGTTACTCATTACAGCAAGTAAATTTGAAATTATTTTCTTCTGCATTCATGATGTTCTCAAACTCCTGCAGATCAGCAGAGTGCATTGTGTCATAGTTTACAGCTTAGCTGCAATATCTGTGTATTTCTGCGTAACACATCTGACAGCATGGTTTCTTAGCATGATCCTACATGGTGGGGGATGGCCAACTAATACCACAAAACCTACTTAGTCATCTCTTGTAACATTCTTGGCCACTAAGTGTCACTATTCTTTGCTGCCCTGTTTAGTGCTGACAAATAGTTAGTTCATTCGAAATTAATATCGAGGAGGTACTGAAGTTTCCAATCTTTTTTCTGACTTCTGGGTCACTTTGGCATAGGCCCAGTCAACCATAAACCGAAAATCTCCATAACCACTTCTTACTACATGCATGACAGGTAACAGGGTCACCTTTTTTTGCTTTTCTTTGACAATATAAGGGCACAATACTTAACAAATAATGATGTATGAGCAGGAATTGGTTGTTTTCAATGAGTTTTTCTACAACAGTTGCTATGGAAGCTCACTAGAAACATCTAGAAAATTTCTAACTCATGTAACCAAACATATAACTTTGACTCACTTACATGCCCAGTAAATATAAACAATGGAGGCATAACTTTGACTCACATACCCAGTAAATGACAAACAATGGAGGCATAACTTTGACTCACTTACATGCCCAGTAAATGACAAACAATGGAGGCATAACTTTGACTCACTTACATACCCAGTAAATGACATATAATGGAGACATAACTTTGACTCACATACCCAGTAAATGACATATAATGGAGACATAACTTTGACTCACATGCCCAGTAAATGACAAACAAAGGAGACATAACTTTGACTCACTTACATGCCCAGTAAATGACAAACAATGGAGACATAACTTTGATTCACTTAATGCCCATTCCAGCTCTGTGGCGAAGTGGTACAGAGTGAGTCTGTGACAGCCAGGGAACTGAGTTTGAACCCCGCCACAAGAATTGTGCATCAAGACCGTTCATAAAGCAATGGCAAACTACTGAGCGCATTTATATTGCCTAAAAAATTACCACAGCCAACAAATGCTGGATTTATAGCTGTAAAGTCCTGTAAAGGATATGCTATCAATTTTTTTAATATTATCTTTTGCATGCCCTGTAAATGACAAAAATTGGAAACATAACTTTGACTCACTTACATGCCCATAAATGACAAACAATCAAGACATAACTTTGACTCACTTACATGCCCAGTAAATGACAAACAATCAAGACATAACTTTGACTTACTTACATGCCCAGTAAATGACAAAAAATGGAGGCAATGAAATTATTGGTAAAATTGTAGCTAAGAAAGTTGCTAGCATATCCTATTTACAAGATAGCAATCAATCCAGCAATTTTTGGCTTAATTTCTTCTCAGACAACCATTGTACAAGGTTCAATCCTCACTATAGGCACCATGCAGAAAGCAATGGCAACCTCCTAATGTATTTATATTACCTATAAAATACTATAACCAAAATTTAACTAGAGATATCAATAGAAACAAACTAAAAGCTGGAACAATGAATTAGAAATGTGGAAGTGTTTACAAATCTCAGATTGAAAAATATATCATTTATCGATATTTTTACTGTAAAATCAGATTCTGAACTATAAGATTTAATATATCATGTGTATATGATATGTTGATTCTTTCAACTTTAGTTTGGTTAGCTTTATTTTATATGTGTGTATGATATTCTGGTTAGTTTGATTTTATTATGTGTGTACAATATTCCGGTTTGATTTATTGTATTACTTACTTACTTACTTGATCCCCAGGGTTTTGAGCTTTCATTCTTTCTTCCCTGTGTCATGTGGTGGTAGGTGTATGTCTTCTTCAGCTGTGTTTGTATCTGTATAAAGGGTGTTAGTGATGGATGGGTTTGGTGGTAACAGTTGTTTTTGTAGGTGTAGTGCTAAGGTGGTGTTTTACTTTTTCTTCCTCTTGTCTGTTGCAGTGGTTGCAGTATGATTATTGTATTATATGTGTGTGATTTTCTGGTTAGTTTGATTTTATTATGTGTGTATCATATTATTTTATTTTTTTTCTGAGCTTTTTACTCCGATATGGCTTGCTGTGTAAGAACAGAAAGTGGCTATTCCAGTTGGCTCCCAGTAATTACGGGAGTAAAACAAGGATGTGTTTTGTCCCCAGTACTGTTTTGCATCGCGATTGACTGGGTGATGAGGAAATGCACAGGCCAAAAACAGCTAGGAATCAAATGGGTAAATAACAAGACCCTGAAAGATCTAACCTTCGCAGATGATATTGCTCTCCTGAGTTCAACACACCAAGATCTCCAAGAAAAAATTGAAAGACTCAAATTTTTTTCACAACAGATAGGTCTTCAAATAAACACACATAAAACAAAAATCATGAACTTTACTGGCCTGACAGAATCAATTAAACTAGATGATAATATACTAGACAACATTTCAAATTTCATATATTTGGGAAGCAAGATAACAGCAAACGGGGATACCAACTCAGAAATCAAGACTCGAATCACTCTCACCTCCAACGCCTTTAACAAACTCTCAAACATCTGGAGATCAAAGATCGCAAGTAAACACATATAACTGCGACTATTCAATGCAAGTGTGATTCCATCATTGACATATGGATGTGAAAGTTGGAAATCTACCGCAATAATGGAAAAGAAGTTAGTTGCCTTCCAGAATAGATGCCTCAGAAAAATCACAAATACTAATTGGAAAGACTTCAAATCAAACGACACACTAAGAGAGGAGACAAAACAAGAATACGCAACGAACATCATCAGAAAATAAAAATATATATATCCTCTGGACATACATCTGCCACGTACTTAGAATGAAGGAAGACAGAATTCCATTACAAGCCTTCATGTGGACACCAGACGGGAAAATAAAACAGGGAAGACCAAAAACAACGCTCAGAAGAACATTTATGAATGAATTAAAATCAACAGGCATAAATGCACAAGACCTGCAACCCCTAGCAAATGACCGACAAGCATGGAGAACTATGACATCCGCCCTATGTGCCAAACTTGACAAAAGAGGAACTGACTGATTGATGATATTATGATTATTTTTATTGTATTTTGTGTGTGCAATATTCTGGTTAGTTTGAGCTTATTATGTGCGTGTGATATTCTATTAAATTTATTGTATTATATGTGTGTGATTTTTTTTGGTATTTGGGTTTGTTTGATTTTAATACATCTGTGAGACATTCTGATTAGTTTAATTTTATTATGTGTCTGATATTCTGGCTAGTTTGATTGTACTATGTGTGTATGCTATGTTAGTTAGTTAGATTTTATCTTGAATTATAAATTACACCTAGTCCCAAGTTTAGGATGTCCGCATTCACAGCACCTTACACCTTACAACACCATACGGCAGCAAGATTTTTAACATCTGCACAAGGAAAAAGCGCTTGCTTATTTACAGCCTTTGAGAGATCTCTTTGAGTCAGCTGGTAAGATTGTGTCATGGACAGCATGATATTGCAAATTGCAAAATATTCCCTGCATATACTCTCCTATTCCCTGCATATACTCTAAGTCAGCATTGTTTTAGTTGACTAGAACATATCCGATGCATGTTGGGGGGAAGTCTGTCTAATATTCTATATGAATAGCTGGCCACAGCACCTGAATGTTGTTTGCCCTTCCTAACCTGTCAGCTTGTAAAAATTTACTGTAGTTTTTGCAGAATATATTCAGATTTCATTGAATATTCCTAAATTGGCTTGGTATTTGCCTTAAATAATGTACTGCTCATACAAAATATTGTTCAGCGTCGGGGTTAAAATACACAATTGAGGGGTTTATTTTGTATTAAAATACAGAATTATACTTCTGGAAGTTGACTGATAGGACTATGCCCTTCTTCCCTCTGCATGAAGATGTATGTAAGAATACATGGCGGCATGTGACATTTTTGTCAACAACTGGAAAGAGTTGGCATGGGACATAGGTAACTGGAGACCAATAATCCATGGGGTATCACAGTTGCTAATCATGGAAGAGGTCAGCTGGCCACTGAAAAGCGAAACAGAATAAACTGTACAGAGGAGTCCCACTTCATTCGCACACATTTTTATAGAAACTGTCACTTTATAATTGGTCTTAATAGCCATAGCAGTCACTGCTTACCCACATGACTAGCACTTCAAGCATGGTCTCAGGAGATCAATTAATTATGTCATCAAAGTATTACATATTGTTAGCAACAATCTATTGATTTACCAGTACTTGGCAGAGATTAACCTTTTTAACTGCTACAAATGAGTTTAATCATTTCTCTTTCTTACTGCTATTGATGAGTTAATCCATTTTTTTTTAAACCCTCATTGTTAAAAACAATTTAACTTTGAAATTGCTTAGCCCAGTATGTGCCAATCATCAAATCCATGCTGCATAAAGAATTTCGCACAGCTGTGATCAGCTACTAAGAACAATGCAGCAGCTAAAGAGTTAATAAACAAAACATATAAAATGTTCCAACTGAATGAAGATATTGTGCCAATCATTTAAATAATTACTATTACTCATTTCACACAATGTAAAAAAGATATTGTAATAACATCTGACATTGATCAAGTAACCTACATTTTTTACAGAAGCCTAGTTGGAACATTTTGTACATTTTTTTGTTAATGAAACCCTTTCAAGTATTTATATACCTGTTGTAAGAACTGAATCTCATAACAGTGTGATTGTACAGAGAAATTAACAAAACAGGTTATTTATTTTATATCTCACATCTTATGCCAATCAGTATCTATTTTGCTGCCAATTCATGTAACTGCTGTTTGTTACCAATACAAGCTGTCAGTAATTTTAATATCTTCGCTGCTTGTATTTTAATATTTATAGCTTTGTAATGTCTCGTTATATATTTTTTAGTTCAGTACTCTAGTTTGATCCAATGAGCACAAATACAGATTATATTTGCCCCTGTAAAGTTAATTTTGTATTCAAATAAATACCTAGTATAATTTGTGACTGAAAGAATTCAGTGACTCATTCTTAATCGTATAGTCTATCTATATGTTATTGATTGAGTTTCTATATGTATAACCGTATAGATTTCTCTTTGTGATTTGTGCCATGTCCATTAAATATTCTGTGTTACAGTTTATACAGCAAAGTTGAAACATTGTGTACCTTTTTGCTCCATCACATATAATTTTTTTGTTTCCTAAGCACAGGTCACTAATAATAATATAATAAGACCCATAACCTGTCATGGTTGCAGGAGGGACACATCAGAACAAAATGTCCTACAAACATCTCTGTCCGCAGTCATTTGGGCGAGTGTACAAAAACCATGCTGCTCTATCCATTCCCTGATGTATCAATCCAGGATTTTTTCTTGCAGCCTCTTCTTCACCCAACTGTTCCTTTGAAAATAGTTTCAGAAAGTGAGTTGTGTAACGTGTTTAAACCAAGTGCAACTTTACGCCGTTTCACCACCGCCAATGGTGGTTCTTGATAACCTGCAGGTTTTTTTATTTGCTGCCCAACAAATATATTTGTGTTATGTTCTACATAACTGATTCTTAAAAGATGTCTGTAACAGTATATTTAAAAGCCTAAATTCTTATTTCCATGTCTGCATTTTGTGTCCAGCTTTCACATCCATACAAAAGACAGGCCACCATGTGTGTGTTAACTTTGTACAGACAATAGTCGTTGACACGTCATATCCTTCAGGTACTGAATCTTTTTTTTCTATAGCAGAATAATTCCACATACAGTGGAGTCCCTCTTTAACGCATCCTTTTTATAACACATTCTCTCATTTAATAGGTATTAGAAATGTTGATTATTGTCTTCGTACACCTGACATGTAGATAGGTGCTCAGATCTCCGCTTCTGTAAATTTCTCATGATATAACAGCTAATGGTTCCGGTTCTATGCTGATTCAGTGCTCATTTTGAAATCGTTATCAGGTGTTCTCTATGGATCACACCTATCCTTTCTTCCAACTCGCTCATTTTCAATATTGACACATGCTCAATTATCTCAAAATCCTCTGATCCTGTAGACTCCAGAGAGCATGAGTATGTCTGCTCAGTCCAAAGGCTGACTGGTATGGTGGTGAGGCTAGCTAATTTGTCGGTCTGTTCATTTACCTCCAAACCTGCATATCCGGGGACAAATATAAGAGTGACTGTTCACAGTGAGGTGCACATTTTAGTTCTTTCTAATGACTCCACCCATAGGGGACTACGTACATCGCCTATTTTGACTTTCTGAATCATATTCATTGAGTCACTTATTATGCATGCATGGGAATAGACTTACGATTCCAGCCTGTTTTATGGCAAACACTTCTAATGTTAGACTGCCTGTATGCTGCCCACTGGCTTCATGCACTGTTCTTCCATTAGATCTGGCAGTAAAAACCTATGCGGATGATTTTGGTGGTGAATGACATACCTGTCTGTGTAAATCACTACATCCGTATCATCGGCATGTTCGCTGATTAATACCTTGACCTCAACATTCATGCTCAGAGGGCTATGTTCCCTGTGACCTCTATTGAGTGTAATGATTGTCTTGACTACCTCCTGAACGACCATAGGAATAGGTATCCATTCCTAGTTGGGATTGATGCCTTCTGGGGTGCAAATCTGTTTAGAGGTATCCTCGAAGCACCCCACCCATGATTTTACCTCTCTTGAGCCTGCTTCCCTTCACATGAAAAAGCTCACTGTGTAGTGGATGATCTGTGTCTAAGCCACATATTATTGAGATATGCTCTGAAAATCAAGGATGAGCCACAAAGCCACACAGGCTGTGTTCCTGGTGAAACCAAAGATGATCCACTTCATTTTGAATTTTCTCCAGACTCTCAATCTGTGTTTGACTTGTGATAGTGGTGCCTGTGTATTCAATGACAGAGAGGACAAGAGCTTCATATAAGATAACAAGCTGTTATTATTTATTGTCAGCCACTACCATCACTCTCATAGCTGAAAGACTTTTGTTAACCTTTGTGATAACATTATCAATGTGTTCCTAAAAGCAGAAACTACAATCAAATCGCACACCCAGGTATTGTAGAGATGAATTCCTGATTGCATTGTTCCCTCTTATTTCCATTTTATTTAATTTTTAAAAAACTGCTAGCGTATCCTATTCAGGACATAGCCATCAACCCACAATTTTTTGGCTGTAGTGATGTTCTAGGCAATATAAATATGTTCATTGGGTTGCCATTTATTTCTGAACGGTCCAGATCAACAATTGTCTGTGGCAGGGATCTAACTCTGTAACTTGGCCATCACAGACCATTCCACCACAGCCAGACATTTATTTACAATCCCCAACTATATTTATTCTTTATTATTTGTACTGTATATAGCAAATTTCTGTTATTACGTACATATTTAGTAGTAAGTCCTGATCAATTTTCTAATGGGATTTGACTGTACTACTCCATACAATCAAATTTTCTTGAAGTTCCCTTTCTAAGCACAGAGCACCATGTCTATAATGATTCTATACAAACACTGTTTGATTACCTATCATATCCATCAGGTGCTAAATACTTTTTCTTCTATGGCAGAGTAATTCCAGTCAAAAGACATGTCCTTCAGTCATTTAAGACATACCGGGTAAGTCATTTCTTTGTACTCTATTATTTTTTTTACTTGGTCAGGGTTCTCAGATGCTGCATAAACAAATCTCATGGTCTAAAGTTAAGTCTAAACAGCTCACAATGAGATGACTACTCTTTAGATGGAGTCTCCAGATCTTTCTTAACCAGAAGTCTCCAGCTTTTTGACAGGTGTACAATGTTTAGCAATGAAGTATCTTCACTATCATCCTGTATTTTTATACTTTGTGTTAAATCTCCAAGCAATGAGTTCTTCTTGTAGCTGGAAGACTGTTCCCAGAAATTAGTTATTTCAGCTGAGAATCTGTTTCCAGAAATTACCGTAGTTCTTTTAGCTGAGTCTGTTCCAAGAAATAATAAGTTATTTCAGCTGGGAGTCTGTTCCCAGAAATTATTAGTAGTTCTTTTAGCTAGGAATCTGTTCCCAGCAATTAATTCTTTTAGCTGAAAGTCTGTTTCCAGAAAATGTTCTTTTAGCTAGGAGTCTGTTCCCAGCAGGTGAACATTACCTTAGCCATTAGAATTTATATCACTTGAAGTTGATGCCTTTAGTTTTTGTGCCATATATCTTTGGGGCAGTATTCCAGACAAAGAATAAATTAGTCTTTTGTGTGCATGTGTGATTTGTAACACTTCATTATACTGTGTTTTCACCAATTTAATAGTTTTATTGTAGTCCCAACATGTATTAAAAAAGTTTAATGTAATTATCAAAGTGAACTGTTTCTGTTTTGTATTTCTTAGCCAACATCAAAATAACATGTCTTTATTTGTATGGTGGAATTATCATCTAAATGATAGTAAATTTTATGATTGAATAGTCATAAAAATTATAAAAGTGATAACAAAATGATAGAGATACTACCAAACTTATGAAAATATCAAAACATAGATGATATCAAAACATTCAAATTATCACCAAAATGATGGTATTATCATTAAAATGTATCTTCTAAATCAGAAGTGAGAAAAATACAAACCTAAAGCCAAATCTGGCTCACTGTCGCTTGACTACAAATTACTATATGCATTGGTCTTGGACCAGTCACAAAATATCACATCAGAAATGAACACAGACAAGAAATAACCATGACACTAAACAGTAAATACAGAGGTAATATTTATGCACAATTTGTAATATTGCAAGTGCAACATGTGCTGAGAACAAATGTGATAGAGACTTGTGGAGAGAATATCATTGGCACCCTTTAATGAATGAAATACAGGGCAACAAAAGCCTTCACTTTGATATAATTATGATACCTTTGATTGCTGGACTTAACACAAGTTTTTTTAAAGATTCCAGCTGCATACCGGCCAAGTTAACATGCATGTGATCCAAACTAACCTGCATTTAGCCAAAAGATCCAAAACAGTTGCCCACCTCTGATCTAAATGATATAAATAATTTTGAATGGTAGAATTATAATCAAAATTATATAAACATTTTTCTGTGTGATAGAATTAAAATCAAAATTATAGGTATTTTTTGTGTGTGATAGAATTATAATCAAACTTATGGGAATATTTTTGGATGTGATCGAATTATAATCACAATTATGGGAACCTTTTTATGTGTCTGATGGAATTAAAATTATATTAATATTTTTGTATAAAAAATTACAGCAATCATTTTTTACAAAAAATTACAATTAAAAGTATAGGAATCATTTTGTGTGGTAGTATAATCATCACCATTACTGGTGTTTTTTTTCTTTAGCTTGGTAAAGTCATTATCAAAGTCACAACATTGTTATGGTAGGCCATGTATTATCCTCATTGAGTCACCATTGTGATATAGATTTATGCATAGGCTTAAGTACAAGTACTGAACTGTCTAGACAGAAACCATTTGACTAGTGTTGCCTTCAGCATAGCCATATACCCTGTAGTGATTACTCCATTCATGACCTTCCAAAAACAATTAAAAGGGCTAAAAATTCCTGGTGATTTGGTCATGTAGGAATAATATTTTCAAATAATGAGGACAAATGAACTTGAACCAGGATTGATTGAAAAGTGGCTTAGCCACTATACTACTGCAAATCTAGAAGTGGATTCTATCTAATAACAATAACCCAAAAGCCTACTGTTTGTTTGTTTTTTAGAAACGTACAGCTTCCTTATGTTCAGGCATTCACTAATGGGTTGATGCAAGTAGAAATGCAGCAGTTCTACAGGAGAGAAATACATAAGCTGATCATACATTATCTAAAGTGATAATTCCCATATCTAACATGTCCAAGGATCCTTGTCGCTAGCAAAGAACTTATCACTCATCTGTGAACTCATAAATAAGGATATTTATATCTAACTGAATTTTTTTTAATGTGATGTATTTTTTAGCGTTCATTTTCAAACTCCTGCAGATTAGCAGGATGTAGTCCATAGAACGGAATGTGTTGTGTCATGGTTTACAGATTAGCTGTGATATTTGCTCATTTCAGCTTAACAAATCTGACTTTGACTTGGATTCTGGTCCACTTTACCCTCTATGGAATAGGACTCCACCTAAAAATTCCTTAATCATTTCTTACAACATGCATGGGTGGTAACAGTCTCACTATCCTTGCTCCCATTTAAAGCCCCTGCAACACATGGGGTGAAAAATTGGGGATATAACACCTGGTCATCATTTATCACTTGTGATGAACGAATATCTCTTCATTAGTTCACATTATTCTCTTATTAACTTTTGTATTTTCTATTTTAATCATTTCTTGTATTATGTTCTCCGAAAGTGTGTTCTGACTTTTAATTTGATCACAGTAATGATAGCAAAAAAAAGACAATCAAAAAGGATTAAGAGCATTAAAATTCGTTTCTGAGCAACATTATAACAAGATATATAATAGTTTTTGACTATATAAGAAGACACAATGGCATGGAAAACTAGCAATAACAGCATGATTGCTGGTAACACAGGAAGGGCATCCCAAGACAACAATGGACAAGAGACATTTCAGAGTGTGTAAGCATGACTGATTGCAAAAGGTCAACTTTCACACATTTTCCAGCATTGTGACGGGTTCAGAATATCCGTAAAGTAGATTATGTTATGGAAAGAATATGTCACCCAAGTCTATAATAATGATCTTCTTTCTCCTTGATGTTATTCAGAAATTTTAATCTTATTCCAAGCCTTGATTATAGCATTCTGTTAGTCTCAAAAGACATTCTTCTTGATTCTTGATTAGAAACTGGCCTCACGGCACGAAGGGCATTCCCATAAGTGCTCTGCCCTCTGTTCCAGCAGCAATTCAACTCAATGGTGTTTCAAGTCTAATGTTGCCGGAACAGACGTCAACATCAGGGCACAACTCTGGCCCTCGCGACAGGTTTCTTTGTTGTTCCACCCACTCACGCCGTGCCTATAACTAGTTCAAGCACAACGTCTGCCTCTCGGAACATGGTAACTGTTATCAAAGGTTACGACTACGGGATTGTATAGATGATATGCCATGAAGCTTCAAGAGACATCAAATATTTCACCTAGTGACAGAGTCTAATAGCTGTATTAACAAATGGTGGTGAAAGCCGGAAAGTAACAAAGGCACAGAAGATAATATTAAATTGATGTCTTAGTACGCTCCTATATATTGGCTGGGAAGGATGCAAGTCAAACAAGCAAGTAAGAGAAGATGCAAAACAGCGATATGTTTCTACAACAATAATGATAAAACAGTGGACTTAATCAGACGTACTTAGAATGAATGAAATAGACTGCCGCTACAAGCACTAATTAAAATAGGTAGGTCCCTCTACCAGATGGAAAAAGAAAGAGATGAAAACCAAGAAAAACTCTTCCAGAGAAATAATCAAAGAAAGTACCTATGCCTATTGGTTTCAGCAACATGCAAGCACTATACAGACAGTAGCATCACATAACTCAAACTGAAAAGTAATGGTTTCTGCCCTATGTATTGAACTCAGCATTGAAAAAAGATAGATTGAATAATTGTTTATGAAGTCAAAGGCAGTATGAGTTTCTCACACTTGTTCCACATGACAAATGGTAGAGTTTTAGTTTCAGCTACAAACTGGTACTTCTGACATTCTTCTTGATGCACAACTTTCCAGAGCTTTTATTTTAGTCTCAGATGACTATTTGTCTCAATGTGGCAGTAGGGTGCAAAGAAACGAGTGAGTTGGACAGTGTTCTACTCAAGAAAGTACTGTTTTGACACGTGCAACCTCAAGATATAATACTGGTAGAGAGTGTGAGTCCTTATCCTGATGTTTTAAATACAAACTTCAATCATCTATGTTTCTCAAAAGCAATGAAATCATTCTCTATTAATAATAATAATTGAAGCATAGCCTGTATAAGACACTGTTATTCAACAATTGTTGAATTTTTTAGACATCACAAATATCCTAGACCATATATCTATGTCTGGATTTTGACAGACATATCTGGCTTTTAACATGTAAAAATTATGTCAGGCCGGCTTTTTTTCAAGATTTTCTTCTCTGCTTTTTCAACAATTGATTATTTCTGTAGTAACCTCAAGCATGAACTTTTAAAATAATGTATAATAACCTATATTTTATTTCAATAGACTTTGGTATCAAATACATAATTTTTATTATTATTTTGGGTTGAAACACTACTGGAAGTTATGTATTTTTTTTAAAAACCCAGAAAAAGTGTTTGACAGAAACCTATAGCTACAAACTGCACAGCACTGCTGAAGATGAATGTGTCAGACCATTGGCGCAGATAACACGGAAACACAATTCTAATTTCTGGGTTACATCCTGCTACAAATCTAGTTGGACCATTTTCCTGCTACAAGAGAGATCCAGTGGGAATTTGAGAATGAACGCTGAAGAAGAAGAAAACTGCACAGCTAGATAGGCCTATGCTAAGTTATTATGAAAACTTTTTTTATAATGATGTCATTGTGTTAATCTATTTATATGCATTTTACATCAAATGTTAATAAATGTATTCTCATTTTTTTGTGCTCTTAATCTTGAAAAGTGTCCTCCTTTTTTTAGTCTTAAATAAACAAATGTTCTTTCTTAATAAAAATTATGGTCACTCTAGCCAATAACACATCCAATTGTATTGCCAGTACAATATGACAGATCAGCTTTTGAATCACAAGCTAATTTAACCAAGTCGGGTTTGTAAGGCAGGTTCACTATACAATCTGGAGTCCCTATTAGTTCCTAATTTCTCCTGCAGAACTGCATTAATCTCTTATCTACAAAACCTCTAAAATTCAGTTGAAATAGTCATTTGTTGTTATTTCTAACAATGATTAGACTTAGGCCTACAGCTAGTGATTGTCATTATTTGCTATATTAACATGAATAAGTCATTATAGGGCCAATGTTACGTTGTTTTAATAAGAATATTAGGTATATGATCCTAAAATAAAACAAAACTTTGAAAGTGTATCTACACAGATTTCCATAAAATAAGTTGGTAGAGAGCAGATAACGTCATATTTTTCTGTGGGATTTTATTTTGTTCTGTGTAGAACATTACATAGCCTATTATTCAAGAAACACTTTGTTTATTAATTCTAGAACTGCATTCAATCATTTGAAGCACTAAACAAAACAAATACTTACAACACTGTCAACAGAAAGAATTTTTTTAAACAATTTTAATAAGTTAAGATACTAAATCATTAATCATTAAATAATCATTAAAATCACTGCGAATAAAGAGCACTAAACGATCATATTGTTTACTACCAGTAGCAGAATTGGCACAGAAAACAATGACAAATATGTTTATATATTAAGAGTGCCCACACTTTTATATGTATTCATAACACAACACTTTACTTTGCACCACAGAAATCCATGTATACATTTTCGAAGTTGTGTTTTCTTTTAGGACTATATCAAATGACATATTATTTCCGGAACATTGTCTTTGTCAGGGATACTCTGAATGCCTCTCTGTTCTGGGCAAGCAGGCCTGCATTGGCCAGAGACATGTGCATACATTCTTTGATGTTGCTGGTCCATTGTCTTCTTGGTCTTCCTCTCTTATCTTGCCTGGCACTCTGCCCTCTAGAATCAGTCTTGTGTTACTATCATGTCGCTTTAAGTGTGAAAAATGCTGTAGCTTCCTTCTTATGATATTTACAAGCCACCCTTCATTTAGTTTCAGTAATGTTAAAACTTAAATGTTCTTCTTTTCCTCTGTCAATGACATTCATAGGATCTTTCTGTAGCACTTCATTTCAAATGAATTTATTCCTTTGGATATTGTCTTGTTTAAAGTCCAAGTCTCGCATCCATATGTTGCCACTGGGAAAACACATCATTTTAAAAGGGTTACTTTAGTGTCATTATTACTACTTTGCCATAGCTCATTTGTGTTTTAATTTGAGTGTTGCAATTGTGAGTCTTCTTCTAATCTCAACTGAACAATCTCCGGAACGGTTTATATTTGCTCCCAGATATTCAAATTTGTTTATGAATTTGAATTCTAGTTCTATATTGTCTATGTTGATTATTGGTTTGACCTTTGTTTTGTCTGTTGTCATTATTTTTGTTTTCTGTGTGTTTAGATATAGATTTGGATCTTGCTGTATTTCTTTGTTGTTGTGATTAGCTGTTTCAGTCCCTCAGAATGTGCAGTAAGGAGGACTGTGTCATCTGCATATCTTATTTCTGGAGTTTTGTACCCACTACTTTTAGGATTGCAGACCAAATATTATTAAAATACAAATAAAAAATATTATAATTAGACATTTAAAATATAAAATAATACTTATTTTATAAAGTATAAATTGTAATAAATACGAACGATATTGACAAAATAATGTAGATGTTTCAATTGAAAGGCTTTAATCAAGAAATAACAATAAATCCCAACAAATATGTAAAGGAAATTAAAGTAGCTTACCAAAAGTATATGTCTGGTTAAATTAATAATGAAGCTAGAAACACAGAAGTTATGACATGATATTAAAAAATGGCATATTATACATAAATGTGCATGTATAATACATAAGATAAGACATTATTTGGGTCTGTATTTAAATTACATCAACAATTATGGAGGGAGTTGTCTGAAAAAGTTTGACAGCTGTCAACAAAATGGAGGGGAGAGTTGACAAAAGTTGAGATCAACAAAAGACTTTTTATATACTAATTAAATTGTTTTAATGGAAACATTTTTTGGGGTGTGGTTTTTTTAGTCATAAATAAGCAAGGGGAGTTCCTGAATTCTTAACAATTTGTGACAAGGGTAAAAATTTGACAAAAAATTGTCCACATAAATTATGGACTTTGTTATAAATTATTGGTCCTATCCTTGAAGCCAGGCCTACATATTTTCCAAAACATAAATTAGGTGATCATATTTTTATATAAATGGGAGGAAAAAAATAGTGTTTCTCATGTTTTTATTGATTATTTCCCTGGTGTTAATAACTAAACACCATTCCAGTGTTTATTATTTACCCACCAGCTTAATCTGCTTTTTAACAGAGCAGTACCAGCAAATTCTTACTGCAGCCTAGTAGGTAAACATCATAGTATGTCCCACATGTATATCTTTTCATCTGGGAAACACTCCTTGCAACAACAATAACAAATGTATCAGTCGAAGCACAATTATGGCAGCCATTTTGTAACTAGGCAAATGTGGTAGAAATTTCAAAATTTTTGGATCAGCGCAAATTTCTCAAAAAGTGTGAAATTTATGCCAGGCTCCTATGAAAGAACTATTTTATCTATTTATTTAAAAGTTGCTAATGTACTTCATTGTGTGCATAATTTTGTTGAATTCTGATCATGCATCATTTGTTGTCTATGTTTAGAAATTGTTAACATTTTGACTTTTAAGTAAAAATAATTATTGGTTTAACAGACTTGTTTTTCTTGTTATTTATGATGTAACAGACGTTATTATGTTATATTATAGAGGACATTGGAGGACAACTTTACAGTACTATAAATATTCTATAAGTTTTTTGTACTGTACTGGTGAAAAGTTGTCAAACTAGTTGATACCCTGGAGACAATCTTCCCAAGTACAGACAGCTATAAAATATAATTATTTTTGTAATTTTAGGGAAAAAAAGTAAAGAGATATAAAATAGATGCAACAGAACATAACATATCCTATGACAGATGACACATATTTTTAAGAACAAAAATGTTAACATAGACACTAAAGTAGCATTATACAAAACTACCATATTATTATCTCATCACTATGCTACCAGTGCCAAATCTGGACAATGACAGCACTAAACAAAATAAAAATAGTGACAGCAGAAATGACATGTCTACAAAAAATACTCGGAGTGTCATTAAGAAATAGAATTTAAAAGGATAACATCAGACAGATATCCAAAATAATACCAGTATTGGAACATATCAAAAGACAACAAATCAAGTGGTTTTCATACGCTTCCAGACTACCAACAGACAGCATGCCACAGATGGCCATGACACATAGACATAACGGCTATAAAGCCAGAGGCTGACCATGTAAAAGATGGATCACAGAAATCAAAGAAGCCACAGGAACAAGCTTACAAACAGTACACAGGAAGGCCATTTCCAGAGAAATTTTCTACCCCTGACACCGCAAGGCAAACTAGGGCTACAGCATATACCGGTAGATAAATAGATAGATGTAACAAATTTGGTTTTCTTGCTGTGTATTATGTATATGTGAAGAACCACTGATCTCTATAACACTCTGCACAGGGGAATTAATATATATATATATATATATATATATATATATATATATACACACACACACATACATGTATAAAGGTTTAAATAGCAATTTTATGATGAACAGTACACAAAATTGTGAAACTACTATTTAACGCACTTTTATATATTATTTTAAATATTTAGTTACAATGTGCTGCAGTTTTACTGCAACAGTCTCCTGACTGCACACGTACCAGAGCTGGGAATTTGTAAAAACTACCACCATAAGAGTGTTTTGTACATGTGAGCAATTGATAGGTGTATAGTTGCCCAATTCACCATCTGATCTGTGAAAGGCATAAAAAAGTTGACAGAATGTAGACAATAATATACTGCAGGATTTACCATGTAACAATAACATTTAACTATAAATAAATAAATAGATAGATAGGTTGCACCCTTGCAGCGGGTGCTTTCAATAAACTACGCAACATATGGACGTCAAACACACTAAGAAACACCACAAAACTCAAGTTATTTAACTCCAACATCATCCCTATTCTATCATATGGGTGCGAAAGTTGGAAAGCCACAAAAGCCACAGATAAAAGACTCGACTCCTTTGAAAACAAATGCCTACGTACCATTCTGAACGTTAAGTGGAGTGACTTTAAATCTAACACTACTATAAGAGAGGAAAGCAAACAAACCTATATATCTTCCTTCATTAGACAAAGGCGTTGGACTTACATCGGCCATGTTCTCAGAATGAACAGCCTAAGAATTCCCCAGCAATCACTATATTGGGTGCCACCTGGAGTAAGAAGAAGAGGGAGACCTAGAGAAACTCTACGAAGAACCATTAATAGAGAAGGCATGTCAATGAACCTAAACAACACGCAACAATTGAAAGACCTGGCAACACAAAGACAGAAATGGAAAGCTATGGTTTCTGCCATATGCGCCGCCTATGGCCCTGGAGGAACATAACATAAATAAATATTGATTGGAGTTTCCTCACGGTATTTATATTTTATAGCTATACTATGGAAGATTGTCTCCAGGGTATTTCTAGTTTGACAACTTTGCCTGCATTGACTCCAGGGTATTTCTAGTTTGACAACTTTGCCTGCATTGACTCCAGGGTATTATAAGTTTGACAACTTTGCCTGCATTGACTCCAGGGTATTATAAGTTTGACAACTTTGCCTGCATTGACTCCAGGGTATTATAAGTTTGACAACTCTTCACCATTCAACACAAAAAAACTTATAAAATACTCATGGTACTACAAAGTTGTCCTCCATTGTCCTCAATAATATAACATGAAATTAGATGAGACCAGTTTGAAGCAAGTCAACATGTTCAAATACTTGGGGTATACTGTGGCCATCTCAATAACTATACAGACAGCAGAAAAAAAGCTATGAGAATTGTGACCAGCTTGTGAATGCGGTGCCAGTTCTTTTGTATGGCTGGCTTACTCCTCGCAATGGTCTCTAATGCATGGTTGTTTTACTTTATTCTTGAGTTCGTTCTCAAGCCCTCACTGGAACTCTCTTGTAGCAGGACACAAGTTTTACTATATTTCTTCTTTCTTCGGTTGGTTGGTTGCTGATCCAGCGGTCCATGGGGCATGAGCCTTTATCCATTGAACTAACCAGCAAGGTCGGCATTGTTCATTGAACTAACACTTTCATATCAACAATAAATATTTTATAGCAGAATGAATTGATTATTGATTATTAGCTGATATCACTGCACTACAGGAAAATCCATTCGCTATGTCTTTCCTATGGATATATGGCAGACACTTGTTATTGTTATGTTTTAACTAGATAAATGCTATAAAAGCACCATGAGAAATAAGAAAAAGGTTAAAACACCAAAAAAAATAATACAAATGCTTAAAACACCAAGAAACATAAGAAAACGCTTAAAACACTAAGGGAAAAAAACGTGTAAAGCACCAAGAAGAAAATAAGAAAAAATGCTTAATACACCACTTAAAAAAGGGTAAACGCATAAAGAACCAAGGGAAAAAAGAAAAACTCTTAAAGCACCAAGCAAGAAAAGAAAAACTCTTCAAGCACTACGGAAGAAAAGAAAATTTCTTAAAGCACCAAGGAAAAAAAGAAAATTTCTTATGTAGAAGAAGAATGGACGCACTATTTTCAAAATGTGGACACAAAACATTGACTCTAGTGCAAATGCACTAAAATAGAAATACGGAAATTACGATAATCATTATCATATAGATAAACATGTATAAAGGAGTGCTGCAGTCATCAAATTATAGATTTCCATGAATATGGTGATAAAAAAACACTATAAAGGCACCTCTCCTTGGTGCATCCTGGTAACACGCAGTTTCGAAGCATGTGTGGAGCACCCAGTTAACGCCTTGGATATCGTATCCAGGCATTGTAAATCGAGATGTAACAAGATTTGATTGAACAAAGACAAATGATATCTCAAATGATATATCACCTTCTGGTCCTGACAGCCATAACGCTTTCGCAGAACAATGTTTCACAGCAAAGACTGGCCTGAACATATCAAACTTTTTTTCGCGCCTTTCATTGGTTGTGGACATAAAGTATAAAAATACATACACAAAGTGATAAGTTACATCAACCAAAATAAGTGACCCTGTGCAAGATCAGCAAACATGACTATTCTGGAAGAGGACTTGACATTTACGGCAAGGGAAATCTCGAAAATGCTACTTGCCAACCGACTTATTTTGTGAAGCTGCGGCGTGTCATTTTGTATCTAGATGGCCGTGACCTATAAAAGACAGCCTATGGCTTCAAATAAAATACGTGAGACAGGTCATTGTTGTCACTATGCTAGACACACTACAAAATGGTGCAATATAAACAGAACAGATAGAACCATGAGTGTCAGTGGGGTTTAGCAGAATTGGAGAAAGGGTTCCGTCCGTCACGGATGGGTGACTAAGTTATTTCTTATTTTTTCGAAATCTTTTTATTGTCCACGCATGTGGCCTTGGTTATCATGTCTATCCACACCCATCTGTTTCGTGTGCTGTCAATCATTTCTGATAATAGTGGTCTGCTGCTACAATGGTAGGTTGTCTAGCATATTGGTCTTCCTGTACTTCTTCTTCTCTTCAACTTGCCTGCTGTCTTGATGTGCTCCATTTTTCCTCTTACGATGTACAGCTATATTTTAAAATTAACTTCTTTCAAAATATATTCATTTCTTTTTTTGTTCAATAATATTTAGTAATCTCATGGTTGAATCCCCAAACTTACCACCCTTCCCCCCCCCACCTCTTATCTACAGGATTGATTTCAGCATAACCAGTCGGCAATTGGTGCTGAGGAATGGGCACAGTGTACCGGATCTTAGCTGCAGTGGCTCGGAGCAGTGCATAGTTAGAAACCTAGGTAGTTAGTTAGTCGTTGGATCATCGTCACTGCACTCCGGACAAGTCCATGGGTGCTCAGATCCTTGAGTGTATCCGCCATTACACGTTGACTGGCGGTCCTAGTACGCAGCTGATTGACCATCATTCTTTCTAGCCCACGGACTGCATCCAGTCACTGTTCCCGAATGTATCCCGCCTGAACTTTCACAATCATGCTCATCGAGTCACTGAGTATGCCGACATGCTCGCAAATAGTCTGCGAGCAGACCCATTGCAAAGCTTTGGTTACTGCCAAAATCTCCATTGCTGCTTGTCGTCTGAGCGAATGCACCACTTTCCTTTCTGATGTTTTCCCCCCGACTTTTGAGCCGTGAAGACCCAGGTACTTCTGATGTGTCTCTCAACCGACCCATCTGTATATGCAAACATATCACCTTCCCTGGAATTTTCACCGATTAGAGCGAGTACCTCTGACTCCACCACTGTCGGACACCTGAGAATGCACTACGGACATCTTAGCCACGAAGGACACCTTAGAAACCTAACTTCCTGGTGGTGTAATAGTAATTTTCTGGCTCTGGCTCAGTGTGGGTACTTTTTTGTTTGGTTGCTATCCCCGGGAACTGCGAGCAACTTTTTTCCATCTTCCTATGTGCAGTGGGGTGGTTTCTGTAAGTTTTCTTTCACTATAATGTCATTGGGTCAAAGGTCATGAGTCCACGGACCGCTAAAACAGCAACCAACCATGATTATTTTTTTTCATTTTTCTCTCTAAGGACAAGGAGATTCTTCAATTCTGTTCAGCTAGGACAGGATACTTTATCATGGCTGACTCTCACCAGTGACCTTCGTCATAACATGTATGTATAACATTGCGTTAAGCCACTCCGGCTATTGTCGATAATATGTACACACTTCAGCAAAACTAGAATCCAACAGACAAAAATTTTAACAGGGTAATAAAGTTTTGATAATCACTGGAAACCCACACATACATTGACATTTCGACCACAAGGCATTTATCAAGAGCACATTCACAACACACTACGATTATTATGAACATCACTATTGACGTTCACATGTCAGTCAAATTTGTTCTCAATTGATCAGCTGCTCGTCACGTGATATTCCGACACCTTCTTCTTCAGTGGGATACTAAGATGCGTGATGTGTTCTGCTACCACCCCACCTCCCTTCCACTTGTTCTTATTTCTTACAGACGTGACAAACATCTTAGTGATATATTGGTCGGAGTCATCACAATCATGACGTCCTAATCAATTTGGCATCACCAGCTGTAAACGTGGTAAGTCCTAAGCCTGCGTTTATGTCATACAGAATCGGTCTGTCACATTCTCCAAAGCCACATTCACTATTGAAGAATTTCACAGGTGTGTCCCGCAACGTCATCTATGCCATAATCTGCAAGCGTTGCACCATGACGTTCACAGTGAGACCGGAAGGAGGCTAGCAGAACATCTTCACATCATTTAAAAACCCATACTAGTACTCCTGTTGGTGACCACTTCAATGCCACGGACCATCAGAGTGCCCATGGTATTTGTATTACGACCATTAAGATGTGCTTCTCAGATGACCGAACCCAACACACACTTGAGAACTGTTAACTCTTTCAGCACGTAATTATACTCGGTGATTGGACGTAATTAATTTTAGGCTAACTTTTTGGTCCGCATCATGATATCAATTTGGTAAGCTTTATCCTTTTGGGTTCTATGCCCGACATTCCTATGGATGATATCCTGCAGTTCCGACATTTTTCTGTTTGATGTGCTCCATCGATACATAGGTGTACTTTGTCTATTTTCTGTCCGTATTGTTTCACCTTGACCTTCTATTTTTTGCTCTTCCTGGCTATATGCATATTTAGCTCTGTCATGTGAACGTGGACACCAATCATGCCGTTCTTACTCTCGCATGTTGTTGTGAATGTATTCTTGGTAAAGGCCTTTTGGTCGAAACGTCAACTTGTGTATGTTATTATTTGTGTTTCTAGTGATTATCACAGCT
The DNA here is from genome assembly GCA_034231615.1 of Meghimatium bilineatum. Taxonomy (NCBI): domain Eukaryota; kingdom Metazoa; phylum Mollusca; class Gastropoda; order Stylommatophora; family Philomycidae; genus Meghimatium; species Meghimatium bilineatum. The sequence continues at coordinate 15,057,779 of CM067315.1, read as the reverse complement.
TCATTACCTTGTTCTAAGCTGCGAGTATTGCCATGGTTTTCATTGGTCACTTAGAGTTCTAGTTTGTTTCGCCAGTGAATGAAAAGCACAGCTATAGTCGGCTTGGCCTTAGTGACATAAAATAGGTTAGCACTCCGGTCTGTTATAACTAGGGGTGTACCGGATTTAGGCTCCGGTAAATCCGGAATCCGGCCATTTTTACAAATCCGGCTTCGGCAAAATTTTGCCGGATTTAGGCCGGATTTGTGTTGCCTAGTCACGTGAATTTTCTGTACATGTTTCATGAGGCCAAGCCGAATCTTAAGCAATAGCAAAGTAGCACTTTCTGGTTTACTATCTCTCGCTGATGTAAATAAGAATTTTAAGAAACAAAAATTCATTTTGAATTTTAATGGTGCATTACTTCAAGAGTTTGTGGGACTTGAATATATCGAATTTTCGTAAATTTCTGTAGTCTTGCCGATAAAATAAAATGGCATCCAAATCAAAGTCATACAGCGCCGTTTGGGATTGCGTAAAGGTTAAAGACGATGATTCAGCGGAGACAATATATAAGTTGTGTGACAGTTATCGCGTGGACGATCAGATCGCCCCAAAGACTTCTCAACATCATCAATGTAGACCCATTTGCGATCGATGCACAGAAAAAGCTATGACAAAATGATGGAAAAGAAAGCATCACCGGAGGCCAGTGTATTGGCGTGGCGACCACATCTATGATGAATCCATGTTTGCACAAAGCAAGCAGCAGTACCCAGCAGTCAATTGTGCAGGCATGGGACGTGGCCAAACTTTGGGGCATCAATTGCAGCTGTTTGCGCATGATGGTCTTTTGAGTCTAAAGTATTTTGCTGACATCATCAGTACTGGAAGAAAATTGGTAGGACATTTCAAAAACTCTTCGTCAGCAACTAATCGTTTGCATGAACTTCAAAATGAATTAAACCTACAACAGCATCAGCTTATCCAGGACGTGACAACACGATGTAACTCAACGTTCTATATGCTACGACGTCTGTTAGAACAACGGCGCAGCATCAGCCTGTACTGTGTTGAAATTGATTCGGTAACTGGGCTAACGGCACAGCAGTGGGCAGTCACGGAGAATGTGATAGCTACTTTGGCACAATTTGAAGAACACGCACGTGAAATAGCCTAAGTGCAGCTCAGGCATCAATATCAGTTGTGATCCCATTAGTGAAAACACTCATGACTTTCCTCCAGAAAGAAGGTAGTGATGCTGGAATCAAAACTATGACAGCAGCTCTGCTTGAAGCTGTTAGCAGCAGATTTGCGGAAATTGAATCTAACAGTATTTACACCTGTGCCATATTACCAGATCGTCGATTCAAGCTGTGCTTCTTCTCCGAACGTGGCAGAAGTGATGCACGAGTCCATCTTATGTTAGCAGCTAACTCCATTATTGATTCAGCAAACACAGTCAGTGCACAGGATCCATCAGCTACTAGTAGTAGTACTAGTGTTTTGACATCTGTGAGCACTGCCACACAGTACGAGTCCAGCCTATAGAGCTGTTTTGACACAATTGTCGAGGAAAAACCCACCGCAGATCGTTCTGCAAGTGCCGAAGGCAACAGCATTAACACTGAGATGACACAGTACCTGTCAGAACCACTTCAAACTCGACAGTCAGATCCAGTTTCATAGTGGCATGTCAATAAGCAAAGATTTTCAAGTATGGCTAGACTGGCGCAGGATTTTCTTGCACCACCACCTACAAGTGTGCCATCGGAAAGGCTGTTCAGTACTGCAGGAGACATTATCACTTACCACCGTAGTAGCATTGTACCACAAAATGCGGAAATGTTGATTTTCCTGAAATACAACTCGTCCCTTCTTGACTCTGAGAGTTCAACTTCACATCCATAATGAAGACCGACTGACTAAAATAGTGAAATTACTGAAGAATGAATGTATTTCAATAAATTCAATCTGTTCAATGTACTTTTGTTGTGAGTTGTAACTCAGCTGCCAATTAGCCAACTGAAAAAAAATGTGAAAACTAAAAATTAAAATTACTAAATTAGCATTATGTGCTTATGTATTATGTTTCATCTTGAACTTATGGAACTTAATATTACTTATTCTAATGTAAATATAATTATTTTACATTTAAATGATTTAATATGAGTATATGGCATCATTGTCATGTCTATAGTAATGAACTGTAGTAATAAACAGTCGAGTGACACCACTCACCTAAGTCAAGTGATGTAGTACGCTATTTAATTTTAATTTTTTTATTTGTAAATCCGGCTCCGGCCGGATTTCACTTCATAAATCCGGCCAAATCCGGATCCGGCAGGATCTAAAAAATTTGAAACCGGTACAGCCCTAGTTATAACAAAGGTCAGGTTCTTACTGCTTACCAATACTGAGTTCCCTTCTGTTAGTCCTGTTTAGAGTTTCCAAAAGTCCTGGTCGGGACTAACTCCTTATGAGTTTCTACCACTCCCTGCATTCTCTATTGAATGTTATTATTACTTTGAAGGCTGTCGGACACTCTAAGGACGCCCGACTCCATTCTGCATCAGGTAGCACATACTCCAGTCTGCACACACTTTGTATAATATCCTCTGCGCGCCCCATCCACACTTTGATAATGTCAGGGTGTAGAGGATGTTCTTTATTAGCGCCCTTCACATTTGTATTCTTTGCTTTGCAGTTGGGCAATCAAATAAGTATCGCATAGCTCGTGCCGACGTATCTCTCGTACACTCCAACATTATTCACATTGTCTCGTTCTGAATTCTATCCACCCTTTCTGTTTCAATCTGATAGTATCAGAATCTCCATCGCATACTCTACCACCGCCACTACCAATCCCTGACACAGCAGAACTAGTAGTCTCTGTTCACACTGAGCAACAACCATAACTTTCATCGCCGCAATACCTTTATGAGCCTTTACAATTATGTGGTCAACGTGGTCTTTGAAACTCAGATTTCGGTCCAACATAACCCCCACGTACTTCATTGTGCTGGTCTCTCGAAGACATCCCCTCTCAAGGTAACCGACGGCGTGGCCGTGTTTACTATGTGATTATTAAGGAAAACCATGTTATCGATGCTTTTGATGGATTAACAAAAGCCTTTTCATGATGTCTTTCAGCCATTCTCACAGTCTATTTCGACTTCCACTAGTCATTTTCTGGACTTCGAGTCAACTAAAACCCCAAGGCTCCAGCCAGTCCATTTTAGGTATTTCAGCCATTTTCACGGCTTCCCACTAATAAGACAACGCCAAAATTTTTAGCCACTCTCAGAATTTTTACTCCTCTCCAGGCAAGACAACATATAGACCTGCTGAACAGAGGTAGACCCAAATTAGATGACGCATTGCATAATGAATGTCATTTCGTGCAATTTAACCGGTATAATCCAATTTTGTCCCAAATCATAGGGTTACATAAAGATAAATGTCAACACGACCTGAACCTATATAACCCAAATAAATCCAGGCCTTCGTTGAAAAAGTTGTGCCTCGGCTCGGCAAATGATGGCTTTAAATAATAGGCCTATTAAACAACAACAACACAAATCCGTAGGCAGAAAGAGGCAGAAATCGAAGGATATCCTTATATCGGATTGCTTTTTTTGTGGCATCACAAAACCTACTACACTCCTGCTCACACTGCAGCATGTTTTTCAGAGGTCAGAATACATTTATCCGCCATCAGTGGCTCACAAATAAACTGAATTTGACATTTTTAAATACCATTGTATCATTGCCCATACTCGCTTGCGAAGAACCACCATATCAAATACAGTAGAAATCTGATTTTCCGAATCCCAATTAACCGAATCCCCAATTATCCGAATCAAAATTGGGTGAAATAATTTTTGAGCGAGAATGTTAGCGGACGCGGTAGAGAGGTCCCGGGGTGGTGCGTACGTGCCGTTACTATGGTATATAATGAGTTATTAATAGCAGTGAAGCAATGAGTCATTACCCTCTTCTGTTGTGCATATCGCCATTTTTTTGTCAGTTTGTTTCGTGCTCTATTCAGTTTGCACTGTGTTTAGTGTTAGTTTTTTCATTGATGGATTAAGTGCAATGAGTACAAAACGTAAACGTGTTGTTTTGTCACTTAGTGATAAAGTGGAAATTATTAATCAGTTAAATAAAGGTGTTCCTGGAAAGCAACTGGCAGAGAGGTTTGGCGTGGGAGCAGCTACGATCTCTGATATTAAAACTAACAGTGGAAAAATTTTAAGCTTTGTGAGTGCATTGCAAACAGAAGATGGAAGTTCATCTAGAAAAGCAATGAAAAAGGCTAAAAGTGAACATATTGAGAACGCTGTTTTCACTTGGTTTCTACAACAACGGTCGAGTGGACAGCCGATTTCAGGACCAATTATATGCGAAAAAGCACTGAGGTTTAGCGAAAAAATGGGTGTGACTGATTTTAAAGCAAGCCCGGGTTGGCTCCGGAATTTCAAATCTAGGCATGGAATTCGTCAGTTTGATGGAGCAGGAGAAAAACTTTCTGCCGATAACGAAGCTGCCAATACTAGGCCTAGTTTTCTGGAAACTGTTAAAAAGGAAGTGTATGTAGTTTATTTGCAATACATAGTTGCTTACATATTACTGTACTTTTATAAATAAAATTCCGTTCATTTCAATGTATGATTGTATGCATGTACACTGTTTTGCTTCATTCTTGATATATATCCAATTATCCGAATTATTATTATTTGATTATCCGAATCGACCCGATCCCAATTAATTCGGATAATGGGATTTCTACTGTGTCAATAATCAACCGTGCCCTTGACATTTCCCTGGATCTAATTAGTATTTTTTTTACTGTCGAAGCTTACACTAACACTTACTATAACTAATGTAGTCCTATCTTGTATTCGAGGTTACTTCAATGTGTGTTACTTCTTATCTTTAAGACCGTCCACTGGTTGCGCTAGCTATAGACAGAACCGGGCAAACTAGATTCAAGGTATGTATGTACCGACCTTACAATTTGATTTTATTGTCGAATGTTGTCGTTTTATTTGCAATGTTGTGTTGTATTTTAGATGTTAGGGCCTAAGAGTTATTTGTTTGCAAGTTTGTAGGCTAGGGCCTATAGCCTAATACTTCTGGCTTCCATCAAATGTCACTCCCTAACAAGTGATAACCATTGCAATCATTTGCCATTTTTGTTATTATTCGGTCAGAGATATGTCATTGACCATGAGTTCACAGATGGCTAGTAAACAATCTCGTTGTTAGGTTGTTTTATGTTTTATTTTGGTGTTACATCTACCTATTTTTGTTTATCTTGACATTTGTCCTGTGTTACTCCAGCCACCTACTTCCTGTTTAGGGTTGTTACCCTACACTGGAATATTTATCCCTTAGTAAACCATATCTGGGCCCATAAAGGTCAGTGGGCATGGGAAGATCACTGTATGGCAAATGTTTGATTTACCTGTGCCTTTCTTCTTTATGGTACTCTCCATTCAATATGCGGTGTCAGGGAGGAGTAGTACTTCTGCTGACATTGAGGATGTCATAATCGTTTGGAGTAGCTCTCGCGTTTGGTCTCCCACCTGACACTCAGTTCTCATTTGTGACTCCCAGTAGTTGTTAGCATGCGGTAGCAGCCACACCTTGTTAAAGGGCTTGACAGGCCGGCTAAACCAGGTGAGGGTAAAGTAAAGAGGTGCTCCAGCTCGGATGTAAATGAATGCTGTCTGCTTGAGAATGTGAAGCCTGTATATAATGGACAGCGCAGATGAAACATCTGATGTTCAATGGGCTGGATGGCTTTTACAGCAGATCATTGTAGAATGTAATAGACTGTAATATGAGACACACAGTATACTCTGGTCATCCACTGCATATGTCCTACCGGGTACATTGCCAGTCAACTTGATTTATCCTGTCATTGAAGTATGGTTGGATCAAGAAGAGATGTTATGCACTTTTCTATGACAATACTTGTGAATACGTACATTATTGTTACCTTAGATGTAAAAAAAAAAAAGTAAAGTAACCCATAGCATTTATTAATGCCGTAGGGGTGTGAGATGTTAGCGATCTCACATTTCACAGACTCTGCAAATGAGGGCGGTAGCCATCTCCTCTCCCTCGCAGTCTTTACTTCCCGGATTAATCCGGTACCCATTTAAGGCTGGGTTGACCTGGGAGCCGTTGCGATCTGAAACCATTTCCGCCTCAGCTGGGGAATGAACCCAGGACCACTCATATGCGAAGCCAGTGTGCTAACCACTGCGCTAACGCGGCTCCCATGACCTTGGATGTCTCTGCTCTCAAATGTCTCATATTTAATGCTTTTGTGAAGTTCCTTAATTATTAATATTTTTCAATGGTTTGATCATCTGGAAAGAATGCCGTGTGATTCATTAGTTTATAAAGCATATATGAAGAGAGGAGAAGCAGAAAGAAGAGCCAGGGGTAGACCTAGAGTACGCTGGGTCGACAACATCAAAGAGACATTACATGAGCACCAAATAACATCTGAAGCAAGCCAGAAAAGCGAGAACAAGAGGATTGTATCTCCCTCAACACCCATAAAGGGTAAAAGAGGAAGGAAAGAAGAAGTTCACTGTTTGTCTTGTATTTTCTTGAAAAAAACCTTAAGGTTGAAATGTTGAAATTGTCTTGTATACTGTTATCTGTGTTTTTTTCATACCCTTGTCCAATAATCTGTGCGTTTAGTGTAAAGCTGATTTACCTTGTTTTTTTACGTAAATACTATGATCAGGAAGAGAAAGTGTGGTCTATGAATGGTGCATCTCTTCCCCACTTTAAGCAAAGTTCAGCATAATTCAACTATCATCATTCATCATCATCTTTTTTCTTTTTACTGCTCTCAGCATCTGAAATTGCTGCATTTCTTATTTCATAAAACGCAGGGTTGTTTTTTTTTACTGTTGATTTACGTAACTCCGTTTCATGCATCTTCTTCCCATGTATCATAGTTTATGTCAAACGTTTTCAGTGAGATCTTTCATGAGTCCTTATAGTGCTTCTTTTGGCCACCTTGAGAACGTTGGACCTTTATGCAACACACCATAGTATCTTTAGTAGACAATGATCTAGCAGACTTACCATATGAAATACTACACTATTGCCTGATGATATAAGATATGATGACATTGGTAAGCTGCAAGATGACAAGAGCACAGAATTAGCTTGTTTATTTAACAGCAGCTTAAAAAAAAGATATCGCCCATGAAGACTGACTACGCAGATATCTGATACCATTACCTAAACATGGTAAGGTTCAAAGTTGCAGGGATATAGAAAAATAACAATACAGATTACTATTGGAAAATTTTTGGATAAGTCAAAGTCTTTTTTTTCCTTAACATTTGCATCTTCTTCTGCCTATGCATGAAGGATATTGCCCTAACAGACATGGTGTAATTCAGCTGTCTTTGCTCAGGATGTTTATGAGTGTTTCCATGCATGTATGGAGGTGGGTGTGGATGGCGATTGATTTAGGGGACATTTACAACAGGGTCCCTTTGCATCTTCTTCTGGATCGGCTGTTAGAACTTGGCGCATGGCACAATTTCTTAAGAAATTGATTTCCTCTCCGTGTTTCAGAGGAAGGTGGTACTGAGGTGTGACAGTTGAACATCTGACCTGACAACAATAAACGCAGGTCTCCTGTGCTCTTTAATATACCTACTATGCAGGTAACTGGTGAATAGCTGATTGAAACTGGCAGAACTCTTTCATATACAAATGAAATTTTGATGTACTGTCTGGGTTTAAAAAGAAAACCAACTGTTCAGGATCTACAAAATAAAGTGGATTGCATTAGCCAGTGGTGTAATAAACAACTATCCTGATACAATATACTGAAAATAGAGAGTTGTATTGTATTGATCCATGATTGCCTTTGCCATTTAGCATAACACCTGATGATGGTCAGAATTTGACATCTGTGTGATGTTGTTCTGATCTATTGAAATGCACATTTTCTGTGTGCCTCCAAAATTTGATGCTTCTCAGCGATGCACACACATTTGCTCGTGTTGCTGCCCCACATTGGATTATTCTGAGTGACCCTAGGGTGTGATGTTGTTAAAGCTCTTTAGAGACACTTTGAGAGAGTCCTTGAAGTTTTTCTGCTGTCCACCGGTACATCGTTTTCCTTTTAAGAGCTCATTATACATAAGCTGTTTAGGATGCATTTGTCAGGCATGTGCACATGTCCAGAGCATCTCAGTTGGTCTTTTTTCAGCATTGTATGAATACTTAGAATATTGGTTGTAGTGAGAACTTCTGTATCATGTACTTTATCTTGCTTTTCTTCTGAACTGAACTGTGGTTGAAAGCCCCAAATAGGGCCATAGAGCAGGTCCATCAGAGCTTTTTTTAAGCAACATCTGTCCTCTACACCTGGTTCCATAAATTGAGGCACAGGAACCACCAGTTCACTTGCATTGACTCTTTCAAGGCACATGTTCGGCAATATGTCTATGCGGCGGGATTATACATTTTTTCAGCACATCACATTTTTATGTCATCTTTATCATCTGACATTATGAAAATGTTCGGGATATTGAGTTATGCGCCATAGAGGTGCAAGTCTCTGCCTTCTGCCTGTTTTTCTTTTTGGATGTGCTTCTGTAGTCTTGGATCAATCACAAACTGCAAGGCAGTAGCATGTTTATCTCCTATCCTTTGATATGCCTATATCTCTTCTGTAAGACAACAGGTGTCTATCAGACTATTGAAGAGTTTGCTCAACTAGAAGAATTTGGGAGTATGAATGTTAGTACTTGGAGTTGTGAAAAAACGAGTGTAGTGGAACAAGATTGTGTTCTGGAGAAGTGTGCAGAAAAATGTGTTTCTCTGGAGAACTCTCAAATCTTGGCTGAGTCAATGTTCCTTCCTAGTAGCAATAAAGGTGTAGAGTGTATTTTCAGCCTAATGAAAATTTACTGGAAGGTGAAAAGAATTAGCCTTCATTTTGTTTAGTTAAGACAGCTTTGATTGTTGTGAAAAACAAATGTTGAACTTCCTTGCGTGGACCTTTGTATCTGGGTCCAAAATCAGACACAACTTACGTCAGAAATAATACTACATGATTTTATGTTTGTTATTATATAATAATTTGCTCGAATAATATCTCCATACCATTTTAAAATAAATCGACAGTTTATACAGATCTTTAATACTTAAAATCACTGCATATCAGTTCTATTTTGAAGATATACTTAGGCCTACTTGATAGACATCATTATTGTTTGTCTTACTTCATTTTTATTCATTGGTTAAAAAACTGAAGAAATAAAGACACTATTCTTCCACATCATCTTGAACATTTTATCTTGCCACTTATCCAACTTTGTGGTACCTGGGCCTAGTTTTCTAAGCTCAGGGTGCAAATTGGGCCACTGTCTTTCCATGCATGTCATATGAGGTGACTAAGAAGAGCTGAGGGAATGGGCTAATAACCTTTGAAAAAATCAGCATTGTCACTGCATCTCATTTGATTAATTTTGTATTTTATCAAGTAGTCCTTATGCATGTCAAAGAGATGCAGACCAGCAGACATTGCACCTTTGTGAAAGACTACAAGGTAATGGGAATTCTAGATGGACCATCACTGCGGATGCATTATCAAATCTGAAAGGAAGAATGATGAGATAGTTGGCCCAGAAATGTGTGCTGTGATCCTGGCAGGATGTGATAATCCTAGGATACTGGCATGCTGGAAAGCCTCCCATCGGGGACTAAATATGCATCTATAAACCATCTTTACACATCCATGTCTTTGAGACCTTATAGATCCTATGAGTCTGGATGTTGCTTAAGTTATACAACTGACAAGAACCTGTGTTTCTGCTAGAAAAGCCATGTTCTGTCAAGAACTACCTGCTCACAGTCAGTCAGTTCCTCTTTTGCCAAGTTTGGCACATAGGGCAGATGTCATAGTTCTCCATGCCTGTCTTCTATAATTCTAAGTACGTGGCCTGCTCACAGTTAATGGGATTATTTCATCATCATCATCAGTGATGCTGATTAGTGTGAAATAATCTTGACCTGTCTAGTCTTTGATATCGTCTGTCCATAATTTTATTTGATCTCCTCTACTTCTAACACCCTCAACTATACCCTGAAATTTTGTTTTTTATATGGAATCATGTATACAATCTGCATACATGTCCAAACCATGAAAGTTTTTGTTATTTTTCTATTGAAAGTACTGGTAGTGATTCTTGTAAAACCGTTGAGATTATCCACTTTATTTCTTATGTAATCATTTGCCATATGGTCTCTGTAGGAAATGTGCAAAATTTGACTAAAACACTTGCATTTGAAAGCTCCATATCTGCACCAACACTAACAACCGACATCATAATAAATATCACTAGTGAATTCTAAATTCTGATCTTCATTGATAAAAAATAACTAAAGTAATAACTCAACTAGATAAATCGTTTCATAGTAATATAGTGTACCATAATACTATTATTTTGTGCTTCTCTCTCCATGAATAGCTTGAAACGCCATTACATCTCGCATCTCTAGTCATGTGATGCCCTGGCCATTGTTAAATGGTCAACACTTCTTTCAATTTCCTGGAATCCCTCTAGCGCTAATAAATGGCAGGCATAAATATTGTCACGCCTGTATGTACTAAAATTGGCGTTAATAAACTAATAAATTCAAGTAGGAAGCATGAGAATAAATGAAAATAATTCTTACAGCTGACGGGAATTGAACCAGGTCTGTTCTAGCAGCACCGAATCGCTTTGCAACACAAGTAAACAGGTTTTCCGTACTTGACCAACCACATCCCCAAAAAAAGATGTGGCGTGGTCAAGACTTTCAGCCTGTGTACTCAAGTCACTGAGAACAGACCAATCGAAACAAGGACTATTACAACATTAACGAACATCCCGTACAAATATTAAAGTATCGTCAGGAACACAAACACAAAACATGCATACTCGTAATAAACTAAGCATAAACACATCTAAGACAAGTGTTGCCATACATTGGTACAAGAAGACCTGCACTTTTTTAAGAATGACATTGAGCTGCCAAGATCAACTCAACAGCAACTTTAACATTTTATCGCACACATTTACCAAAATTTTAATATTATATTGCCAGGAAAGGTTATAATGTGAACATTATATATGAAACAATTACATCAATGATGTAAATAATAACCAAAATTCCATATCTGACAAAGTGAAACAGGCTACAAGAAGACAAATAGGAAGTGGTAACAGTAAGGATAAGTCATACAATTTTACTTTTACTAAATATATAATAAATAAGTATTAATAATTGTAAATAATAAATGATGATAATTAATATGTGTAAATGAAAAAATGAACAAAATTATGTTTTGGCAGTGTGAAAAAAGGGCCTTTGTCTAGTAACAAAAACATTTGTATTGTTCATTTTTGTTTATTGACTAAAGTACTTTTTGACTACAAAATAAAAAAGTTTTTTTTTTTTTCATTTACATTTATAATTTCTTATCATTTTCATTTATTATTTGTACTTATTTATTAAATTGTTATAGTAACATTCTATTATTTGTCCTTGCTGCTTTGACAACAATGATGTAACGGTTATATTGTTAAATATGGTTGACAAGATTATGGTGTCAAGGAAAACATATGTAGGCCTACAATAAGCAAAGTGTCAGAAGATACTGACAAAAAAAAGAGTGCTGCAGTCACACAAATAGGAAGTGGTAGCATTTAAGCTTTAGATAATACAATGTTACTTATACTTACCTGTATACTAAAATACTATACCAAAGAAAAACCTTACTGGTTGACAGACATGGCCAGTGCTGACTTGGGTCTGTCTCTTCACTGTCAGACATGACCTTTCTGAGACATGTCAGCTTTGCGTCTGTTTGAGTACTGTTAGCCTTGGATCTGTCCAAGTACTAATAGCCTTGGGTCTGGCTGAGTACTGTCAGCTTTGGGTCAGCTCAAGTACTGTGAAATCAGTTCTGTTGACCAGTACATCTCATTGTTTGGGAAGTGCTTGAAGTTAGTTGCCCCAAGCCATCATAACTTTATTGTATGTAACACTACTTGCAGAATGAGTGATGCTTACTATGTCGGAGTGGATGTTGGCACTTCCAGTGTAAGAGCTTGTGTAGCTGATGCACATGGGAATATATTATCAACAAATGTTAAAGAAATCACAATTTGGAGCCCTAGCCCAGATCATTATGAGCAGTCATCAGATGACATTTGGAACTCTGTCATTCATACTGTCAAGGTTAGTTTATACAATAAGTACTGTCATTTGAGTTTAGTATTAACCCTTTAGCTATGCTACTCAACGAGTTGACCCGTTTCTCTTATCTGACCACTATTGATGAGTTAACTTGTTTTTTTTGTTTCATTTCATCTCAATGCTTAAAAATTATTTCATTGTGAAATCACCAAGGGATTGTCAACCATCCTATCCATACAATGTACAATGGTGTTAACAAAAAGCCAGATGTGGTTGCGTCTTTGGGTCTCACCAATGGCCCACTAGACATACCATCCATGCAACAGAAAACCTTAGTGGATGACATGCCGTTATATTGAGGTTATCTTATAGAAGCTTCATGGCATGTCATCTATACATTTATGATTTTGTTTTGTTGTTGAAATGTTTTTCATGTTTGCCTGAATATATATGTATGCACCCTCTGTGGTTGGGAGCCAGAGATGTACTGCACAGAACTGGGGAGGAGGAAACTGACATCACTGTTTTTCCTATGGCTGAGGCCCATCATAGAGGCACAGTGGCTCAGGACGTGACAATCCTTTTGACGTGAACATTTGGTTACATGCCTGGAGCAATAGAGAAGTTCGGCATAACCAGTAGTCAATTGGTGGCGGGGAATGAGCACAGTGAACCCTATCTTGGCTACAGTGGCTAGGAGCAGTGCATAGGTTGAAACCTACCTTCCTGGAGGTGTGATAGTTATTCTCTGGCTCTGTCCCGGGGTGGGCTGAAAATCCACAGACTTCCCAGCAATATAATGCCATTTAATGGCATTGGGTCAAAGGGCATGGGTCAAAGGGCTCTCTTATTTGTGTAGGACAAGAAAAAAAGATTTAGTACAAGGGTACATTCATTGGGGAAAGAATTTAGCGCATCTAGAATTGGTTATAATGTAACAGCTAAAGGGTTAACATGTGTTTTAGTTACTGAAATACTCATGAATTAGTAATGTGGTGTTTGGGATGAGTTTCTAAACATTTATTAATAGCTGCTGAGTTGTACTTAATTTTCAGAACGTTTTTCGATTCTCTTCCATCACTATTATTTTGTTATTATTGCTATCTTATTCAGCGGTTTATTATTATTGTGATATTTGTGATGCAAAGGGTTTTTTACTGGTCTCGTGCGATTCCCAGGGCTAGCAATTAACCAAGAAGTAAAGGTACTTCCTCATGGTGCATCCTGGTAGCAGGTAGTTTTAGAGGTCATGCAAAACACATTGGGGATTAAGTCCAGGTAGTGTAGACTGAGATAGCAGGAGAATTGATTGCACACTAGACAAACATTGTCTGATTACCACTTATCAGTCACCACAGTCAATACACTGTCAAATCACAATGTCAAGGATATCCCTTTATGAACATGTCTCCAGGGAAGCAAGGCCTGTTTATTGAGTACAATGTAAATGGTGAAGACAGGACAATGCTAGAAGTGCCAGAGAATGATGCCCAGTACAAGTGATGGTACATTCAGGACAATGAAATATGGAGGCCATGACAAAGGCAATGTTCATGATCATGATAAAGTCTCAAGTCATCTTCCAGAAGCATGTGACAGGAAACACATTTGTCCCAGATTGCAGAAAAATGTATGTGGAAACTCTGATCAGGTGTTCATGAAATCAGTGAACAGTACCTCGGCTAAGAGGACAAACCAAGTCAAATTTTACTTTTGAGCATTTCCTATTATTCTGCAGGACTACATTACACTAAACCAGTTAAGGGAGGAACACTTGCCCACAGAGATGGATGTCCATAGAAAGTTGAATGGGAGCACTGAGGAACTTTCAAATACAGCAGCATTTATTAAGAAAACGAGACTTGCTGTGTAGACATGTCAAACTGCGAATGAGAAGACAAAGAAGCATTTAATAGACAGAAACACAATCAAATTGGCTTTATTCTGATTTCTAAGATATTTAAATCAGCCATAAATCATGCAAGAATGAGATAATTCCTGGATGCTGGCATAAGCAGTAACTTAAATCACACATAAATATCCTGCTGTTATTTGAGAGCAAATACATGTAAATAAACAAATGTGCATCAGAAAAAAGCGGTCATAATATTTACAGCACATTATGTTTGTTTGTATTTATTCTCAAGCTCCCACTGGATCTCTCTTGTACCAGGATATTTATTTGAATACTTAAGTCAAAAAAGATCCTAGTAGAATTCCTCAGGATGTAGCCCACAGAACAGAGATGCATTATGTTGTTGTTTTATATTTGTCAATGGCCAGACACTTCCCTCCACTTTGGCGGCAAGCACATTATAAGGAGAACTTGTATGGAGAACAAAGTGCCAACTTAAAAAAGTGAAGATGCATAGTCAATTGTGGCACACAAAAATCACCTTATACCACTACGAATTTCCTTGGTGTAGTAGTTAAATAGTTTGCATTGTGTTCACGAGGTCGTAGGTTTAAATCCTGCTCTTGGCATCTTGTTTAAAAAGTGAATATATTTGATGATCCTTAGAGATTATTGCTTAAAGCTGCAAAGTTACATGATGTGAGTAGTAATCTCAGCAAGAAAGTTACATGCTGTCAGTAGTAATCTCAGCAAGAAAGTTACATGCTGTCAGTAGTAATCTCAGCAAGAAAGTTACATGCTGTCAGTAGTAATTTCAGCAAACAAGTTACAAAGTTACATGCTGTTGAGTAGTAATAATCTCTGTGTGTTGTTGGTGTGTTGTTTTGTTGTGAGGGATCGAGTACATGTGAGGAAATTCAAGTAAAATTTCTGTGCTATTTTAACCCTTTGAGCCTTATGCTGCATGAGCACCTTTGCCACTGCAACATTATTTTAACCCTTTGAGCCTTATGCTGCATGAGTACCTTTGCCACTGCAACATTATTTTAACCCTTTGAACCTCATGCCACCTCAACATAATATATGCTTCATGAACACCTTTGCCAAAATGATGCAAATATTTGAATACTCTGTTACTGAATAGAATCCTCCTGTGTGTTGTTGCCATAGGTAGCAAGAAATTATAACCCTGCTACCTACCTTGCATGTTGTAAGAGAAGAGACTAAGAAGGATTGGGTATGGTGTTGGCTACCCCAACCTATCGAAGGTCAATGTGACCATACTTGTCATATGTGTCCTGCTACAGATATAGACATGTTTCAAGTGAACGAAAGAAGAAGAAGAAATATGTGTCCCGCTGAAATGTGCAGATATTTGCTGTTATGATGTAAACCACAATGTGATGCATTCCATTCTCTGGACTATTTCCTGCTAACCAAGAATTGGAGAATGGATGCAGAAGAATATGAAAGGTAGCATCCATCTTTAAAACAATATAGACCCAACACTGTATTTCTCATACCCCCTCAACAGTGTAAAAACAGATGTTGCTTGCTATGGTATATGAGAAATGTCATTTGTTTATCAGACATGTTTACCTAAATTTGCTCTAACATTTTTCCAGCATATCTAATCAGTACTTTAGAAACTATTTCAAAACTTGAAAGAAACTTGTGATGTTTAAGAGATGGAAATTAAGATCCAGAAAAACAATACAATTGCTAACAGAGATGATAAAAAGACTAATTAATATCAAGACGAATGGACAAAACCTAGAAATTAATCATTAAAATCGCTTAATAAAATGAACTTAGGGTCTGTCAGTACATTGACAGAGTTGATAGTGAGCTTGTCTCGCAAACTCAAATTGAGGAACTGGGTATTTGAATACTGGCCATCGATACTGTACTGGTGATACGATTGAATTTATTAGTCGTGCCTCAAAATTCAACAGCAGTTGAATAGCAAAATCCGATACAGGATACGTTTAATTTATTATTACTTAGGGTCTTGTATAAGCTGCGATGAAAGCACTATCAAATCCATAAAGAATTGATTTTGAATGGCATCAGCCGCAATATCCAGATTTTAAAACCATGTGGCAAAACAGAACAAGTACATCTGAATAAAATCAACCTCTATAAATCTCTAAAAAGTACCCATTCTTCTGTATGAATGTAAGAGTTGGAAATTTATTGCTGATGTGGAGAAGAGAATACAGGCTTTTGAAATGTTACAGATGAATGCTACATATTCAGGACACAGAACATAAAATCAAGATATACATGTGGAAAAAATATATGTACTTGTAGGTCGGCAAAAATAAATTATGTCAGTGATGCAATGTTACAAACTTGTGTGGGTTTGATACATGGTGAGGCATGATTCCCTTTCCAAGACTGTCCTTCAGGGTACAGAAAAGAAAGGGGAGGGCAAAGGAAAGTGGATCAATAATATTATGTGCCTGTGTGTTGCCAAGGCCTAAAAGAGAAGCAAAGAATAGCAACACTGTGATCTGAAATGCATATCATAAGAGACAATTATGAAGGTTTGGGGTGAAGTTGGTAGTCCCACCCCAAAGGTCAATGTTATCTAGAGGCCATGCTCAAGCTATGATGCATTTTGTAAGAGACAGCAAAAGAGGTTTTCAGAGTATTTTTAGCTATCTCATCCCATGAAACCAGATTCTGCAACCAGATGTCTATTGTCTATCCCCAGGTGAATGATGGTCAGAATATTCACATGTGCTGTTAAGTGTAGGGGTGGTGACTGGGAACCATAGTTGTCCATCCAAGGCCAGATGTGTCACATTGGTTGCATTGAATCTGTATTTGTTCAGAGTTGTCTCGATGTTATCTATCCATCTTTTTCTAAGTCTTCCTCTGGCTTTGTATCAGGATCTTCTTATGGTATATGTTCTTGTCAGTACTTGGTTATGGTTCATTCTCATAAGGTTCTATTTATTGTTTATCAATGTATTCTGTGCATGGTCTTACACTGATTATTCTCCTGATTTCATAATGTCTCATTTTGTCTGTTTGACCACTCTTGTGGCTTTTCTCAGGCATTTCATCTCACATGTAAGTTTTCTCTGCTGGGCTGCTGTCAGCACCCATGTCTGGCATTGACAGCATAATCTTGGCATAAAAATACTGTTTATCATCTGCTTCTTGACTTCCATCTTAATCTTTGGATTGAGCAGTAATGATGATAGCCGGTATGTTTGCCTTCTGGCATCTTGTCTCAATCTCTCTAATTTTCTGTTGTCTGTGAATATATTTCCCAGGTATTTAAATTCAAAGGTGTGTTTCACTTTAGTTATGTTTGTTGTTAAGTTCACTGGATTTGGTGGCTTGCTCATTCTCATTACTTCTGTGTTTTCTGTGTATTTATTGTCATGTTATACTTTGTGCATGTTGTCGTGAGTGCATTAATTTGATTTTGTAACTGCTGTTCCTCTTTGTAGATAAGACAGAAAAGATCGCACAGTGAACACTGTTTAGGCAAATATGGGGACACAACAACAGAAAGAAACAGCAATGGAGAAGAAACTATTAATTTATGTTTAGAACATGGAATGATTATAATGAATACTTTCTTCCAACATAGGTAGATCCACATAAAGTCTTGGTATAGGTAGATCCACATAAAGTCTTGGTATAGGTAGATCCACATAAAGTCTTGGTATAGGTAGATCCACATAAAGTCTTGGTATAAGTAGATCCACATAAAGTCTTGGTATAGGTAGATCCACATAAAGTCTTGGTATAAGTAGATCCACATAAAGTCTTGGTATAGGTAGATCCACATAAAGTCTTGGTATAGGTAGATCCACATAAAGTCTTGGTATAGGTAGATCCACATACAGTCTTGGTATAGGTAGATCCACATAAAGTCTTGGTATAGGTAGATCCACATAAAGTCTTGGTATAAGTAGATCCACATAAAGTCTTGGTATAGGTAGATCCACATAAAGTCTTGGTATAGGTAGATCCACATAAAGTCTTGGTATAGGTAGATCCACATAAAGTCTTGGTATAAGTAGATCCACATAAAGTCTTGGTATAAGTAGATCCACATAAAGTCTTGGTATAAGTAGATCCACATAAAGTCTTGGTATACATGGGACAATTTACAGCAAGCATCTGATATTGATTACATACTTGTAAGAAACAGACAACTGGATGTGTCATGCCAAGCTGTTGGCTATAATAATGCATTCTGTTCTCTGGACTACACCCGGCTAATCTGTAGATGGTTGAGAATGAACACAGAAGAAGATGATATGTAGATATTAACTGTCTGTCACAATTGAGATTCTTCACCACTCACACAAAGGGTTGATTACAAAAAGACAGGGCGGGATTAAGTGTGTTGCTTTTTATAAAGTGTCACTACTGTGACCCCGAAGTGTTATGGATTGAATGATGATCAGATGGAAGTTTAGAGAATTACAAGCGTAAATTGCTCATGCAGGAGTTTGAGAATTAACGCAGAAAAGGATGAAGAAGTATGTGTAAATCAATCATGCGATGACACTTGAAAATCTATTTTTAGTTTAGGTTTTTCTTCTGTGTTCGTTGTAAAATTCCTGCCGATTAGAAGGATGCAGTCCGGAGAACAGAATGGTTTGCAGCAGTATTTCTGCACCTTTCATCCAGATGCATCTGACCAGTATGGCTTCTGGGTTACTTTGACCCTACCTGGGATAGCCACCCTCCAAACCTCCTTTGTTTCCTCCTATGACATCTATGGCAGATAAACAGTGTCACTGTTCAACTTTGGAAGAATGTTTATTGTGACACATGAGAGAATGTTATTTATGACTCGTATTTATCTGCCATTTAGTCAGCCAGAATATTATTTTATAACATGACACACAAAAAAAGCCATTTTATATCAGATATCGTAACACATGATTTTTATGTATTTATTATCCAGCAAAACTCACAATAGAATGTCCATCAAACACTAATATATTCATCAATGTGTTATAAATTTGAGTACATTATGGGAAGTAGTAGTTACATTTTTAACAAAACAAATGCATACATTATTTGACAAAATATCGATAAAGATGCATTTCACAACCGTTAAGACTACTGGTGGATTCAGCAATCTGTCTGTCCACTACATACTGAGAAACCCTGGGGGACGGAGGGTGGAGAGGGCTTTTAGTGCATAGCGTGCAGGCAGATGCAGACCTACATACTTTTTAATATGAGTTCAGCGAGGTCACGAAAGCTGAATGAAATTATAATATTTAACAAATAATGAAACAAATAATATTTAAAAGTTTCAATCTAGTCACTGCTCCCTGTAATGAGCCTAAATTTGTTACAGAAATCAATCGATGAGGCAAAAGTCAGTCCAGAGAGTATCATGGGAATTGGTTTTGATGCTACCTGTTCTTTAGTAGTTTTGGACAGTGGGTTTCAGCCTCTGACAGTTTCTCTCACTGGTATGTAGAATGTAAGAAAAATGAAGGCATTGCTAGGAAAAAAAATGAATGCTTTGTTAAGAATAATTTATGCTTTACTACGAAAAATGGATGCTTTGTTAATAAAAATGAATTCTGTGCTAGAAAAATGGATGCTTTGTTAAGAAAAATGAATTATGTGATAAGAAAAATGGATGCTTTGTTAAGAAAAATGGATGCTTTATTAAGAAAAATGAATGATTTGTTAAGAAAATGAATGCTTTGCTTAGAAAAATTGATGCTTTTTTTATCTTTCATAAAGAGAGAAATTAATCTTTGCCTTCATTTGCATTTATGTTGTACACTCGTGTGTCCCGGTTTTGTTTATGTTGTTGCAATGATTTGATTTGTAAAATTGGTTGCTTTTCTTACCTCACTAAAAGAATATCTACAGTAGTTTTACTATCTCCCACATGTTACACAGTGGTTACACATGTTACACAGTGGTTACAGAATAAGAAGAGAATAATGACATGACATACTGTCATATATGTAATAGGAGATGACTTGGGAGGTTTGTGCATAAAGTTGGCTGCCAATCAGGTTCATAGATATACTTTCAGTAAAGGGAGGGTTTTTAATTTTATTTTTAAAATTCTCTTTTCATTGGTAATTTGATGACCTTTTTTGTGAAGAATTTCTGCAGAAGAGTTTTACCCACCATATTACAAATACCTAGAACTTGAAACCACGATGTTCTTATTCACTAAGGGGGGGGGTCCATACCCCCCCATCCCCTTATCTACAGGCTTGCTGCCATGTCTCGTAAAAAGTTAAAGAAAGAAAACAATTAATTAAACTATGACTACAAAAGAGAAAGGTGAATAGGAACGGCTAAAAAAACTTTCAATGACATGAGAAAAATATTGACATCTAAACAAATTTCAAACAAGCTAAAAATGAGAATTATAAGATGCTACATCTATTATATTTTAATGTATGGCTCAGAAGCATGGACAATAAACAAATAATTAGAAGACAGAATTGATTCTTTTGAGATGTGGATATCCAGAAGAATAGGGAGAACTTCATGGAAAGAGAATAAAACAAACAAATAGGTTCTAACAACACCTCATATGAAGAAAGAATTATTAAACAAAATAAAGATCTATCAAATAAAATATTTTGGACATATTATATGATAACACCTTGTTGAAGACCTTACTTGAGGGTAAAGTTGAGGGGAGGTGAGAAAGAGGTAAGCAGAGATACAAGTGGGGGAGTAACATCACGAGATGGACAGATTGAATTCTAGCAGAGTGTGCCATCAAGTCAAGAGATAGGGATGTTGGCGGTCTGTTACAGCCAACCTTTGTTGTGAATGTGGCACTTTATAGTGATAACAGAAGAGAGAGAAAACATTGCAGTAGTTGGTTGGTTGGTTGGTAGGTTGCTGTTCCAGCGATCCATGATCCCTTTGACCTAATGGCATTATATTGCTGGGAAGTCTGTGGATTTTCTGCCCACCCCAGGAAAGAGCCAGAGAATAAATATCACACCTCCAGAAAAGTAGGTTTCAACCTATGCACTGCTTCTAGCCACTGTAGCCAAGATAGGGTTCACTGTGCTCATTCCCTGCCACCAATTGACTACTGGTTATACCGAACTTCTCTATTGCTCCAGACATGCAACCAAATGTTCAAGTCAAAAGGATTGTCACATCCTGAGTCACTGTGCCTCTGTGATGGTTTTAGCCATAGGAAAAAACAGTGATGTCAGTTTCCTCCTCCCCAGTACTGCACAGTACATCTCTGGCTCCCTCCCAACCACAGATGGTGCATACATATATTCAGATAAATATGAAACACATTTCAACAACAATATAAAAGCATAATTCTATAGATTAAGTTCCATGAAGCTTCTCTAAGAAGATAACCTCAATATAGCGGTATGTCATCCACTAAAGTTTTCTGTTGCATTGGTGGTATGTCTAGTGGGCCATTGGTGAGACCCACAGATGCAACCACGTGCGTATTGCAATAATAAGACACAGGCACTAAACATTTTGTCAGATAAACTGCAAGGGATCAGAATTTTTGACACATATTTTTTGTTGGAAAACTTTCAGACTTGGTTGCTACATAATCAAAGTAATGTTGGAGCAAGTAAGAACAGCTCTGGTATCACTAAGAAGATATGCAATAGACTAAGAGAGTATTGCACAATAGTTTTTGTTCTGGGAGTTTTTATGTTTATCTTCTTTATTTTTGATTAGGGACCAGTATCACATATCACAGCACTGGGGGAATTCCCATAAATGCTCAGCTTACTCTCCACCATCTTTGTAAGGGGTATAAGCTCGGTTCTCAGTCAGTTGTTGGTTGTTAATTTCATAGAGATTCATAAATATTTTTCAAAATCCAGTTCAATACTCCTTGTGTCCATATCTATTAGTAAACAGTATCATTCTGACTTGGTTTTTTTTACCAATCTATTTATGTTTGTCTTGTGCTGTTGTCCACATTTGGCATTGGTAGCACAGTATTGTCATAGTAATTGTTTTGAATAGTGTTATTTAAGTGTTTAAATCTACATTTTTGTTTCTGGAAATTGGTGTCATTTGCCCTAGGACGTGGTATGCTTTACTAGATCTATTGTGTATTTCTTTGCTGCTTTTGTCGTCTGTTGTTATATTACTTCAAAGGTATGTGAATTCTGTCACTTTTTTAAGTCTGTGGTTTATATATATATATATATATTGGTGTTTCTTTCTGTTCTTCCTATCTCTTCTTGATTAGAAAACTGGCCTCACAACACGTGGGGCATTCCCATAAGTGCTCCGCCCTCTGTTCCAGCAGCCATTCGACTTGATGGTGTCTTCCTATCTTCATTACTTCGGTCTTTTCTAAATTTGTCTTCATGTTAAAGGTTTGGCATGTTTGATGTACCGGTAATCTATTTGTCTTTGTAGTTGGTCTTCTGATGATGCTACCAGTGCTTGGTCGTCTACAAATAGTAATTCATTTAAGTTATCCTTCATGTTGTTTTCTTTCATTGTCTTTGCTACTTTGCAGATGTGGCCTTTTTGTAGCCAGATGTAGCCTACTAAGCTCTTTTCTTAAATGCTAAATTATTTTTGATTTAATAACTACTAACTGACCAGCTAAAATTTCTGATAGGTGAAGCAAGCCAAAATATTATTATGTGGATGGATCACAGAGCCCACAAGGAAGTTAATGAGATCAACTCAACAAAACACAGTGTGCTCAAATCAGTAGGAGGAATCATGTCTGTGGAGATGCAGCCTCCAAAACTTAAGTGGCTCAAACAGGTTTGTAAAATATTTGTACCGTATGTATTTAAAAAACAAAAATCAAAATTCTGCCAGGATACATTATTGTTAGTCGTTAGATCACCATCATGGCACTCCTTACGTGTTCTGATATCAGTATTTCCTATAACATATGATTTAGTCTGAAGATTTGAATGTGTTGCATTATAGTTTACAGCTTAGCTGTGATATATGAATACAGAAATTATGTATTAGTTTACAGATGTAGTGGAGAGATCTCTATAGCGAAGTGGTTAAACTGTTTGCATTATGCTCAGAAGGTCACAAGTTTGAATCTGGCTTGTAATGTCATGTTTACAAAGTGGATTTTATTGTAGATTCTTGGGAATCATTGCTTGAAGATATGGAGTTATGTGCTGCAAGTTCTTGCTTAAAGCTATAAAGTTATGTGCTGCAAGTTCTTGCTTAAAGCTATAAAATTATGTGCTGCAAGTTCTTGCTTGAAGCTATAAAGTTATGTGCTGCAAGTTTTTGCTTAATGCTATAAAGTTATGTACTCTGAGTGGTATTCTCAGCAGGTGACTTGCCACTTCATGGGAAGGGTTGGAGTAAATGTGGGAAAAACTGAGTATGAGGAAGTCAATATTCCACCCCTTTTTGAGTGACATATAAAAGTTGCAGAACGTAAAACTATGACAACTTTAACACAGTGTACACACAGGAACACATTAAACATACATTCATTGCCATCTTATGTACAGAGCTAGCAAAAAAAAAAGAAATACACTACACATAGGCATGCAATCTTATCTAGATAAGAATTTGCAAGAACACTGGCAGCGATGAAGCAGTACAATAGAGTTCTCCGCATGTTCCGATTTAATACCTGCAGGTATTAAATCTGTTTTGTAGGGCTAGGATACCCTAAAAGATGCAGCCTATTGCAGTAAAACCAGCTGTACAGATGACTCTTGGACAAAAAGTTTAAAGTGCTTGTACAACAATCCAAATGGACATTTTGACCAAGGTTGTCATTGCAACACATCACAGTACTGACAAATATGTGGAAGCCAATAACTTTCAGTTTGTCAATCCCACTGGACATTTTGACCAAGGTTGTCATTGTAACACATCACAGTAATGACAAATATGTGGAAGCCAATAACTTTCACTTTGAGAACATAATAGTGATGATGATGATGATGTTCCTACTTAATAAACGAAGTGTATTGGGCGAAGTGTTGGCCCAATTGTAGAAGCATATCGCAGAAAACCAAATGTAAAGGTTGTCTTTAGAGAAGGCATGCTTGTATATTAAACCCACTGGTCACTTTGATGAAATTTACCGACACCACATTTCACCATAGTAATAAATATCTGGAAGATAGCAGATAAAAAGTAACTTGTCTTACTCTCATTGTGACTGAATAAAATTTGTATCATAAAATGTGTTCAATTTTTCTTTCATCTGAAGAGTGTACTGTGTAAATTTCTTTGTGAGTTCTGTTTATTCAAAAAGTAATGCTTACTTATGCATCAGGAAACACACTAGAGGAGTCCTTGTTTGATCTCACAGTAGACCTATTGTTTGCACCCAGAACTAGAAATCCAGGCTATGGTTGCCAGACTTTGTGAAAATCATAGATAGTGTGAGATGTAATCAAAGAAGTATCCAACAGTAGAAGTGAATCAAATTAATTACTTAAGAAGTTCAAACGTAATCCATTTTGAAATAGTCTGCTTGTGAGTTAACACACTTCTTCCCAAATTTATCCACTGCTGGAAGAATTTTTCAATCAATATTTTGATATTCCCCAATGAGATACTATCACATCGCTCTTTATTTCTTATGTAATTGGAAATCTTATCCCTTTGTGCAAAAAATTTAGTGTGGGCAAGATCCTACAAGTCTCTCTTCATGAATGCTATCTCTGAATGAGTTTTGTAGCAACATGGAGTATGCCAAGATCATCTATAGAAGTTAACCAAATTTAATTTCCACTTCACTATCAATATTTCTAGTTTTTATTCACTAATCTTCCATCACTAATGGCAAACTTTCTCTATTGTTTGTGAATTTTTTGCTGTTGGGGGCTTTCATGAATTTCAGCATTTTGAATTGACATTCCCCGCTGAAGACGAATGTGTCGAGCCATTGGTGCAAATAAAACGGCAACACAACGCATTTCCATTCTCTGCACTACATCCTGCTGGAAATCTAGAATGGATCATGGTTCTGCTACAAGAGAGATCCAGCAGGAGTTTGAGAATGAACGCTGAAGAAGAGGAAGAACTAACATTCAGTCATCTTTAAAATAAGGCACGGTAAGCAGATTTACAAACCATAGTCATAGTACACAGTTTTCCCATAAGCGCTCAGCTGCCTGGTCACTGGTTAACAGAAGCCACTTGAGTAGTGTCACCTCCACACTTGCTCAGTTAGCAATAATGTCATTCTTTGATCTTCCCTGATACTCTACTTCCTTGTGGCTGGGGGAAATCACGAGTCATTTTGATTTTAAACCATGACTAATGAGTGAACTCATGGTTTTCTGGTCGGTAGGCAAGTGACTTAACACTAGACTGCCATAGCTCCCTGCTTGAAATAATGACACCACACTTGATTCGCTGTAGTATCTATACCTACATGATCAAAACATTCTTAGTTGTGTCTCAACATATGTGCCACCTAGTTTTTGCTAAGATCAACGCAAAATCTTTTCTCAGAAAACGCAGTCAGTTTTGTCTCTACTTCTGCATTCAGAATTCTTTTTGGTCTTTCAAGATCTTCAGTTCAGATGTCTGGACAAACCTCCTAGTCTTCTCTAGTTTTGAGTGGCATCCCAATAGCTTTTTCTTCACAACAGTCCACTGTGGCCATGTCTTTCCTCATAGTTTATTGACGCTTAGCAGTCTAAAAATATATAATGCTGGCTCCAAACAAGAATGCGGCGAGCATTGTCCTGTATGCCTGTAACTGCTTGCTAGCTTTCACTGAGTTCAACTTACAGCAAAGTCTATATTCATTCACGCACAGAAGGATCCATGGCCACATGGCATGCAATCCTACACATGAATGTTGCTAAATGATCCAAATATAGGATGTTTATAAAGTAGCTGTGCATTCATTTATAAGTCACAGTGTCACATGAATTGTGGGTATTCGATACAGATCTGTGTCATGTCAGTAACATAACATTTATCCGTCTTCTTCTTCTTCTCTAATGCCAGGAATTGCTAGCCATTAGCTCTTACTTCCTATGTGCAGTGGAGAGGTTTCTCCAAGCTTTCTTCCATACCCACCCAGGAGGCTTCAGCTTAATGCAATGCCTATTGACGGAGCCTTCTACAACATTTATTTAAAAAAGACACTACTTACAATGAATTCTCTGTGCTCTGGTAGTTTTAAAATTAGGTGTGACCAGGTAAACATTGCAGGTAATTAAGGACCACAGAGGTTAGGAGTTAATTCAAGTGAGATCAGAAGTCCAGGGAGAGGGATATTAACTGATAAATACAGTTTCTTATGACTTAGCTAAGTACAATGCACCTCTTATAGTGAGGTACGTCCCTTTTAACAGCAGACATTAGTTCAATCAGCTTATGTCAGAGCTTAAAAAATAGTGGAGGTTGTGGTTCTGGTAATCCAATCACCATAACCTCCAGTTGTTAATACCGGTAATACATTTTTAATATCATTTATATATGTTCACATATATTTACTATCAATCATGCACTCCATCAATCATGCACTCCATCAATCATGCACTCCATCAATCATGCACTCCATCAATCATGCACTCCATCAATCATGCACTCCATCAATCATGCACTCCATCAATCATGCACTCCATCAATCATGCACCCCGTCAAAATATTTTTCATTATATAATTAAACTCATTGAATGTCAAATATTGTACTTTATTATTTTAGTTAAAATAATTTTTAAACTCAATTATAGCATATTGTAATTTAATATAATATATACCAGGCGGTCATAATGGCAGGATTATCCAAATCACAGCCGTCATTACCTTTTATGGTCATACACTCTGATATAACCACTATGGACTGATATCTGTCATTGAAAGGAATGTAGTTTACAAAAAGAGGTACAAATTAAATTACCAATGAACTATACTTTAGCCTGGGAGATTACGGCAGGATTATCCTGAACCACATCTATTAAACCTGACTTGTCACAACAGAAATGTATATATTATTAAAATCCATTTAATATTTTATTCTTATCACATCATCACTGCTGAAAAATATGTAGTATATCGGGTAATTTTCATCAGAGATATAATTTGATAACTTATCGTCACAACAAACTAGTTACCGTTAAAAACTTAATTTTTTAAAGATCTAAATATCATTTTCCTCTTGTGCCAAGCTTGTCATAGATGTCATAGCTCTCCATGCTTGTCAATCAACAGCCAGTTGTTCCAGATCATTCATTTTCATACCAGCTGTTATGATTTCTTTTTCGACAGTTCTTATTAGTGTTGTTTTTTGTCTGCCACTTTTTCTCTTGCCACTCAGTGACAATGTAAAGACCTGACGTGGAAATCTTGTCGTCATTCAATTCTGAGTGTGTGACTGATGTATGCCCAACGGCTTTTTCTAATAACGTCTGTGATCTAAGTGACGTCTGTGATGTCTTGAAGATCTAAATATGGCTAACTTATAATTCCAATCACATTTTTTAAGGAATGATAAATTAAGTGTCAGCTTCTTGTAAGGGCACAGCATTATTTCTTATATGGTTAATCATATTGGTAATGTTTTTACTTCTTTCATTAGAACATTCCTGACACATGGAAAAGAGCTGCTCATTTGTTTGACTTATCTGACTTCTTGACTTGGCGTGCAACTGGAAGCCTGAGCAGGTACATATTTTATTTATTTATTTGTTAATTTAATAATGTCAGATCTTTGTAGAAGTAGCTTTTTGCTAATTTTATTTCAATTCTTGATCATTAAAAGTTACCTCCAAACAATCAGCAAATACTGAAAATCAGAGGACTCGAGAGCAATGTATATTTGGTTTTATTCATTAGGAGAAGTAATTATATGCTACCATTAATATAGGTATATAAAGTGATATATTCTTTCCAGAACGTTGTCTTTGTCCTGGATACTCTGAACGCCTCTCTGTTCCGGGCAAGCAGGCCTGCATTGGCCAGAGACATGTGCACACATTCTTCGATATCGCTGGTTCATCATCTTCTTGGTCTCTCTTCTTCTCTTGCCTGGCATTCTGCCCTATAGAATCAGCCTTTTGATACCATCATGTTGCTTTAAGTGTCCAAAATACTGTAACTTTCTTCTTATGATGATATTTAGAAACCACCCTTCATTTAGTTTCAGTAATTTCAAAACTTCAATGTTCTTCTTTTTCTCTGTCCATGATATTCGTAAGATCTTTCTATTGCACTTCATTTCAAATGAATTTATTCTTTTGGATATTGTCTTGTTTGCTACCATTAATACAAATCTAATAATAAATACTGGTAGTATAAATTATAAGATAACTTATGTTTATTAATATTGCTCGCTATTTATGTTGTTTTGACCCTCACCTTTCTATCAGAAGTTCACTGACATCTTGATTATTAGATACTGTATTAAATTTTCCTGATAATATACAAGATATCTGAATCGACTTTGTCATCTTTCAGAACAAATTGTCCTTCAGGTCAACACTTCTTTGATTAAGTTAATACATTTTATTAATTGTAACCTTAAAATCACACTCAATGGAGAAATAATTCAGACAGTTGATAGCAGGCAGCTTTTCTTATCTAGGCAGCAAAATGATACAAAGTGGAGATACAGCAAAAGATATCTCGACCAGAACTGCATTGGCATCAAGTGTGTGTTCCACCACCTAACAAATATCTGGAAATAAAAAACATACCAAACTGGGTTCTTGATTATAAACTAGCATCACAGCATGTGGGGCACTGCCATAAGTGTTCCGCTCTCTGTTCTAGCAGCCATCCCAGTGTATGTAGACTCAGAGTCCCAGTCAGGTGTCGATTGTGTAATCTTAGGACTTTCTAAAAAATTATTTTTCCTTCCATCTCCTCTAGATATTCCCATTTCTGGCATTATCTGTATGTGTACGTTCTCAGCCTCATTGACATCATGTTCATTTTGAAATGAATTTATTACTGCCTTGATCAAGTCTGCTTTATCTCTTCTCAGCAATGATGATGATGATGATGATGATGATGATGTTCGTCCGTCGTGATCGACGATGACCAAAAACTCAACCATAATAATAATAACAATAAATAATAAAATAATAAAGTTAATAGTGCGTTTTTAAATGACTAGCAAGTCCAATGCGCGCACAAAATGTTCTTTTACAGAATTGACAACAATAGAAGGTATCTGTGTGAGGTTGAGATGTTTTTTCTTTTCTACGTGTCCGCTTCTGTCTTGCAGTTTCTTGTCTGAATTCTTCTGCCGCTAGTGCTCCCGTTCTAATGCTGTAACGCCATGCTGTTCTATCCTGAGCGAGGCTCTCCCAAGCGCCTACGTCAATGTTAAGATGTTTCAAGGATGACTTGAGCGTGTCTTTGAAACGCTTTTTCTGTCCACCAGCTTTTCGAAATCCTGCCTTGAGTTCTCCATAATATATTTGTTTTGGCAAACGCGAGTTCTCCATACGCACAAGATGGCCTGCCCAGCGTGCCTGCGCCTTCATAAGTATTGTGTGGATGCTTATTGAGGTTGATTTTTCCAAGACCTCGTAGTCTGGTACTTTGTCCCACCAATGGATGTTTAGTAATTTACGTAGGCAGGTAAGATGGAAATGATTTAACTTTCTTGCATGTCTAGCATACACTGTCCACGTTTCGCAGGCGTATAGTAAGGTTGGTATAACAGCAGCATGATATACTTGTAGTTTGGTGGTTGTTCTTATACCTCTTCTGTCCCATACATTTTTGCGTAATCTGCCAAATACAGCACTAGCTTTTGCCAGTCTATTGTTAATTTCCACATCAATGTTGACATCGCGAGAGAGAGTGCTTCCAAGGTAAGTAAAATTGTCGACTACCTGCAGTTTTTCCTTATTGACGATGATGGAAGTAGCAGTATGTTGGCTATTTGATGTTGCTTGGTGCATGACTTCTGTTTTTTTGGTGTTAATAGTGAGACCAAAGTTGTTGCAGGCCTTTGAGAAGCGGTCTATGGTGCTCTGCATGTTTACGACAGAGTCAGCATACAATGCACAGTCGTCAGCATAAAGTAAAGATAAGTAAATAAATGGGTTGAGAAATGACTAGCGCTGAAGTTGGTTTATAGTGTGGAAGAGTTGCGCTAATCGTCAACCACACTCTCTCTCCTGAGTTTTATCTTGGTCCAGTGGCAAGACAAAGTCGAGACAACTGGGAGAAAATCAGGTGCAGTGGATGGCCAGAGCGTCTCAGCATTATGCCGTCTAACACTGCATTGCCTGCCAATAAGTTGGCTCTCTCGTTTCCTCTGACCCCAGCATGTGAGATGCTGGAAGGATAGGAACAAGAAGTACATAAGAGCATAAATATATGTAAAATGAACAAAAAGATGACATAAATGATGGATCAAAATGAATAAAGACAAAGACCACATTGACTGAAAATTGAGCCATTTGGACTCAATTCCAACTAATTGTCTAATTCTCGGTTGGTGTGGTCTTTGTCTTTATTCATTTTGTTCATAATATTTTATTTTGTTTCCACATATATTTATGTTTGTATGTACTTCCTGTTCCTATCCTTCTGGCATCTCACATCCACATTTCTCTCTGACACATTTGTGTATCGTTGTCATTTCTACTTGTTGTCTTTTGACGTTATGTTTTTTAATCTTGATAAAGATCATTTGGTCGAAATGTTGATTATATTCTGTGTATTGTTATTTGTATGATTATATCCTGTGTATTGTTGTGTACTTTATTTCACATGAGTATCCAACAGTAATAGTGTGTTAGTCATCATTCAGTAAGATTTCATTGTCTGTTTCCTACGTGAGAGAGAAGAGTTAATGGACAGTATCAAAATGTAGATCAATTTTGCAGCTGACAGGATGATTTACTTTGTACTCAATCTAAATAAAAAATATAATAGAGAGGATTTATTATTTTTAGAAAATCATAACGCGGCAAACGGGATTCAAACCAGGTCTGCTCAGATGGCACCTACTCGTCTTGCAACTTGAGTCAACACATTTTCCATCTTATCAGAGATTCTGTGAAGAGATTCTTCAGAAGATTTCCATCTTCTCAGAGATTCTGTGTGTTGAAGATGGAAATCCCGTTCGCTGCATTATGATTTTACTCAATGTAAGCCAATCGCATGTAACGTCAAATAAATCTAATTGTGAAAAAAATTGTTAATGAACCACATAGATTCATGCATGATATAGTCCAGATTTTGATGACAGTAAAGTCAAAGCTGAATATATTGTGCTAAACGGTCTTGTATATGGCTAATATTTCCATGAAGTTTCACTCGTACTGTAACATAAGCATGATTGCAATTTATTATTCTCCTTAAACTTAAGTAATATATTTTTCTTCACAACTTCCTCTTTCAGCTTTTCGGCTGCTGTTTAACAGTTATTTTTTTAAATCATTTTGCGTTTGTTGTTTTTCCGTTCTGAAACTCACACTGAACTCTCTTGTAGCAGGACAATGATCCTACTAGGTTTCCAGCAGGATGTAGTTCAGGGAACAGAAATGCATTGTGCCACCATTTTATTTGAGCCAATGTCCTGACACATCCAACTTCAGCATGGTAACTATGTTCAGTGTTTTATCACTTCCACTAAACTGTGGAAGTCTATTACCATATCACTAGTAGACCAGCTGTAGGAGAACTAGTTCATGTACTGTAACCATATCTCTAGTAGAACTAGTTTC
This sequence comes from Meghimatium bilineatum, assembly GCA_034231615.1. Lineage (NCBI taxonomy): Eukaryota > Metazoa > Mollusca > Gastropoda > Stylommatophora > Philomycidae > Meghimatium > Meghimatium bilineatum. The sequence continues at coordinate 15,026,075 of CM067315.1, read as the reverse complement.
TGTACTGTAACCATATCTCTAGTAGAACTAGTTCCTGTACTGTGACCATATCTCTAATAGACCAGCTGTAGGAGAACTAGTTCCTGTACTGTAACCATATCTCTAGTAGAACTAGTTCCTGTACTGTAACCATATCTCTAGTAGAACTAGTTCCTGTACTGTAACCATATCTCTAGTAGAACTAGTTCCTGTACTGTAATCTGGACAACAACCTGAAAACAACTACAGTCAAGCATACTATAGATATTACTATTGATATAGCCACATATTTCCACATAAGTTCTCTTAGTTATACTTTTTCAAATAATGTCCATTCTCAATTTTTTTTTAATAATGTGTCCTTGTCTTCCAGCATTTGTGGCTGTTTTATTCAGAGGTGTGTGGTGGTCTAGTTGATAGTGAGCTTGCTTACTATTCACAGGTTACAGCATACCAGGTTCTAAACCACGTCCTGATAAATAGAATAATTTCTCCCCTGACATGGCCACTCCTTCAGTCGACCCAGCTGTAAATGGGCACCTGGCGTATGTGTTGGGGAAGGTAAACACAGCAAGGAAGGGAACGGGCTACCTCACCTAATAGTTACTGTGACTTAGTACATGAAGAGTTATCTTCATCCCCGATGGCAGGTTGCTGCCATGGGACATAACTTTACATTATATTTATTGCTTTTTTTTCAGAGTGTATTCTTTTCTGTATTTTGGACCTCATCTGTATTGTAATCTTTCACGTTTTCTTTAACTTAAATATAGATGTCATGTTTGTAGAGAAAATTGTTTATATTCAAAGATCAATGTGCTCTGTGGTGTGTAAGTGGAGCTTCCAAGCTGATGGTGCTAGCAGATTGTGCTGGGACGATGACTTTTTATCATTGATAGATCTTGGTGATTTAATTGAAGACGACCATTCAAAACTTGGTAAGAGAAAGATCATTTTGGGCTGTTTTTTAGCCAATCAAAACTTGATAATAAAATTGTAATTTTTGGCATTTTGTTGTTGTTCTCAAACTCCCACTGGAACTCTTGTAGAAGGACAATGGCCCTACTAGATTTCCAGCAAGATATAGTCCAGAGAACATTAAGTGCATTGTGTTGCCATTTTATTTGCTCCAGTGGCCCAACACATCTGACTTTGGTGGTGGTAACTAAGACTTTCAATGTTTTTGCCACTTCCACTAAATGATGGATGTCTGTAACATTATCACTAGTAGGTCAGCCATAAGAGAGAACTGGTTCCCATAATTGCACGCTGGTCACCAACTTAAAAGCTATGTTCAAACATCCTTGACCTTTTTTTGCAGTTGTGTGCGTCCTATCTACATAGCCACAGAGGCCCGCTTGTGTCGTTTATTAACCAATAACTGACCAAATTGAAGATATGCAGTTATATATGTACAATGTGGCCAACATGAAAACCACAAAATAGTTTATGACTTTCGTGCGATTGGACATTTGCATACAAAATGTGGAATGTGCCTTCTACATATACACATATACCTCCTTTTGACATGACAGAAATATGCCTTCTACATATACACATATATCTCCTTTTGATATGACAGAAATATGCCTTCTACATATACACATATACCTCCCTTTGACATGACAGAAATATGCTTTCTACATATACACATATACCTCCCTTTGAAATATGACAGAAATATGCCTTCTACATATACACATATACCTCCCTTTGACATGACAGAAATATGCTTTCTACATATACACATATACCTCCCTTTGAAATATGACAGAAATATGCCTTCTACATATACACATATACCTCCCTTTGACATGACAGAAATATGCTTTCTACATATACACATATACCTCCCTTTGAAATATGACAGAAATATGCCTTCTACATATACACATATACCTCTTTTTGAAATATGACAGAAATATGCCTTCTACATATACACATATACCTCCCTTTGACATGACAGAAATATGCTTTCTACATATACACATATACCTCCCTTTGAAATATGACAGAAATATGCCTTCTACATATACACATATACCTCTTTTTGAAATATGACAGAAATATGCCTTCTACATATACACATATACCTCCCTTTGACATGACAGAAATATGCCTTCTACATATACACATATACCTCCCTTTGAAATATGACAGAAATATGCCTTCTACATATACACATATACCTCTTTTTGAAATATGACAGAAATATGCCTTCTACATATACACATATACCTCCCTTTGAAATATGACAGAAATATGCCTTCTACATATACACATATACCTCCCTTTGAAATATGACAGAAATATACCTTCTACATATACACATATACCTCCCTTTGAAATATGACAGAAATATACCTTCTACATATACACATATACCTCCCTTTGAAATATGACAGAACTATGCCTTCTACATATACACATATACCTCCCTTTGAAATATGACAGAAATATGCCTTCTACATATACACATATACCTCCCTTTGAAATATGACAGAAATATACCTTCTACATATACACATATACCTCCCTTTGAAATATGACAGAAATATGCCTTCTACATATACACATATACCTCCCTTTGAAATATGACAGAAATATGCCTTCTACATATACACATATACCTCCCTTTGACATATGACAGAAATATACCTTCTACATATACACATATACCTCCCTTTGAAATATGACAGAAATATGCCTTCTACATATACACATATACCTCCCTTTGAAATATGACAGAAATATGCCTTCTACATATACACATATACCTCCCTTTGAAATATGACAGAAATATGCCTTCTACATATACACATATACCTCCCTTTGACATATGACAGAAATTTCTGCTTACTACTTATTTTGTTACCAACCACAGGTCAAACACTGCAAGATGTTGGCTCTTCTTGTGGATCTGGCTTGTCTAGTCAAGCAGCTGAAGAACTTGGGCTTGTTTCTGGCACACCAGTAGGAACTTCTATGATTGATGCACATGCTGGAGCATTAGGTGAATTCTTTGTACTATGGTTGAAATTCTGATTCATGTTGGTCTGTTGAAATTTCAGAGTTATGTACTGTGTGTTAAATACCAGTACAACAAACAGCCTTATTCCCTATACTGTACATTAACAAGCTTTATGCCCCATACCATACGACAAAACGCTTTATGCCCCATACCATACCATTACTACAAAAAAGCTTTATATACCATACTATATCATATGAAAAATACTTATGCCCCATACCATACCATTACTACAAAAAAGCTTTATATACCATACCATATCATATGAAAAATACTTATGCCCCATACCATACGACAAAATGCTTTATGCCCCATACCATACTATTACTACAAAAAAGCTTTATATACCATACCATATCATATGGAAAATATTTATGCCCCATACCATACGACACAATGCTTTATGCCCCATACCATACTATTACTACAAAAAAGCTTTATATACCATACCATATCATATGGAAAATATTTATGCCCCATACCATATGACAAAAAGCTTTATGCCCCATACCATAAAAGCTTTATGCCCATTATCATCAAGTGCCATCATATGAAAAATACTTATGCCCCATACCATACGACAAAACGCTTTATGCCCCATACCATACCATTACTACAAAAAAGCTTTATATACCATACCATATCATATGGAAAATATTTATGCCCCATACCATATGACAAAAAGCTTTATGCCCCATACCATAAAAGCTTTATGCCCATTATCATCAAGTGCCATCTCCGCAATAAAGGTTGGCTGCAATAGACCTCCAACATCCTGTCTCTTGTCTTGGTAGTGCACTCTGTTAGACTGTAACCTGTCCATCGTGTGATGTTACTCTCCCAGTTGTATCTCTGCCTACCTCTTGCTCGCTTATGCCTCATACCATTCTATACAACAAAAAACTTAAAGCCCAATACTATACAACATAAGCTTTACGCTCCATACCATCCCATACGACAAAAAAAACTTAAGCCTCATACTATCCCATAAAACAAAAAACTTTATGCCCCATACCATACAACAAAAAGCTTCCAGCCTCAAATACTATACAATAAAAGCTTTATGCTCCATACCATCGCATACAACAAAAAGCTTTATGCCCCATACCATACAACAAAAACTCAATTCAGCCTGCTGATATTGCCCATGTCTTGGTCTGAATGAACTTATAAAATTCTTTATTCTTCCCCAAAAGTATTATTTTTTTGTTCTCAGATTCCCGCTGGATCTCTTGTTCTGCAGGATATAGTACCTACTAGATTTCCAGCAGGTGGTAGTCCAGGAAAAAAGCTTATATAAGCCTAAAGGATACTTTACTTTTGAGTTATAAAGAGTGACTACAGATACAGATGTTCTCCTTTTACATTCTATCTATTCACTAAACCCTTTGTTGCTTTTCGGCGTCAGGAGTAGAAGAGTTTTCTGGAGATGGTCCTCTTGTGTGTGCTTCGCATATTGTGGAATTTGTCGCCTCTTTTATTTTGGTGGTCCATCATTTTCATGGTCAGTCTCTAGGTCTGCCTTCATTGTATCTGTGTAGTATTTGTGTCTGTGTAGCTTGTTGTGGTATTCTGTCTGGTGGTAGTCTGCTGATGTGTGCAAACCATTTGATCTGTTGTCTCTTAATATATTCTAATATTGGGATGGTGCCGGTTTTTTTTGTTCAATGTCCTCATTCCTCACTCTGTCTCTTAGCGATATTCCTAGGATTCTGCGTAAGCATGCCATTTTAGCTGTCACAAGCTTACATTTGTCTTGTGCTGCCGTTGACCATTACATTAAAATAACAAATTAACATATTTCTAACAACAAACATTCTTCCATTAAAAAAAATGTGTGCTAAAGGTTATTATGGGTAGGCCTATACATAGAGGGTATTTTGTACAAAATACAGAAAACTGTACAAATTGATAGGCATGTGTATGAATATCATGGTTGGCTTTGTTGTTTTTTTACTGCTAAGATGTCATCCACCTCAACTAAATGATTTCTCTTTTGTGTGTAAAATATTGGACCAATAATTGGGGGGTGGTAACTGTTTGCTTCTTCAGCTTGTTTAGGCTGTACTCCCATGTCTGAAATATACAAGGAGAAGTTACCAGACTTGAGCAACTGTCTTGTACTGATCGCTGGGACTTCAACTTGTCATATTATTGTGAGTAGCTATGTCTGTAAATGTCTTTTTTTATATGAAATTATGTTAGAATAAAATTGTTTAGGCCCTATGTTAAATAGCTTGTATTGTATGATGAATTATATGCTTGGTGAATGATAAATTGCTTGTTGGGATGTATGGGGAATTGCTTATTGGGTTGTATGATATATCGCTTGTTTTGTTGTATGATGAACTTCTTCTTCAGCATTCGCTCTCAAATAACCACAATGAATATTTGGTGTGATTTCCACCGGGGAGCGTGAAGTAAGTTGTGCTGCAAGTTCCACAGTAGAACTGTGATTATTTGCACCCAGTTGGCCATTTGTGGTCAGGACGTCCGAGGTCCAGCACATCCATTTTCGTCATTCCTTTATTTCGGGTTTGGTCCCTAGTCCATGACAGCCTGTGTATCTCACTGGGCACGCTGGTGTGTAGTGCCTCTTCACCAAGACTCTTGTCGAGCTCGTCTATCTGGTACGAGGTATTCCACCGTCTATGAACCCATCTCGTGCAATTGGACGTACTCTGCCTGTGTCCATCGGGTACTGAACCGTTTCTCATCCGCGAGCCTGGTTCCGTATGAGGAAGAACTCGTCTGATGAGTTGGACCCTAGCTCATTCGCCCTCCTACCCGAGGCGACACGAACACGTTCCCCAAATGATTTGGCCAGAATCAGCTCGAGCTGCTGTATTTCTGTTTCCAGGGTGCACAGCGAGGAGGTACATTTGGGATCTTTGTTATCTGCTAACCCTGGGTCCGCCAAGAGCAATGCATTCCCTTTGCACCTTGAATTGTTTATTGTGATGTATGTTGAATAGTTTGTTTTGTTGTATGTTGAATTATTTATTGTGATATATGTATAAAAAGTTAGCTTTGTTGTATGTTGAATTATTTATTGTGATATATGTATAAAAAGTTTGCTTTGTTGTATGTTGAATTATTTATTGTGATATATGTATAAAAAGTTAGCTTTGTTGTATGTTGAATTATTTATTGTGATATATGTTTAAAAAGTTTGCTTTGTTGTATGTTGAATAGTTTGTTTTGTTGTATGTTGAATAGTTTATTTTGTTGTATGTTGAATAGTTTGTTTTGTTGTATGTTGAACAGTTTGTTTTGTTGTATGTTGAATCATTGTGATGTATGTTGAATTGTTTATTGTGATGTATGTTGAATTACTGGTTGTGATGTATGTTGAATTACTGGTGATGAATGATGAATTGTTTATTGTGATGTATGTTGAATTACTTATGGTGATGTATGTTGAATTACTTGTTGTGATGTATATTGAATTACTGGTGATGAATGATGAATTGTTTATTGTGATGTATGTTGAATTACTTGTGATATATGTTGAATTACTTGTGACGTATGTTGAATTACTTGTTGCGATGTATGTTAAATTGCTTGTTGTGATGTATTTTGAATTACTTGTTGTGTTGTATGATGAACTGCTTCTTGTCATATCCCCAGTGCAGTCAGCAACCTGTTTCAGTACCTGGTGTGTGGGGACCCTACTTTTCAGCAATGGTGCCTGGAATGTGGGTCAATGAAGGCGGACAGAGTGCGGCTGGACGTTTGGTAATCACCGCTATTTAATTGATAGATTATGCATACACTTTGCACTTAACCATTAGAACCAGACATCCAGAAATTATGGGATTTATATTAAATGATGTTCGTCCGTCGTAATTGACGATGACTAAAAAAACAACCATAATAATAATAACAATAAATAATAAAAATTATAAAAGTTAATAGTGCGTTTTTAAATGACTAACAAGTCCAATGTGCGCACAAAATGTTCTTTTACAGAATTGACAACAATAGAGGGTATCTATGTGAGGTTGAGATGTTTTTTCTTTTCTACGTGTCCACATCTGTCTTGCAGTATCTTGTCTGGATTCTTCCGCCGCTAGTGCTCCCGTTCTAATGCTGTAACGCCATGCTGCTCTATCCTGAGCGAGGCTCTCCCAAGTGCCTACGTCAATGTTAAGATGTTTCAAGGATGACTTGAGCGTGTCTTTGAAGCGCTTTTTCTGTCCACCAGCTTTTTGAAATCCTGCCTTGAGTGCTCCATAATATATTTGTTTTGGCAAACGCGAGTTCTCCATACGCACAAGATGGCCTGCCCAGTGTGCTTGCGCCTTCATAAGTATTGTGTGGATGCTTATCGAGGTTGATTTTTCCAAGACCTCGTAGTCTGGTACTTTGTCCCACCAATGAATGTTTAGTAATTTACGTAGGCAGGTAAGATGGAAATGATTTAATTTTCTTGCATGTCTAGCATACACTGTCCACGTTTCGCAGGCGTATAGTAAGGTTGGTATAACAGCAGCATGATATACTTGAAGTTTGGTGGTTGTTCTTATACCTCTTCTGTCCCATACATTGTTGCGTAATCTGCCAAATACAGCACTAGCTTTTGCCAGTCTATTGTTAATTTCCACATCAATGTTGACATCGTGAGAGAGAGTGCTTCCAAGGTAAGTAAAATTGTCGACTACCTGCAGTTTTTTCTGATTGATGATGATGGAAGTAGCAGTATGTTGGCTATTTGATGTTGCTTGGTGCATGACTTAAATGATTGGGTTGAGAAATGACTAGCGCTGAAGTTGGTTTACAGTGTGGAAGAGTTGCGCTTATCGTCAACCACACTCCCTCTCCTGAGTTTTATCTTGGTCCAGTGGCAAGACAAAGTCGAGACAACTGGGAGAAAATCAGGTGCAGTGGATGGCCAGAGCGTACTATGTGTCTAACAGTGCCCTATGCTGTCCACACAGCTCTGCTATTAGCGCCTATGTACCCGTTGAGTTACCTGCCAACTTCTTCCGAGTATTTCGCCGCAAACAGACCTTTTAAGCCTAGGTAGACAAAGCCTTTACATTAAATATAACTGCTCTGAGATACTATACCTCATATTAATTATTATTAATAAATCAATTTATGCATTTTCGGACATCACAGTGTATTTAAGACAGCACAATGTTAAATAACTTTAACGAGTCCTTGTATCGCTTGGCCACCTTGAGAACATATGCTCTTTTGTAACTCACCATAGAGAAGTAATTTTGATAGGCGATGGTCTGGCATACCTACTACATGACACCCCCCTTCTCCTCAATGAATTTGTGTCTACATTGGTATTGTATGGTATTCTTCTTTTATGTGGAGGCCTTCAAGAACTTTTGTTTGTCCCAGGTGACTGTTTGACTCATTATGGCTATAGAGTGTAATGCCATGAGCTGAATAGTCTTCTACTCCAGAGGGAACTTTGCTATGATTTTTTTGCAATCTCAAATCATGCTGGTGGTAGAAAGTTTGTTTCCCATCTTATTTTGAGTCCAGTCATGGGTCATCACGGTAGAGATCACAGGTGAGGTTGTCAACCCCAAATAAACCCCTGTAGTCATTTCGTATAACAGTGACAGGCATTAGTGTTGCTATTCTTTTCTCTAGACTCTGGCAGAACATGGGAGTAGCACAGTTATATGTTGTGTCCCTCAGCGTCATCTATGTCATCATCTGCAAACGTTTCACCATGACCTATATAGGTGAGACAAGGGAGGAGGATTGCAGAGCAATTCTGCAAACATCTGTACAGCATCAAAACATTTGGGAACTCCTTTTGCCGATCACTTCAATGTCATGGGCCATCAGGGTGCCCAGGATATTCAGGTGATAGCCATTAAGTCATGCTTCACTGACAACCAGACCTATCACACACTTGAGAACGGCTATATATATATCAATTTGGCACAACTGAACCTTTTAGTATCAATGGCCACCAGTTGTATATAATATTGTTCTGTCATTTCTCTGTCTTGTTTCACATGTATTTGGGTGTGTTATATATTTTGTTTATTTGCATTGTTTCACCTCTGACCTTGGAACATTAGTCAATGGACCTCTGGATCAGCATCAAACCAACCAACCTTGACCTAGTAACAAGACTTTCGGATCATCTCCACATTTAGCTCTACCATGTGAACGTCAATAGTGCCGTTCTTGCTCATCTTTTTTGTTGTGTATGTAGTCTTGATAAAGGCCTTACGTCGAAATATCAATTAATGTGCGTTATTATGTGTGTTTTCAGTGATTAGCAAAACTTCATTACCCTTTTCGTAGCTTTGGAAGTTATATACAACTGATCACACTTTTGTATTATTTCTCATTTGCAGATTGATTTTATTACATTCAACCATCCAGCTTTCACTGTTGTCAAGTCCAAAGCTGCTGAGAGGTAAGTTCTTGATTCTTGATTAGAAACTGGCTTCACAGCACACGGGATATTCCCATAAGTGCTCCGTCCTCCACTCCAGCTGCCATCCTAGTGTATGTAGACTCAGAGTCCTGGTCAGGTGTTGATTGTGTGATCTTCAGAAATGTCCGAAAAATTTACATTACCTCTCTCACCTCTAGATACTCCTATTTCTAACATTCTCTGAATGTGTACGTTCTCAGCCGCTTTGACATCATTTACATGAATTTATTACTGCCTTCATTGAGTCTGCTTTATCTCTTCTCAGCAATGTGCCGTCTATCACAGCATTGCCTGCCAATAAGTCAGCTTTCTTGTTTCCTCTGACCACAGGATGACCAGGGCAGTATATCCATGTAATGCTCTGGTCAATTGAGTTGTTCAATCAATAAGTCCCACCATTCTTTTCTTAGCATGAACTTTTCTATCTTGCACAGCATGCTTTGAGAGTCTGTGAGTATTACCGTGTGTGTTGATGTATCAGTTATCAACCAATTAAGTGCTGCTGTAACTCCCTCTATCTCCATCCTCATGCTCGATGTGACAGTAGAATATGCTGAAGATTTTTCAACCAACTTCACGCCGTTTCTGTAGGGAACAAAACCCCAACCGCTTTTATTTGTATTTCTATTAACGGAGCCATCTGTGTATATAATGATGATGTAGGCATGAGTCACATAGGCTGATGTAAGCATGAGTCATGTATGCTGATGTAATCATGAGCTATGTATGCTGATGTAAGCATAAGTCATGTAGGCTGATGTAATCATGAGCTATGTAGGTTGATGTAAGTATGAGTCATGTAGACTGATGTAAGCATGAGTAATGTAGGTTGATGTAAGCATGAGCTATGTAGGCTGATATATGCATCGCCCGTGTGTTGCCGGGGCCCGAAAGGGGAGTAAAGAATAGCAACACTTTTTACCTTCCACGCATGTTGTAAAACGCGACTAAGGGGGTTATGGGATGGGGTTGGCTGTCCCATCTCATATAGGGTCAGTGACCCAAAGCCGTGCTGAAGTCGGATGTGTCCGGCCGAAAGGCGCAGATATCGCAGCAATGCTGTAAACCATGACACAACACATTCCGTTCTCCGGACTACATCCTGCTAATCTGCAGGAGTTTGAGAATGAATGCAGAAGAAGAAGAAGAATATATGCATGAGTCATGTAGGTTGATGTAAGCATGAGTCATGTATGTTGATGTAAGCATGAGTCATGTAGGTTGACGTAAGCAATCATGGATTTCTATAACTTCATATCCTTAGTACTATTGTACTATTCACCATTGTCTTTTATTGATTTTGATCAATGTCATAAGATTCAGCACCTCTTGCCAAAGTTCATGCGTTTTTGTGATTTATTGACAACTTTTCTCCATGAAAGAAGCTTCTTCTTGGTAGGCCATCCAAGCCAGACAGTTCTATAGGTAAGAACCAGGCCCAGAATAATATTCTGATTCCATAGGGATGGAGGTGATCAGAAAAACATATCATTGCATAAACTACAAAATAAAAAATATGTTCTCCATATAGACTATAATAAAGTTAAGATAAAGTTACATTTGGAGTATAACACAGCTTACAAGATGGCACTCTACATCCGCTTTGAGTCAAACAGCCCTCAAGGATTTGAAACAAGATGATCACAAGTATTTCAATCAGAAAGACTTAAACACAAATGTCTGTCAAAAGTGAAAGTAATAGGCCATATGGTGCAAATAAAATAGTGGCACAATGTAAACATAAACAATGTTTTAATGTTATTTGGTTCAAACCACATTGTCAGTTGCTGTGATTATACAAGATTTAACACAAACAACAGTGTCATGAGAAACAAACCACATTGTCAGTTGCTGTGATTATACGAGATTTAACACATATAAGTAACCAAAATATCGGAGAATGTCCGACAAAATGGAAAGTGCCACAGTAACCAGACAAATATGAGGTAAATACTAAATAAAGTAATCAAGTTACTGTAGATACCTAACTATCAACATAAAATAATAATAAATAACAATAAAACATAGAACAAAGACAATTATCAACGTGTCTGTCCTACTGGAACCTTTATCAAGAAAAATATTCTAAACTCTGCACACACCAGAGAGATGCAACAACGCAAAAGTCTGAGACTGTTCACTCTAAACTCTGCACACACCAGAGAGATGCAACAACGCAAAAGTCTGAGACTGTTCACTCTAAACTCTGCACACACCAGAGAGATGCAACAACGCAAAAGTCTGAGACTGTTCACTCTAAACTCTGCACACACCAGAGAGATGCAAGAACTCAAAAGTCTGAGACTGTTCACTCTAAACTCTGCACACACCAGAGAGATGCAAGAACTCAAAAGTCTGAGACTGTTCACTCTAAACTCTGCACACACCAGAGAGATGCAAGAACACAAAAGTCTGAGACTGTTCACTCTAAACTCTGCACACACCAGAGAGATGCAACAACGCAAAAGTCTGAGACTGTTCACTCTAAACTCTGCACACACCAGAGAGATGCAAGAACACAAAAGTCTGAGACTGTTCACTTTAAACTCTGCACACACCAGAGAGATGCAAGAACACAAAAGTCTGAAACTGTTCACTCTAAACTCTGCACACACCAGAGAGATGCAAGAACTCAAAAGTCTGAGACTGTTCACTTTAAACTCTGCACACACCAGAGAGATGCAAGAACACAAAAGTCTGAGACTGTTCACTCTAAACTCTGCACACACCAGAGAGATGCAAGAACTCAAAAGTCTGAGACTGTTCACTCTAAACTCTGCACACACCAGAGAGATGCAAGAACACAAAAGTCTGAGACTGTTCACTTTAAACTCTGCACACACCAGAGAGATGCAACAACGCAAAAGTCTGAGACTGTTCACTCTAAACTCTGCACACACCAGAGAGATGCAACAACGCAAAAGTCTGAGACTGTTCACTTTAAACTCTGCACACACCAGAGAGATGCAAGAACTAAAAAGTCTGAGACTGTTCACTTTAAACTCTGCACACACCAGAGAGATGCAACAACGCAAAAGTCTGAGACTGTTCACTCTAAACTCTGCACACACCAGAGAGATGCAACAACGCAAAAGTCTGAGACTGTTCACTCTAAACTCTGCACACACCAGAGAGATGCAAGAACTCAAAAGTCTGAGACTGTTCACTCTAAACTCTGCACACACCAGAGAGATGCAACAACGCAAAAGTCTGAGACTGTTCACTTTAAACTCTGCACACACCAGAGAGATGCAACAACGCAAAAGTCTGAGACTGTTCACTCTAAACTCTGCACACACCAGAGAGATGCAAGAACTCAAAAGTCTGAGACTGTTCACTCTAAACTCTGCACACACCAGAGAGATGCAAGAACTCAAAAGTCTGAGACTGTTCACTCTAAACTCTGCACACACCAGAGAGATGCAACAACGCAAAAGTCTGAGACTGTTCACTCTAAACTCTGCACACACCAGAGAGATGCAAGAACTCAAAAGTCTGAGACTGTTCACTCTAAACTCTGCACACACCAGAGAGATGCAAGAACTCAAAAGTCTGAGACTGTTCACTCTAAACTCTGCACACACCAGAGAGATGCAAGAACTCAAAAGTCTGAGACTGTTCACTCTAAACTCTGCACACACCAGAGAGATGCAAGAACTCAAAAGTCTGAGACTGTTCACTCTAAACTCTGCACACACCAGAGAGATGCAAGAACACAAAAGTCTGAGACTGTTCACTTTAAACTCTGCACACACCAGAGAGATGCAACAACGCAAAAGTCTGAGACTGTTCACTCTAAACTCTGCACACACCAGAGAGATGCAACAACGCAAAAGTCTGAGACTGTTCACTCTAAACTCTGCACACACCAGAGAGATGCAAGAACTCAAAAGTCTGAGACTGTTCACTTTAAACTCTGCACACACCAGAGAGATGCAACAACGCAAAAGTCTGAGACTGTTCACTCTAAACTCTGCACACACCAGAGAGATGCAACAACACAAAAGTCTGAAACTGTTCACTCTAAACTCTGCACACACCAGAGAGATGCAAGAACTCAAAAGTCTGAGACTGTTCACTCTAAACTCTGCACACACCAGAGAGATGCAAGAACACAAAAGTCTGAAACTGTTCACTTTAAACTCTGCACACACCAGAGAGATGCAAGAACACAAAAGTCTGAAACTGTTCACTCTAAACTCTGCACACACCAGAGAGATGCAAGAACTCAAAAGTCTGAGACTGTTCACTCTAAACTCTGCACACACCAGAGAGATGCAAGAACTCAAAAGTCTGAGACTGTTCACTCTAAACTCTGCACACACCAGAGAGATGCAAGAACTCAAAAGTCTGAGACTGTTCACTCTAAACTCTGCACACACCAGAGAGATGCAAGAACTCAAAAATCTGAGACTGTTCACTCTAAACTCTGCACACACCAGAGAGATGCAAGAACTCAAAAGTCTGAGACTGTTCACTCTAAACTCTGCACACACCAGAGAGATGCAAGAACTCAAAAGTCTGAAACTGTTCACTCTAAACTCTGCACACACCAGAGAGATGCAACAACACAAAAGTCTGAGACTGTTCACTCTAAACTCTGCACACACCAGAGAGATGCAAGAACTCAAAAGTCTGAAACTGTTCACTCTAAACTCTGCACACACCAGAGAGATGCAAGAACTCAAAAGTCTGAGACTGTTCACTCTAAACTCTGCACACACCAGAGAGATGCAAGAACACAAAAGTCTGAGACTGTTCACTCTAAACTCTGCACACACCAGAGAGATGCAAGAACACAAAAGTCTGAAACTGTTCACTCTAAACTCTGCACACACCAGAGAGATGCAAGAACTCAAAAGTCTGAGACTGTTCACTCTAAACTCTGCACACACCAGAGAGATGCAAGAACACAAAAGTCTGAGACTGTTCACTCTAAACTCTGCACACACCAGAGAGATGCAAGAACACAAAAGTCTGAGACTGTTCACTTTAAACTCTGCACACACCAGAGAGATGCAAGAACTCAAAAGTCTGAAACTGTTCACTTTAAACTCTGCACACACCAGAGAGATGCAAGAACTCAAAAGTCTGAGACTGTTCACTTTAAACTCTGCACACACCAGAGAGATGCAAGAACTCAAAAGTCTGAAACTGTTCACTTTAAACTCTGCACACACCAGAGAGATGCAAGAACTCAAAAGTCTGAGACTGTTCACTTTAAACTCTGCACACACCAGAGAGATGCAAGAACTCAAAAGTCTGAAACTGTTCACTTTAAACTCTGCACACACCAGAGAGATGCAAGAACTCAAAAGTCTGAGACTGTTCACTCTAAACTCTGCACACACCAGAGAGATGCAAGAACTCAAAAGTCTGAGACTGTTCACTTTAAACTCTGCACACACCAGAGAGATGCAACAACACAAAAGTCTGAGACTGTTCACTTTAAACTCTGCACACACCAGAGAGATGCAAGACCTCAAAAGTCTGAGACTGTTCACTCTAAACTCTGCACACACCAGAGAGATGCAAGAACTCAAAAGTCTGAGACTGTTCACTTTAAACTCTGCACACACCAGAGAGATGCAAGAACTCAAAAGTCTGAGACTGTTCACTTTAAACTCTGCACACACCAGAGAGATGCAAGAACTCAAAAGTCTGAGACTGTTCACTCTAAACTCTGCACACACCAGAGAGATGCAAGAACTCAAAAGTCTGAGACTGTTCACTTTAAACTCTGCACACACCAGAGAGATGCAAGAACTCAAAAGTCTGAGACTGTTCACTCTAAACTCTGCACACACCAGAGAGATGCAAGAACTCAAAAGTCTGAGACTGTTCACTCTAAACTCTGCACACACCAGAGAGATGCAAGAACTCAAAAGTCTGAGACTGTTCACTTTAAACTCTGCACACACCAGAGAGATGCAAGAACTCAAAAGTCTGAGACTGTTCACTTTAAACTCTGCACACACCAGAGAGATGCAAGAACTCAAAAGTCTGAGACTGTTCACTTTAAACTCTGCACACACCAGAGAGATGCAAGAACTCAAAAGTCTGAGACTGTTCACTCTAAACTCTGCACACACCAGAGAGATGCAAGAACTCAAAAGTCTGAGACTGTTCACTCTAAACTCTGCACACACCAGAGAGATGCAAGAACTCAAAAGTCTGAGACTGTTCACTTTAAACTCTGCACACACCAGAGAGATGCAAGAACTCAAAAGTCTGAAACTGTTCACTTTAAACTCTGCACACACCAGAGAGATGCAAGAACTCAAAAGTCTGAGACTGTTCACTTTAAACTCTGCACACACCAGAGAGATGCAAGAACTCAAAAGTCTGAGACTGTTCACTCTAAACTCTGCACACACCAGAGAGATGCAAGAACTCAAAAGTCTGAGACTGTTCACTCTAAACTCTGCACACACCAGAGAGATGCAAGAACTCAAAAGTCTGAGACTGTTCACTTTAAACTCTGCACACACCAGAGAGATGCAAGAACTCAAAAGTCTGAGACTGTTCACTCTAAACTCTGCACACACCAGAGAGATGCAAGAACTCAAAAGTCTGAGACTGTTCACTCTAAACTCTGCACACACCAGAGAGATGCAAGAACTCAAAAGTCTGAAACTGTTCACTCTAAACTCTGCACACACCAGAGAGATGCAACAACACAAAAGTCTGAGACTGTTCACTCTAAACTCTGCACACACCAGAGAGATGCAAGAACTCAAAAGTCTGAAACTGTTCACTCTAAACTCTGCACACACCAGAGAGATGCAAGAACTCAAAAGTCTGAGACTGTTCACTCTAAACTCTGCACACACCAGAGAGATGCAAGAACACAAAAGTCTGAGACTGTTCACTCTAAACTCTGCACACACCAGAGAGATGCAAGAACACAAAAGTCTGAAACTGTTCACTCTAAACTCTGCACACACCAGAGAGATGCAAGAACTCAAAAGTCTGAGACTGTTCACTCTAAACTCTGCACACACCAGAGAGATGCAAGAACACAAAAGTCTGAGACTGTTCACTCTAAACTCTGCACACACCAGAGAGATGCAAGAACACAAAAGTCTGAGACTGTTCACTTTAAACTCTGCACACACCAGAGAGATGCAAGAACTCAAAAGTCTGAAACTGTTCACTTTAAACTCTGCACACACCAGAGAGATGCAAGAACTCAAAAGTCTGAGACTGTTCACTTTAAACTCTGCACACACCAGAGAGATGCAAGAACTCAAAAGTCTGAAACTGTTCACTTTAAACTCTGCACACACCAGAGAGATGCAAGAACTCAAAAGTCTGAGACTGTTCACTTTAAACTCTGCACACACCAGAGAGATGCAAGAACTCAAAAGTCTGAAACTGTTCACTTTAAACTCTGCACACACCAGAGAGATGCAAGAACTCAAAAGTCTGAGACTGTTCACTCTAAACTCTGCACACACCAGAGAGATGCAAGAACTCAAAAGTCTGAGACTGTTCACTTTAAACTCTGCACACACCAGAGAGATGCAACAACACAAAAGTCTGAGACTGTTCACTTTAAACTCTGCACACACCAGAGAGATGCAAGAACTCAAAAGTCTGAGACTGTTCACTCTAAACTCTGCACACACCAGAGAGATGCAAGAACTCAAAAGTCTGAGACTGTTCACTTTAAACTCTGCACACACCAGAGAGATGCAAGAACTCAAAAGTCTGAGACTGTTCACTTTAAACTCTGCACACACCAGAGAGATGCAAGAACTCAAAAGTCTGAGACTGTTCACTCTAAACTCTGCACACACCAGAGAGATGCAAGAACTCAAAAGTCTGAGACTGTTCACTTTAAACTCTGCACACACCAGAGAGATGCAAGAACTCAAAAGTCTGAGACTGTTCACTCTAAACTCTGCACACACCAGAGAGATGCAAGAACTCAAAAGTCTGAGACTGTTCACTCTAAACTCTGCACACACCAGAGAGATGCAAGAACTCAAAAGTCTGAGACTGTTCACTTTAAACTCTGCACACACCAGAGAGATGCAAGAACTCAAAAGTCTGAGACTGTTCACTTTAAACTCTGCACACACCAGAGAGATGCAAGAACTCAAAAGTCTGAGACTGTTCACTTTAAACTCTGCACACACCAGAGAGATGCAAGAACTCAAAAGTCTGAGACTGTTCACTCTAAACTCTGCACACACCAGAGAGATGCAAGAACTCAAAAGTCTGAGACTGTTCACTCTAAACTCTGCACACACCAGAGAGATGCAAGAACTCAAAAGTCTGAGACTGTTCACTTTAAACTCTGCACACACCAGAGAGATGCAAGAACTCAAAAGTCTGAAACTGTTCACTTTAAACTCTGCACACACCAGAGAGATGCAAGAACTCAAAAGTCTGAGACTGTTCACTTTAAACTCTGCACACACCAGAGAGATGCAAGAACTCAAAAGTCTGAGACTGTTCACTCTAAACTCTGCACACACCAGAGAGATGCAAGAACTCAAAAGTCTGAGACTGTTCACTCTAAACTCTGCACACACCAGAGAGATGCAAGAACTCAAAAGTCTGAGACTGTTCACTTTAAACTCTGCACACACCAGAGAGATGCAAGAACTCAAAAGTCTGAGACTGTTCACTCTAAACTCTGCACACACCAGAGAGATGCAAGAACTCAAAAGTCTGAGACTGTTCACTCTAAACTCTGCACACACCAGAGAGATGCAAGAACTCAAAAGTCTGAGACTGTTCACTCTAAACTCTGCACACACCAGAGAGATGCAAGAACTCAAAAGTCTGAGACTGTTCACTTTAAACTCTGCACACACCAGAGAGATGCAAGAACACAAAAGTCTGAGACTGTTCACTCTAAACTCTGCACACACCAGAGAGATGCAAGAACACAAAAGTCTGAGACTGTTCACTCTAAACTCTGCACACACCAGAGAGATGCAAGAACTCAAAAGTCTGAGACTGTTCACTCTAAACTCTGCACACACCAGAGAGATGCAACAACACAAAAGTCTGAAACTGTTCACTTTAAACTCTGCACACACCAGAGAGATGCAAGAACTCAAAAGTCTGAGACTGTTCACTTTAAACTCTGCACACACCAGAGAGATGCAAGAACTCAAAAGTCTGAGACTGTTCACTCTAAACTCTGCACACACCAGAGAGATGCAAGAACTCAAAAGTCTGAGACTGTTCACTCTAAACTCTGCACACACCAGAGAGATGCAAGAACTCAAAAGTCTGAGACTGTTCACTCTAAACTCTGCACACACCAGAGAGATGCAAGATCTCAAAAGTCTGAGACTGTTCACTCTAAACTCTGCACACACCAGAGAGATGCAAGAACACAAAAGTCTGAGACTGTTCACTCTAAACTCTGCACACACCAGAGAGATGCAAGAACTCAAAAGTCTGAGACTGTTCACTTTAAACTCTGCACACACCAGAGAGATGCAAGAACTCAAAAGTCTGAGACTGTTCACTTTAAACTCTGCACACACCAGAGAGATGCAAGAACTCAAAAGTCTGAGACTGTTCACTCTAAACTCTGCACACACCAGAGAGATGCAAGAACTCAAAAGTCTGAGACTGTTCACTCTAAACTCTGCACACACCAGAGAGATGCAAGAACTCAAAAGTCTGAGACTGTTCACTCTAAACTCTGCACACACCAGAGAGATGCAAGAACTCAAAAGTCTGAGACTGTTCACTCTAAACTCTGCACACACCAGAGAGATGCAAGAACTCAAAAGTCTGAGACTGTTCACTTTAAACTCTGCACACACCAGAGAGATGCAAGAACTCAAAAGTCTGAGACTGTTCACTCTAAACTCTGCACACACCAGAGAGATGCAAGAACTCAAAAGTCTGAGACTGTTCACTCTAAACTCTGCACACACCAGAGAGATGCAAGAACTCAAAAGTCTGAGACTGTTCACTCTAAACTCTGCACACACCAGAGAGATGCAAGAACTCAAAAATCTGAGACTGTTCACTCTAAACTCTGCACACACCAGAGAGATGCAAGAACTCAAAAGTCTGAAACTGTTCACTCTAAACTCTGCACACACCAGAGAGATGCAAGAACTCAAAAATCTGAGACTGTTCACTCTAAACTCTGCACACACCAGAGAGATGCAAGAACTCAAAAATCTGAGACTGTTCACTCTAAACTCTGCACACACCAGAGAGATGCAAGAACTCAAAAATCTGAGACTGTTCACTCTAAACTCTGCACACACCAGAGAGATGCAAGAACTCAAAAATCTGAGACTGTTCACTCTAAACTCTGCACACACCAGAGAGATGCAAGAACTCAAAAATCTGAGACTGTTCACTCTAAACTCTGCACACACCAGAGAGATGCAAGAACACAAAAATCTGAGACTGTTCATATAAATAACCAAATGGTCAGAGGGTGTCCGACAAAGTGGATGGTGCCGCAGTAACCTAATGAACAAATAGTAACGCAAAATGAGTTAAACAAGTTACTAAAACACTTACCTAGCCTATTAATAAAAATATATTTTAAAAAGTATATATAAAAAAACATACAATAAAACTAAACAGGACAATTCTCCACGTATCGGCTCAAATTGAACCTTTTTCAAGAGACAAACAACAGAAAACGACAAAATAAAAACAAAATAGATGTCTATATTTCATCAAGCCCCGTCTTGACTTTTAAACGTTTTTAAAAATATTAGATTGTGTTGGGTATCACAATCTGAGACTGTTCACTTTGTCACCTGTGAAAGATTACTATTACTAGTGAATTTAGAATCATTGGTGAAACTACAATGTTAATATTCTGCTGTTGGCATTTTCAGATAATCTAAAGGGGACTGAGTACATAGAGGACACCTTGAAAGTTCATAGGTTGATTCTGTTCAATTTTATTAGTGTCAATATTAGTTGAATATTTTTTTAATGCAGTCTTTTTATTTTATTTCAACAGAGATTTGCATGTCTATGAGTATCTTAATAGTCATCTTCAGTCATTGGCAGTAAAAAACAATTGTCAGACTGTTGCACATCTCACACGTAATATTCATGTCTGGCCAGATTATCACGGCAACAGATCACCTGTTGCAGATTCAAGTCTAAGAGGAATGGTAAAATATATTGAATGTAAAAATATAATAGAAATTAGAATAACCATGACATTGTCTTGTAGTCTGTTAACTAATTGGCTCCAGATTGTGTTATTCAATCCAAGTGTATGATTTATTTAGACGGAGCATCTTTTAATCAAAATTCCCTTTTTGTGTTTTGTTTTATGATTTTTTTAATGTTTATATTGACATAAATGGTTCTGATCAAAAATATAATATATCAACATTACTTTTAGTATAATTATGATATATTGTGATGTCAATTTTGTAAGTTATTGATAATATTTGCATATGTAGTAGGTGAGTTCATTTTGTTCTTATATTTTCTATAAATATTTGTGTGTTTACTTATGTTTCATGCTAGTATAACTATTATATTTAGTTTGGCCATATTAATTATTTAAAGCCAACATGGCAATTACTGACAGCATACCTAATCCTTGTTTTGAAGATTTAAAGGTTTAAACTTGCCAAATATGATTAGAGAACACAATTTTCTATGAAAATATGTGACCAAAGTTCTAGAACTACCTTGAATTTTCAAGAGAACCTGTTCCAATATTTTTTAAACTATTATAAAAAATTATATATATTAAAAAGTGCTACTTCTTTTTCCCATGATGGGTGTGCAACTAAACAAATATCTAAAAACATCAATCAATAAACCCGTAACCCTTCAGGGTCATAGGGGTACCACATTGGATGCTTCAGCACACAGAGTCCAGCGAATTCTATCCTCAGCGATGTGGATGAGTGTGGAAATATCTTGTCCTTTCCATTCCTTGATGTTGTCTGTCCATGCCTTTATTTGCTCTCCTCTGCTTCTTCCCCCTTCAACAGCCCCTGCAGTATTGTGATTATCCATTGTAGTATTTCAGTGGGTGAAAAGTTTAGCTAGTGGTGCCCATCTCCTCTCCAGCTGTCCTTACAATGTGGTTACATAGATGTGTTTTCTCTCTCCATCTCCATTGCACTTTGCTGATGTTGACACTACATCATGCTTACATAACCTCTGGTTATGGCCTTCTTGTGTGCTGTTTGTAAGCTTGTTCCCTTAGCCTCTTTGATTTCTGTGATCCATCTTTTACATGATCTGTTTCTGGCTTTATAGCTCATGACACATCACTCTATGTGTCATGGCCATCTATGGCATACTGACTGTTGGTGATCTGGAAGTGTGTTACAACTACTTGATCTGTTGTTTCTTGATGTGTTCCAATACTGGTATTGTTTTGGTTATCTGTCGGATATTATCGTTTCTAATTCTATCTCTTAATGACACTCTGAGTATTCTTCATAGACACTTTCAGCTGTCACTAGTTTTCTTTTGTCTCGTATGAAATCATGATAATTGTGTCTACAGTAATCCAAGCATGTTGTAGGTGCTGAAGGACTTGTATTGAACACAGTTGTACTTTACTTTTTCAGAATCATCATCATGTGTCATGCCGACTGGCATAGGACGTCATGTATCTCTTCTTCTTCTTTCCTTCCTCTTCTACCCTTTACAGGTGTCGAGGGAGATACAATGTTCTTGTTCTCGCTTTTCTGGCAGCTTCAGATAATGTTATTTGGTGTTCGTGTAATGTCTCTTTGATGTTGTCGATCCAGCGTACTCTAGGTCTACCCTTGGCTCTTCTTTCTGCTTCTCCTCTCTTCGTATATGCTTTATAAACTAATGAATCACACGGCATTCTTTCCAGATGACCAAACCATTGTATCTGTTGGTTTTGTATGTATTGTAGAATTGATATGACACCCACTCTTTCTCTTATGACATCGTTTTTAATTCTGTGTCTTCTGGTCACTCCTGTGGCTTTTCTCAGACATCTCATCTCTGTTGTAATAGTTGTTTCTTATGTTTTGTTGTTAAGGACCATGTATGACATTGGTAGCACAGGGTTGGAATGAAGATACTTTGGATAAGATGTTTTTTTGTTGTCATTGGTAGCATTTTGTGTTGCAATAAAGGGGATAATTGACCCAGTATTTGATTCGCTTTGCTACAACGAATGTCTAATTCGGATCTCTACAATTCTTTATTTCTGGTATCCTTTATCAAGATCATTATTGACTCTTTGTTTTGCCAAGGTGTCAGACTATCTAATATTTTCTCTCATTGTCATTCTTGGTCTCTCTTGCCTATTGTATCTATGTTCTTCAGATCTCCCTGTCTCATGTGTCCAAAAAAATCAAGATTGCCTCATTCTGATATTATTAAGTAATCCCCGTCTAGCATGAACAGATTTCAGAATATTTTCACCAAAATCATTGTTTATGATTTTCATTTGAAGCACTCATAAATATATCAAAACTATCACTAAATGAAAATAATTCTTATTGGTTTTATTACTATTTTAACCTCAAAAATAAATAAATTAAACAAATCAATTCAACTATATCATTTTTGTTGCATTAGGTGACTGGACTTAGTCTTACAGACACAGAGGATGAACTGGCTTATTTGTACCTGGCTACTGTGCAGGCTCTAGCTGTGAGTTCAATGTTATGTTTTAGATCCAGCATCCAAAAGGCCATCTCCAGAGAACTCTTCCATTCCTGAACTGCAAGGCAAAACAGGGTCACAGCGTTTAGATAGATAGACCCACAATCATAACAAATATCTATAGTAACACATCTCCAACGTTGTTTTCCCAGCAGTACATTCTACCAGACTGTTGTATCAATGAATCAAGTGCCATGGTGTAGGCAATCAACCTTGACTTTCTGTATCTTGTGTTGTCAGTAAGCTCGGTTTGTGAATATCATACTAGTCCATCTAGCAACTTCTCTCTTTGTCATCCCCTGTCTCTTCTCCCCTTGATCTTTCCAGTGGTTATTAAGTGTTAAAGCTGTGTTATTCTCAGCACATGCCATAGAAACCTTCAATGTCTGATATGATTGAATATTTTTACGCCAGCATCAATGAGAACCTCTGCATTTGTTTTCTTAGCTTTCCGTGATATTTTCATCATTCTTCTCAGAAACCACATTTCTGTAGCCTCCGGTGTGGTTTGATTTTTTTGTTTACAGTCATTGCTTTTCATCCATAAAAAGAGAATTGGTTCGACATAACATCTCAGCACTCAAATTCGGGTCTGCATTGATAGTGTTCCATTGCACAAAATGGTTCTCATTTCTTGGAATGCTGATTTGGCTTGTGCTGTTTGGCTCTTTATCTCACTTGAGCACCTACCTTCTGATGTTAACAGGGTGCCAAGATATTTCATTTTTTCAACATGTGTTATTTGTGTGTCATTAATCATTATGTTGCATCTTGGTGGTGTATGTCTCTTCGAGACAACCATTATTTCTGTTTTCTTCTTGTTTAAACTGAGGAGTCTTCACTATCTTTTACTACTTTATCCAATAGGGCTTGTAGTTGTTGAATGTTGAATGTCCATCTCTTAATGTTTCCTCTCCACTTGTTTCATTGTCTTACTCTTAGAAGCCTGACTCTTAACTTTTGCCACTAGTACAGTTTTGTAGCAGTGCCATCTCTTCTGATATGCCTAAATTGTATGATTTGTCTAATTTTTATTTTATTTAAATAATTTGGTCCCTAATATTTCCAGAATTTTTAATTATTTCTTTGTTTTCATAGAATATGCACAACTCCAATATGCCCTTATATGCTGGCAAATCTGTAGACAAGGGAGGAGGGATGTAGTGTTTGAACACCTCCTCCTCTTTTGAGAATGTAGAAATTAGAACATGACATGAATATACCAGAAAGGAAGCAAAAAATGTGAGTAACAACCTAAATGATTTCTCAAAAATCAAAATAATTAAAAATCCTTTAAGAACCAGTGGAATGCTGCAAAAGTGAGACATAGGAACCACATATGATATAGCCAAAGTAACAATTAAACAGCCGGGGGCGAAAGCAGCGTAAACATATTTTATCAGCTATGCAATAAGATCTGGAGAACAGAAACTTGGCCAAGGGACTGGAAACGTTCAGTATACATACCAATACCCAAAAGCGGTGATATGCAAATATGTTCAAATTATAGAACAATCGCCTTGATCAGCCAAGCCAGTAAAATACTACTGCATGTTATAATGAAAAGAATACATAACAAGATGGAGGATGAGATCCACGAAGCGCAAACAGGTTTCAGAACTGGCAGAGGCACGAGAGATCATATATTTAACATGAGGATGATCATAGAGAAATGTAGAGAGTATAACATAGAATTACATGCATGCTTCATAGACTACACCAAAACATTCGACTGTGTCAATCACCATCAATTATTGGAAATAATGAACGATATGGGTTTCCCAAAACACATTACACAACTAATAGCAGAGCTGTATAAAGATCAAGAAGCAGCGGTAAAAGTTGAAGGTGCAAGATCGGAGTGGTTCAATGTACAGAAAGGAGTAAGACAAGGCTGTACCGTATCTCCATACAAACATCTATGCGGAAAATATAATGAGAAGCGTGAGACAAGAATCAATGAAGCCTGATTTCAGACCCATAAATATAGGAGGGCTGCAGATACCAGAAATTAGATATGCAGACGACACAGTGCTATTAACAACAAACGAACATGACCTACTGAACATAATTAAGTCAACCCAAAAGTTTAGCGAACAGCAAAACTTGTTCTTAAATATGAAAAAGACAAAAATAATAGCAACTGACAAAACGAAATCAAGATCCAAAATTAATATTGAGAACTGCAATTTGGAAGAAGTGACACATTTTGATTATTTAGGAACTAATATAAACAATGCGGGGGACTGTGCAGTTGAGATCAAGAGAAGAATGGCGCTGGCAAAATTAAAACAGATAAAGAAACTATGGCAAGGTACTAACATAAGAACCAAATTGTTTTTAATACAAACATGTGTATTTCCTGTGGCAACATATGGATGTGAAGCATGGACACTAAATAAAACAGTGGCCAAGAGAATAACATCATTTGAATTAAAGTGTTATAGAAGAGTTTTGAGAATACCATGGACAGCGAAGAAAACAAACCAGGAGGTGTTACAAACAATTAACGTCCAGGAAGGCTGGCTTCTGAAACTATATTAAAGAAAAAGCTAGCTTTTTTCTGTCATATTAAGAGACACGACGGCATGGAGGGGATGATAGAAGGAAACAGGGGCAAAGGCCGACCAAGACGCTGTTGGACAAAAGACATTCAAGAATGCCTGCATATGTCACTGAAGATGCAGGGCAACTTGCTCAAGACCACAGAGAATTCAAGAAATCCATAGGAAAGACTAAGTTCTGGAAAGAATATGTCACTTGATGATGAACAATTAAAACCAATCTCCAATAAAAGTGAGACATAGGAATCACATATGATGTAGCCAAAGTAACAATTAAAACCATTCACCAATAAAAGTGAGACATAGGAACCACATATGATGTAGCCAAAGTAACAAGTAAAACCAATCACCAATAAAAGTGAGACATAGGAACCACATATGATGTAGCCAAAGTAACAATTAAAACCAATCTCCAATAAAAGTGAGACATAGGAACCGCATATGATGTAGCCAAAGTAACAATTAAAACCATTCACCAATAAAAGTGAGACATAGGAACCACATATGATGTAGCCAAAGTAACAATTAAAACCAATCACCAATAAAAGTGAGACATAGGAACCACATATGATGTAGCCAAAGTAACAATTAAAACTAATCTCCAATAAAAGTGAGACATAGGAACCACATATGATGTAGCCAAAGTAACAATTAAAACCAATCACCAATAAAAGTGAGACATAGGAACCACATATGATGTAGCCAAAGTAACAATTAAAACCAATCTCCAATAAAAGTGAGACATAGGAACCACATATGATGTTGCCAAAGTAACAATTAAAACCAATCTCCAATAAAAGTGAGACATAGGAACCACATATGATGTAGCCAAAGTAACAATTAAAACCAATCACCAATAAAAGTGAGACATAGGAACCACATATGATGTAGCCAAAGTAACAATTAAAACCAATCACCAATAAAAGTGAGACATAGGAACCACATATGATGTAGCCAAAGTAACAATTAAAACCAATCTCCAATAAAAGTGAGACATAGGAACCACATATCATATAGCAAAAGTAACAATTAAAACCAATCTCCAATAAAAGTGAGACATAGGAACCACATATGATGTAGCCAAAGTAACAATTAAAACTAATCTCCAATAAAAGTGAGACATAGGAGCCACATATGATGTAGCCAAAGTAACAATTAAAACTAATCTCCAATAAAAGTGAGAAAGTGACCACCAAGATCACATGCATAATTATGCTATAAACACTTCAACTCTCCAGAGAGACCAGGTGATCATTTCCCAGCTATGCACAGGACATAACAGACTGCATAATCATCTAGGTACCACAAATATTTGCATCATGCTTAAGAGATCATGGGTTTGAATCTGTCTTGTCATTTTTATAAAGTGGATTTTTCAATGGATCCTGGGGTTTATGACTTGAAGTTATGGAGATGCGTACTGTGAGTGGTACTCTCAGCAGACAGCATAATATTTCATTTAGAAGGATGGAGTTCATATGAGGAAAGCCCAAATACAGTGAAATCCAATCCTCTACGCTCTGCCAAAGATGGATGTGTTGAGCCATTGGCGCAAATAAAATGGCGACATAACACATTTCCTTTCTCTGGACTACATCTTGCTGGAAATCGAGTAGAATCATTGTTTTGCTACAAGAGAGATCCAGCAGGAATTTGAAAATGAACACTTAAGAAGAATCTTCTACACCATTTCAACAACAAGATTGACACACAAAAATCTATGCACTTGTAGTACTAGCCGTATGACAGCCAAATGTGTTGAATGCATTGTGTCCTGAGTTACATCTTGACTGCAATATCTGCATCTATCAGCCCAACACATCCAATTTCAGCATAGAAATTTGAGATTACTTTGCCCTTCTAAAGGTTGGGTATCAAACCCTCCTTAGCTATCTCAAACAATATGTATGACAGGCCATTATGAACCCTTGAAACACAGAATTACAACAGGTAATAAAATGTACATGAGATAAATTATTGTAACAAATCTAATTATTTTTTCTCAGGTTGCATATAAATAATGAATTATTTTCAGGTTGCATATAAATAATGAATTATTTTCAGGTTGCATATAAATAATGAATTATTTTCAGGTTGCATATAAATAACGAATTATTTTTTCTCAGGTTGCATATAAACAACGAATTATTTTTTCTCATGTTGCATATAAATAATAAATTATTTGTTATCAGATCGCAAAATAATAATGAATTATCAGGTCTCACATAAATAATGAACTATTTGGTATTAAAAACAATTGTTAGCATATCTTAAACAAGATGTAGCCATCACCCAGAATTTTTGGCTGTAGTGATTTTCTTGGCAGTAATTATGTTCAGTAGTTTGTCATTACTTTCTGAACTGTGGATGCACAATTGCTTGATGTGAATTTCAAACTCGGTACATTGGCAGTCACAGACACGCTCTATACCACGACACCACAGAACTGGACAATGTTCATTTTTGTTATAAGGTCGCATATAAATAATGAATTATTTGTCATCTTGCCACACATAAATAACAAATTTGTTATCAAGTCACACATAAATAATGAATTGTTTGTCATCTTGCCACACATAAATAACAAATTTGTTATCAAGTCACACATAAATAATGAATTATTTGTCATCTTGCCACACATAAATAACAAATTTGTTATCAAGTCACACATAAATAATGAATTATTTGTCATCTTGCCACACATAAATAACAAATTTGTTATCAAGTCACACATAAATAATGAATTATTTGTCATCTTGCCACACATAAATAACAAATTTGTTATCAAGTCACACATAAATAATGAATTGTTTGTCATCTTGCCACACATAAATAACAAATTTGTTATCAAGTCACACATAAATAATGAATTGTTTGTTATCTTGCCACACATAAATAACAAATTTGTTATCAAGTCACACATAAATAATGAATTGTTTGTTATCTTGCCACACATAAATAACAAATTTGTTATCAAGTCACACATAAATAATGAATTGTTTGTTATCTTGCCACACATAAATAACAAATTTGTTATCAAGTCACACATAAATAATGAATTGTTTGTTATCAGAGCATATATAAATAGTGGATTATTTACTGGTTCAAATGCTGTATTTATTGTTACCAGTACGGGACACGGCACATCGTTGCAGAGATGGAGAGATGTGGTCATGTTATATCTACAGTGTACTTGTGCGGTGGGCTTCGGAAAAACAGACTTTTTGTTCAGACACACACTGATGTTCTAGGTGAGAATAGATGTTCGTAGTTGGCTTGAATGTCCTAGGTAAGATAAAAGAAGGACAGGTGAGAAAGTAGATGTTAAGCATTATGTTTCATTAGGTGAGAAAATATGTTCATGTTACGCATTATGTTCTAGGTGAGGGCAGGTGTTATAGGTGAGAAAATAGATGTTCTAGGTAAAAGAATAGATGCTCCAGGTTTGTCAATATAGTAGTGCAACAATATTCAGAGAACCCAACATTGCATATCACACTGGGGAAAATTAACTCTAGCCCTGACCATGGTCCTAGCTAACTACTTATACATTGTGCCATTGCTATGAACCTATGTACCTTTTCCAAAATGGCATAGAACAACAGTTGTGTTTTTTCTGCTTGCTGATAAGCCAAGTTTCGGAGAGGATTTTGATGCCAACAAGTAAAATTCTACCCATATAAATCTTACACTGGAATTTTGGAGTTGTGAAACAGCATAAACTTGTTTGGTTTGGATATGAAACGAGACACGACTCGCTTTAAAAAATTATTTTGCAAGGAATGGTCGAGGGTGTGAGGAGGAAAGGTGGACAGAGAAACTCCTGTGTTTGTAACATCAAGGAATGTGATTTTTCTACACTCCTCTGATGGCTGAGAATATAATTGTTTGGAGAACTTTTTATGCTGATGTATCCATTGTATCCCTACGACTCTGACAGGTTATGATACTTATTATTATGTATCTGAGGTATGGTGAAAAACAGCTATGTTCAGGATATGACTATACCGTGAGAGAATCTAGAATCAGGCAAATATGTTAGCTCTGCAAAATTAGAGCATGACGTCGGAAATAAAGACCTGTGCCCATGATTCCGGTAAGGGACATCAGGAAAGAAGGTTATCGAATACATGCGAATGCTTGTCTATGACTAAACGAAATTATAATAATAATTAATTACAGCAAAATTTAAATTAATAGAATACAGTAACAGTGTATAAACTACTTACACGTAACTGTGTCCTTTATTATAAACCAAAATGAATTATCCACCAAAAAATTCGAAAATATATAGGCAATCTATATAATCATAAACTATAGTTTCAGTGCACGTCATCGCCGTGTAAAACTACCAAGTCCTACATTTCACTGTATCTTTTATTATAAACAATAAATGAAGTATTCACAAATATATTTATATAAAATGAGAAATTAGTCTCAACACACACATATACATTGTAAAACTACTTAGACCTGCATATGAATATAAATTAATCAAGTGCCATGCCGAGTGGCATAGGCGATCATGTTTCTCCACAACTCTTGTTCAGTTTGTGACATTTTTTTGTGTGTCACAGTAGCAACCATCCAGAAATTTATCTCTTTGTCTTCTTCTGTCTCTTCTCCCCTTGATCTTTCCGGTGGTTACTAAATGTTTCAAGCTTTGCTTTTCTAAACATATGCCATAAAAATCTTGCCTGCTTATAATTTTTGCTTTAGTTTCTCTTTTTACTCCAGCATCTTTGGGGACTTCTACATTACTTTTCTTGGTTGTCCATGGAATTTTCATCATTCTTCTCAAAAACCACATCTCAGTTGCCTCCAGTTCATCTTGAGCTCTTCATTTACTGTCCATGCTTCGTATCCATAAAGAAGAATTGGTTCAATATAACATCTTATCACTTGAATTCACTTATGCATTTATACTGCTCCATTGCATAAAATGTGTAACATCTTTTGAAATGCTGATTTGGCCTATGCTATCATACTCATCTAAGTAGATCCTTTATAATAAGCTTATATAAGCATATATATTATTTTTTTCATTTATTTTTTCCAGGACTGCCTATAGTATTACCGGAAGTTAACGAGTCTGTGCTGTTGGGAGCTGCCATGTTAGGGGCGACTGCTTCAGGAAAAGTTGGCAGTCTTCAGGTAAATGTCTCTGCCATTATAGCAAAATTAATGATAGGTAGCAGTCTAAGTACAAGTATCTAATAATCAAGAGAATATCTTACAAACAGGCAGGGACCACAGTAACACAAATAAAATGTGATATTAACAGAGATAGGTATTGATGCGTCACCTTATTACAGTGAAATCGTGTTGGTCTGGACTGACTTGAAACAACTTGGTCTGGACCAACAAAATATGTATGTAATAGAAATTTGCTATATACAGTGCAAACAATATGGAATAAATATAATTGGGGATTTTTTAAAAGTGTTGTTATATGTGCTATATAACCCATATACTAACATATGGGTGCGAGTCTTGGACAATAAACAAACTGGAAAATGGGGAAATTAGAGGCAACAGAGATGTGGTTCTACAGAAGAATGCTGAGAATACCATGGACTGCCAGAAAAACTAATGTAGAGGTGTTGAAAGAGTAAAATGTGAAACGGACCTTAATCAACAATATAAGAAAAAGTCAATCTTCTTTTTTTGGCCACTTCATGAGACAGGCAGGTTTAGAGAACATAGTCACAACAGGCAAAATTGAAGGCAACAGAGACAGAGGGCGACAACGTGAGAAAATATTAGACAGTTTGACAACCTGACACGGCAAGGAAACAACGACTATGATACATAATACTGTGGAGAGCCATGACCACCTACGTCAGCCGGCATGGCACCTGATGATGATGATGATGTTATAGTGAAATTTGTTATACCAGAATGCACTATAGAAAATTTCCACTGTATGTGTATTGTTAAAGGTAACATCAATATGTATCCTTGGTAATATCATATGATATTGTATCGTTTCCTGAAGTTATGTCAACCTGGAAGTTGGCTGTGATGAAAAAAAATGTTCAACTGTGAATCTTCTTCTGCATTCATTCTCAAATTCCTAGAAATTCGTAGAATGAGTTGTACCATGCTTTACATCATTGCTGCAAAATTTCTAGAAATTCGTAGAATGAGTTGTACCATGTTTTACATCATTGCTGCAAAATTCCTAGAAATTCGTAGAATGAGTTGTACCATGCTTTACATCATTGCTGCAAAATTCCTAGAAATTCGTAGAATGAGTTGTACCATGCTTTACATCATTGCTGCAAAAACCTAGAAATTCGTAGAATGAGTTGTACCATGATTTACATCATTGCTGCAAAATCCGTACCTTTTGGTCTGCTACATCCGACTTTAGCATGAACTGAATCAAATTCTGAACCTACCGGAAGCTAGTATGAACAATTGAGATGCCCCAACCTCAATAATGCAATCCCTCAATAACTCAGTCTTTTATAAACATTTCCCTATATAACAACAATTTTCAAAATCCCCAATTATATTTATTCTATATTGTTTGTACTGCCTATAGCGAATTTCTGTTAGTACATATATATTTTGTCGGTCCGGACCAAGTTGTTATAATGGGATTCCACTGTACAACATTTATTCAACTGACTGAATTAGTCCTTACATTGTACAAAATTTATTCAACTGACTGAATTAGTCCTTACATTGTACAAAATTTATTCAACTGACTGAATTAGTCCTTACACTATACAACATTTACTCAACTGACTGAATTAGTCCTTACATTGACCTTTTTCGAGTTTGATGGACACTTTTTTTTGACCAAATTAACGGTGTACCCTTGGATATTAAAATGGACCCTAGCTACTCTTGTTTATTTATTTTATGTGTCATCTTGAATACCTTATCTTTTATAGTTTTCAGGGCCCTGTCCATTACCGTCATTACATTGATGATGGTTTTGGAATTACTGATATGTCCTTAGAGGACAGAAACCTTTTCATTCACGTTAATATTGACTTTTATCCTATGGAATTGACTTTTATCCTCACCCATTTCCTCTACTTCTATAAACTTCCTTCACATCTCTGTTTCCTTCAAATTATGACCTTCAATTTTCATCAAAACGTGGTAAAAATGGACCTACTTATGATTCAGATGATGTTGATAGGCAATTGTTAAATGAATTTTTAAGAGACCATGAATGAATCAGACATTGATGGGGTAGTAGTTCAGTATTTCTTAGGCCTAGATGAAATTAGCGGCGATGTGTAGTGTAGGTATAATTGGTAATGTACGCATCCAGCCCTTCCCGCCGAAGACGGATGTGTCGGGCCATTGGCGGAAAATAAAACAGCAACATAATGCATTTCCAGTCTCTAGACTACATCCTGCTGGAAATCTAGTAGGACCATGGTCACGCTAAAAGGGAGATCCAGCAGGAGTTTGAGGATGAACGCTGAAGAAGAAGAAGAAGCATCCCGCCCCGCACACCATAGATTTAGTAATGATTGAGAATAGTCAATGCAGCTGATCTATGTCAATATTGATCAATTTCACGAGAAATCAGGTCCTGCAAATGACATTGATTGAGATTACTCTGCTTTTGAGACTAGGTCTAGTTTTCACTATTTCTATGTAAGTCATTCTTTGAGGTTACACGCAGAACAAACGTGTAAGCCAGTATGAAAATTTTCTGAAAAACAATATCTGTTTTGGAAACCTATTTCACCAGATATCTAGGGCTTTCTTTATGTGAATTAGACATATATGTTTGGAGTAGTTAACAGTTAAAGACTTGTTGTCATGCTGTGCAAGGGATCCTTCTTTGCAGCTTTCATTTGTACATTTATCAGCAAACAAATTGACACAAGTAAATGAAACCAACATGAATCTGGTACTCATTTTTTTCCCTCTCGCATGTTACAGGACAAGTAAACTTATCTTAATGACATTCACAAAGATAAGTTCACAGATCAGTTTCTCTTCCATTTCTCTGTTAATCGGACTTTGAATCATACAAATTTATTTCAAATTGTATTTTATATTAATTTTCTTGCACAATCACTTCTCATTCGTACTGAGTTATTCTCCTTGCCCTGGGAATTAAGCCCAGAGTTTTTCCTGAACAGCCGGGGCTAAAAGGGTTAATATAATTATTGTGACCCATACCAAATCGTTAGATCCTTTCTAGCTTTTGGTAATTATCTCAACCTTGTCTTGCCAATGAGATCAGGAGATAGGGAGAGTGAAGGGGAGATATGTTGACTTCACATTAGGCAACTCTCCCTTACTTTAATCAAATTCTAATACGCAAGTCATTGCATCATCACACCTCTTAGCCACAGAGCCAGACCATAATTAGTAACTAATACATATTTGACATGGTTACTTCATTTCACATCCTCTAGTCTGTTATGTCATTGATGGGAGGCCAGGGATCTGTTGTTGAGCCAGATATCACGGTATCAAGGTAAGGTGAACATTTTATTGCATTTTTTATATCAGAGACAGTTCTGATTTTTTTTTTGAGGTCTTCAACTCCTGATTTATTTTATTTGTTGCTATATAATTATCTCACTGTGAAATGTAAGACTTTTGCTGCCATGACTTCAATCCCAGTCTGGCACTGCCATTATTTTTTAGATATGATGAGTTAAGCTAGCGATAATTTTAAGGACTATTTAAAAAATCAAAGAATAACATTAGAGCTGTGAAACATTCAGACAAGAATATACGTTCGAAAAATGTTTTTCTCAAACTTTTATCAAAAAGATTTCATTTCCAAGAATGTACCTGTCCTGTTGTATTTTATGAATGATTTTGTCTAGCAATAGCAGTGCCATGCTCCTGTTTTCAAAGTGGATGTACAACACTTGCAGAACTATCTCGTATCTGCCTGTTACTTGAATCCTAGTTCGATTCTGTATCTGATTCTAAGTCCGTTTTATCACTATTACTTGCTAAATAATTCAAATAAGAGTGACTTTTGAGAAGAAATTGTCAGCTACAGTGTCTATTTTGAAATGCTTTTATTGAGAAGTCATAATAAAATCATGAAAGCTCCAATAACCGGGGCTCTGCCATATTGGAATGACATTTGTATTAATTGAGATTCCTGCACCGAATAATAATAAAATCATATTCAGATACAACAGGTCAATGCCAGCCGGCAATTAGAGTCGATACAGTGAGCAGTGAAAGTGTTAGAAACCACTAGATATCAAAAAGTTTAAACCTCTGTACCTGTAGTTTCTGTCAAGTAATGTATCCAATCAAAGTAAAGTGATTGTACAAAATGAAAAGGCTCCCGAATGCTGCACTGGCACAAGCAATACATAGGGCAACATCCTCATCAATTGTCGTAGTTTGTGATATGATGCTGCCGAGATATACAAACTTATTGGCAGTATTGAGTTTCTGCCCCTTTACTGTGAGTACTGGTTCTGTGTAGGGGGCATCTGGCGCTGGTTATTATACTACTAATGTACTGACAAAATATGGATTCAACGCAGCCAAGTAGACACATCTGACCTTGGATAGACAGCTAAAGCTCCCAGCCATCACCCCTATGCTTAATGGCAAGTGTGGATATTCCTGACCATCATCCACAATAGACAATAAAATCAACCCAGAATTTTTTGGTTGCTGTGATTTTCTAGGCAGTATATAAATGTTCAGCAGTGTGCCATTGCTTTCTGATGTCCATGTGCACAATTGTCTGCAGTGGGACTTGGTGGTGTACTCTGCCAGACTGTAACCTGTTCATCTCATGATGTTACCCTCCCACCTTGTGTCTCTGCCTACCTCTTGCTTGACCTTATCCTCAAGTAAGGTCTTCAACAAGGTGTCATGTCTTTTAATGTGTCCAAAATATTTTATTTGCTTCATTTTTATTTCCTTTAATAATTTTCTTCATACTTAGTGTCGTTAGAACCTCTTTTTTTTCTTCTCTTTCCATGATGTTCTCCCTGTTCTTCTATATATCCACATCTTAAAGGCACCAATTCTATCTTCTAATTGTTGAAATCACAGGTACATGTAATTTTAGAATCACCAAAATCACACACAAATCAATGTTTTGAACAAAATGTCTTTATCATTACTCATGATACATATCAAATATTTGTGCTGTATTGTGATATGTGTGATATTTTGTGGATGTGCTTTCAGTTTTCACAAGAAAAAGTTTCAAGTCTTTCTGGAGATGCTGCAAGACCAACAGAAGTATAGAAACATTATGAGAGATTGTGAACCCTTTTAGCACCAGAAATGTTGTTAACCCTTGGAGCTATTGCAAGTATTGTATACCTCTGGCACAATATTACACATCAATTATACAGAGCTTAACAATCTAATGTATATGTAAGAAACAAATCAATGCTCTGGCAGGTCAACAAGAACATCTAGCGACGGTGAAATGTTGCAAACTTTCATGGTTTTGGCATATGATGAGGCATAATTCCCTTTCCAATACTGTCCTGCAAGAGACAGTTGAGGGTGAAAGGTGAGGACAAAGGAAAGTTTGGATTGATAATATCAAAGACTGGACAGGATTAAGTTTCTCCTCTCAAACAAGGCACTGATAGCAGAGGCATGGCAGGATTTTGTATTGATGCTCCTCATGGCAACAGAAGTATAAGATTGTCTATCTTAACATTACCGGCAATGGCTCAATGTTGGAAGTCACAAATTATCAGTGCTAGTACAAACAAGCTAAAAATGAGACTGATAAAATGCTACATTTATTCTATAATGTATTGCTCAGAAACATGGACAATGAACAACAACTACAAGATAGAATTGATGCCTCTGCGATGTGGATGTAAAAAGATGTATAAAAAGGGAGGACTTCTTGGACAGAGAAGAAAATGAACAAAGAGGTTCTAACAACACTTCGTATGAAAAAACTATTAAAAAAATAAAGATCAAACATATAAAACTATTTGTGGACATATTAAAAGATATGACTTTGTGAAGACCTTACTTGAGGGTAAAGTGGGGGGGGGGGAGAGAGAAATAAACAAAAGGTAGTCAGAGATACATATGTGGGAGAGAAACATCATGAGATGAACAGATTAGTCTAGCAGAGTGCACCACCAAGGCAAGAGAAGTGATGTAAGTCAGTTGCAGAGATGGCACTTGATGATGAGTGTAAGTCTAATCAGTAGTAACATTTCCAAGATTGGCATTACTCTATACTAACAGCAAGTTGAGCTAAGAATAATGACAGCTTTAATTAGTTATAAGGCAGAGTTAACGGCAACAGGGGAAGAGGGCGCCCAAGACGATGACGGTGCAGTGATATATCAGATTGCTTAAACATGTCTCTAGCTATGACAGGTCAACTCGCCCAGAATCACAAAGTGTTAAGAGAACTCATTAGGAAGACCACATTCTGGAAAGAATATGTCACATGAGATAGATAATTAGTTAATCATCCGATCCATCGAAACTGTAGTGGGCATCTGTGGCTATGTCGATAACAACAATGGCAAAAAAGCCAAGCATAGTGACCATAGTTAGCTGTGATATCTGCATCCCTCTGCCTAACACACCCGACTTCAGCATGGCATCTTTGGGTTACTCTTACACTTTTAATGTGATAGCCAATCCCATGTGCAACCTTCCTTAGTCTCCTATTATAACATGCTTGGCAGGTCATGATATTAATCTTTGTGACCCTTTCAGACCCAGGCAACATGTGACTAGTAAGAATCTTTCAGACCCATGCAACATGTGACTAGTAAGAATCTTTCAGACTCAGGCAACATGAGGGTGACTAGTAAGAATCTTTCACTCCGGCAACATTAGGGTGATGACTCAGGCAACATGAGGGTGACGACTCAGGCAACATGAGGGTGACTAGTAAGGATCAATGTCACATTGTCATGCTGCATAATCCAAATGCTTATTCTACTTTTTTTGGCTCTGTCATATTTCACTCTTAGACAAAACAAGTTATGCCTGGCACGTACTATTACTAAACATCATAGTTTAACTATACCATCCCACTGAAGTTAAATGTACGAGCTATTGGTGCAAATAAAGTGGTGAAATAACACATTTCATTCTACTAGACATCTCTGACCATCGTCCTGCTATAAGAGAGTTTCAACAGGAGTTTGGAAACAAACACACACACAAAACAACACCATGAACAATAACATTGTGGCACATAGAAATGATATGTTGTTGAAAAATCGTATTGGAGGGAACGTTGAAGGGTGTCAAGCAAGAGGCTATGTTAACACTAGCTGCTGAGACACCTTTGTTGAATGTTAACAAACTGCTATATGTGATTGTTGAATGTTAAATTGTTATGAGACACCATAGTTGAATGTTAAATTGTTATGAGACACCATAGTTGAATGTTAAATTGTTATGAGACACCATAGTTGAATGTTAAACTGAGAAACAATTTCTGAATGTTAATAAACTGCTATGAGACATGATTGTTTGAATGTTAAACTACTATGAGACATCATTGTTGATTTGAATATTAACAAACTGCTGAGACACTTGATTTGAATATTAACAAACTGCTGAGACACTTGATTTGAATATTAACAAACTGCTGAGACACTTGATTTCAATAGTAATAAACCGATGAGATACTAACAATGAATTAAATAAAAATAAACTACTATGAGACATCATTGTTGATTTGAATATTAACAAACTGCTGAGACACTTGATTTGAATATTAACAAACTGCTGAGACACTTGATTTGAATATTAACAAACCGCTGAGACACTTGATTTGAATATTAACAAACTGCTGAGACACTTGATTTGAATATTAACAAACTGCTGAGACACTTGATTTCAATAGTAATAAACCGATGAGATACTAACAATGAATTAAATAAAAATAAACTGCTAACAGACACTAATATTGAACTGAATGTTACCGCCGAAGACGGATGTGTCGGGCCATTGGCGCAAATAAAACGGCGACACAGCGCATTTCCATTCTCTGGACTGCATCCTGCTGGAGATCTAGTAGTACTGCTACAGAAGAGATTTAGCAGGAGTTTGAGAATGAACGCTGAAGAAGAACTGAATGTTTACTTTGGGGGGGGGTGTGGTTACATATTTTATGAGGAGACAAGCTGAAAGTTTTCTTGGGTCACACAAAATCAATGTTTTAACCAAAAGGCCTTTATTGCACACAACACAGCACTATGATCACACAATAATAAATGAAAACACAAATGCCGGAAGGAGATAATAAACTAATACAAAAACTGAAGGGATGGAGGCGAAACAAAAAAAAAAAATTAACAGAACAAGGATATCTATATGTTGCAATTCAATTTCATTATGTATGAAGGTTCTGTTTTGTTCTATTTCCCATCAATTTGTTACATCTCCATCTGGTTTTTTTTTTTTTTTTACCATTTATCATCAGGCCTTTTTTTCCCCCCATTTATTTTTGTGTTGTGGTCATAGCGGTACAGTTTTTTTCTCAGTCTTTTGCTATATTGTGATTTTGACATCAATTTTGTGTGTTCTCATTGATTCACTTTTCACCTGTGGATCAGTTTTTCTGCAGTATTACCTTTTATCAATTACCCATTTCCTAGTGATAACTTCACTTTCAACTTTGTGGAGCATGTTCTTGGAGTCAATATACGTGCCTCAGGATATATCGTTACCAAAACAAATCCCAGATAAATGGTGTTTGGTGTGATATAGACAACCTTTTTTGTGTGGATGATTGCGAACCTTGAGTACAGTATTTGCTATGTACCAAATGATACAGAATGAGAGCCCTTGATTTACCGTATTTCAGAAATGTGTGAGAAACAGAGATTTGAAGTTGGTGTGCATATAATTACATACGGTCATATAGGACAAAGGTCACTTGGACATGCTGACATGAAGTGTTTAATCATGGCAAAAACTGTACATATCATGAATCAAGACAAAACAAAGATTAAAGTACATGGTATTCACACAAGAACATCCAAAACTGAATATGTCTACAGACATGCCTGATTACAATAGCAGCTTCCCCTTCAGTTCACCACTGAACATTGTTAATAAGAGCTACAGTACCCCATGATATACTTATCTCCCTGAACAATTATCTCCATTGTGAATAAGAATTATGAGACAACTCCTCCTTTTCCCTCAATACAATTGTCTCCATTGTCAAATAGAACTATAAGACCACTGATATAATTATCTCCATTGTCAATCAGAACTACAATACTCCCTGGTAGAATTATCTCCATTGTCAATCATAGCTACAAGCTCCATGTTACAATTATTTTAATTATCAATCAGAACTATGAGACTCCCAAATACAATTTTCTCCACTATCACTAAACATTAGCACCCATTATAGATTTTACAGCCCACAAACTTCTCCAATCATTTGCTACTAGCTTCTTTAATCGCATTCCAACTGTGTGGGCAGATTCTAAAGAACTTTTTTAATCACATTCCAACTGTGTGGGCAGATTCTAAAGAACTTTAATCACATTCCTACTGCGTGGGCAGATCCTAAAGAACTTCTTTAATCACATTCCAACTGTGTGGGTAGATTCTAAGGAACTTCTTTAATCACATTCCAACTGTGTGGGCAGATTCTAAAGAACTTTAATCACATTCCTACTGTGTGGGCAGATCCTAAAGAACTTCTTTAATCACATTCCAACTGTGTGGGTAGATTCTAAGGAACTTCTTTAATCACATTCCAACTGTGGAGAAGCTACAGTTGTATATAATAACATTCCTAATTTGTACACATTTCATGTGTAAAACTTCTTTAATCACATTCCAACTGTTTGCAAGACCCACAAAACTTCTATAATCAAACTTCATTTACTTGTTTCTAATACAAACATAATTAGAAACTATACAATGTTCCATTTAATGTGCTCATTCTTATCAGTACTTTACAAAATGTTTAATTATATCAACTGTGCGCACAAGCAACATAAAACAAATAAAACCAGAGCCGTACTGTCTTCCTCTATCATTTTTCAGTTTTTTTTCTTGGTTTTTTTTTTTTAAGTTCCACAACTCAACAAATTGTAAACCTGATGTAATGTCCTGTACAAATATTTATCTCCAACGCACTTCGTATGATAGACTCATGCCAGATAGTGTTTTATTCACATCAACATGTTTTCTCTTTATTCCATGTACCATTTTCATGATAAGTAGATGCTGGTACCATCAATCTCGTCTGTTTCATTTTTGTAAAGTTGCACTAATTTGTAACTCAATATTCCATACAAAAATAATGCAATGATTAAACGTGAGATAAATTCATATTTGCAAGGGACATAGATTCTCTCATCTGTTCTATTTTTTGTCACAGATTCATGTTTTTTTTTAATCTATTGATATCTGAACCTGTAAATTACAGTTAAGATAGTTGCTAGAATAAACACATTTCAATTCAATCATCAAGTGTAATAAAATGACTTTTTCTCATTTAATTATCTCACAAATTAATATTTTATTCCATTTGAACAGGACACCAGCAGTCAAACTTCTTACAACAGCAAACATTATGCACAGCACTAAACTAACAAAAAACATCTCTTCATTCTGTGCACTAAACAACATTCCTACAATCTGTACACTAAACACACATCAATTCATTCTGTGTGCTTAACACTTCACACTTATTTTGTGCACTAAATTTTAAAAAAAATTATATTCATTATGTGAACCATTTGGGACACACTCTTCATAATGGTCTAGTAATGCCACATCTCTCAGTCCCTCAAACACCTCTATGTATATACTAATACATTTCTCAGTCTACAAACACTTCACATCATCTACTAACTCATTTCTTGGTCTATAAACACTTCACATCATCTACTGACACATTTTTTAGTCAACAAACACTTCGCATCATCTACTAACACATTTCTTAGTCTACAAATACTTCGCATCATCTACTAACACATTTCTCAGTCTACAAATACTTCGCATCATCTACTAACACATTTCTTAGTCCAAAAAAAAAGTTCACATCATCTACTGACACATTTCTCAGTCCACAAACTTCAAATCATATGTCAACATATCCCTAGTACATGAACAATTCAATCATCCACTAACATATTTCTCAGTGATACACATGAAGTATTAAAAACAACCAGATAATTGTACATTCACACATAAGTCTCTGGAAGACTGACATGAAAGTCTCTCACATGAAAACAAATAAGCACAATATATATATATATACTCTAATAAAGTAATACCAGCATAATAAACGTCAAAGGGGCATAAATGTGCCAAAATTTACTGGTGTAATTATTTCCCATGGTTCAAATAAATATAACTAAATTACAAGTGGCAGTTTGATACTGTTCATTAATTTAAAATTCAAACCAGGGAAGTCACTGCTATAATAAGGATAAATATACTTCAAACAAACGTGTAGGTTATTCATGACAACTGTGTATTGATTGAAAACTCAATGAAGGCATGAAACAATACTGGCTGTATCGAGTAAACAAGTTATATTTGTACATAATCATATGAGGTTAGACATCTCACATTGGATGCATATGCAAGTTAAATGTATAAAAAATGCACTTTAGAGCAGTTTAACTAATCGGCCACTCCTGTAGTTAGGTTACATATATATTATAGTAAATATATATATATATACTTACAATGTTTCGACATTTTGGAGCGATGCAACAGATATAGGAAATATTTATTTGACGAATCATCTATGAAAGACTTTTCCCTGACATGCATATAGATTGAGAAAGTGAGACATCCCCTATTGCTTGTGAACAACTGCAGTTGAGTAAAGCTGGGAATTCACTTGTCCTGACAGGCAGAAATTACAGGCAGTGTGCATCATAAATCCACCGAGTGGAAGGCAAAGGAAAACCACTATCTCAGAATAATGCATGGATATCTGAAGCTTTTTCTGGCACATTATCAGAACAGATGTATGGAGAACTTTGTGATATTGTGTAATATTTCCTGATAGGGATGCAGCGAGAACAAATTCTGCAGTCATGTGAAATATCATTGAAGCAATTTTGCGAGTTTTTATAGTCAAGACTGGCGATAGGGAGTTGTGGATACCCATGATCACCTACGTCAACCAGCATGGTGTTTACTGATATTAAACATTTCATATAAAGCATTTTGTCCTACTGGCCAGTTGAGAATTGGTACATTTTGTATTTGCTTGGTGGCGAATGCCTGTTGAATGTAAACATTACTACAGACGATGAATCTAGGATATGATTGAGAGAATTTGGTATAACGCGAGTAGGACTGGGCTTCTAAGGAGCAGAAAAAAATGTGTTCAATCAGCAATCTACGGCAACAATCAGTAAGTCTATACGCTACAATATTTGTTTGGGGAGACTGCATCTATGGGTGTGCCAGGAGTAGTGACGGTTTATAGTCAATCAATAAAACTGGCAACAGTTGGATATCAATTAGCTAGATTTAGTCTCTTGATGCAAATCTCTCCACATCTTTCCATTCTTCATATTTTAGTTTCTTGTGGCAAATCTCTGTGATTTATATCTATTTTCATGCCTATTTAATTAAATTATAAATTTGGAGGCATTACTTTTTGACCATCCCTCATATCTAACTACACTTTTTAAGATATAACTGGGATTACCACTTGAGCTATGGGAGTTTTGCTTTGAGTGATAGTCTCAACAGGCAATATGCTAGTTCAGGCAATATGCTAGTTCAGGCAATATGCTAGTTCCAGAATAATTTGGAATTCATGTTAATAATATTAAATTTTATTTCGGTATTCAAAGTTACGGTAAAAGTAATTGAAAAACTATAGATGTAGACTAAGTGGAACCACATGAGGAGCCAGTGGGAATATACTCAGTAAAGTTTACCAGCAAGGCATAAGACCACACTTGGAATATGGTTCAGCTGCGTGGTCTCCTGCATCAAACACCACATTACAAGATCTAGATAAAGTGCAAAACCAGGCACTTAGAATAATGTTGGGAGCAATGAAATCAACACCCATAGCAGAGATGCAGAAAATGGGAAGAATGCAAACACTTGGCGAACGCAGAGACACAAAAGTACTAATTCAAGCAGAAAAGTTTCAGTGTATGCAAAGTCATCCAATGAAGGAAAGATTCCAAAATCTAGCAATGGGGCGACTGAAAAGGAGCAGCTTTATCCATCAAGCTAAACGACTCCGCAGACAACTTACAGACCTACCTAAAGTTGACAGCCCCTTAAGGTCTGTACCAGAACAAACCTCGTGGAGTGAAAGGCATGGAATGCCAATATACATTCAGACCCAAATGAAAGGAATACTAAGGATGAACAGAACAGTGTGCAGCGAAGGACAGTCACCCTCAGTTTCCTGGATGAGGAATATCCACAAGATATATAGGTCAGAGTATACACAGATGGGTCAGCACAGAAGGCAGTAAGGAATGGAGGTGCAGGTGTATATATATATAGAATATCCACACAAGTCTAGATACAATCAGAACACCTACAGGGAAATTCTGCAATAATTATGATGCAGAAATCCAGGCAATTAGTGTGGCAACTAAAAAACTGCTGAACTCCAACTCTGACCTACAGCCTGTGGTATTCCTGACAGATGCAAGGTCAGTGCTTCAAGCTCTTCAGTGTGGAAAACTAACAGACTTGAAAAACTACTTAGTGAATTGTCTTACCAGTACAGGGTAATCATACAGTGGATACCCTCTCACTGTGGAATACCAGGAAATGAAAAAGCAGACCAACTGGCTAAGGAAGGTGCTGCCAAAGACCAACCAGATATACCAATCACCTACCATCAGAAAAAAACAGATGATCAAGTCAATAAGAAAGCCACAAGTGCCAACACGACTATCATATTATGAACAGATCAGAACAAGTTGTAATTCTACACCTCAGAACAGGACACAACCAACTCTGCAGTCACATGTACACAAAGTTCAAGATTGGCAACACGGCCATGTGGACAGGCAGCACAGAGTGCCAAACATATACTTCAAGAGTGTTCTGAGCA
This sequence comes from Meghimatium bilineatum, assembly GCA_034231615.1. Lineage (NCBI taxonomy): Eukaryota > Metazoa > Mollusca > Gastropoda > Stylommatophora > Philomycidae > Meghimatium > Meghimatium bilineatum. The sequence continues at coordinate 14,981,445 of CM067315.1, read as the reverse complement.
TGAAACGCTGAGGCAGACATATTGGCCAGAGGAAACAACACTGGAATCAATGCTCTATGGGAAACTGTATGAACTACAAAAGACAGTAAAATTCAAGAGACAGAATTACAGATATAGACATGTTTCAAGTGAATGAAAGAAGAAGAAGATGTAGACTTGAGTTCATCCATTTTCTAACTTCAAAGATCTTTGTAGTACTAATGTTTAGTAACGTAAATTGTATCTCTCATGGCGAGGTACACTCCCTATCAATCACAGTCTAATTTGGTTATATCATTTTACAATCTTCAATAAATACTGGTGATCTCAACATGTCTCCAGAAAATTTGCATACGGTTAGGGTACTCGTGTGCATGATCGTCAGACTCAATTGTTATTCCAGCACATTTGTCTGTAGTTCTGCGAGACAGGCCTGTCCATTCCCTGATATTCTCTCTGTTTAGATGGTTGAGTGATACCCTAATTTACTCTGCCTACTTTGTTCATAGTTTAAAACAACAATACTAATGAGTATTTCCATTCTATTTCACAGTGCTCTCCCTGGAACACAATCTTCCCGATTTGCAATTATGTTTTTCAGTTGGTATTTTCACCATACATAGAAATAAAAAGTGGGTTATGTCAAGGATATATTTTATCACCCAGCCTAATTAATATCTACACAGAATATTTTTAAAAATATAGAAGGAGTGCATGGACTCAAGCAGTGGGGAAAATAATAAACAATCTGTGATTTGCAGATGACATTGTCCTTTTAACAGAAAGTGAACAAGAACTACAAAGACTAATAAGATCAAATTGACAAATCAAGTAAAGAATATGGACTGGACATAAACATCCAAAGACTACGATAATCAGCAAAATTGCTGAAGAACAGGTTCTAAACATAAAAATACATAGAGAGATACTACAACATGTATCATTACCAATATCTCTGACACACAATCACAGTAGATGTGAAACAGAAGTTAAAAGAAGAATAGGGATGGATGGCTAAACGTTCTTTCAATTACATGATGAAAATATTAACATCTAAACAAATTAAAAATGAGAATTATAAAATACTACATTTATTCTATATTAACCCTTTAAACTAGAGCCAAATTTCCCTTAAAAGCCCCTTTCCATGGGTTCCTGAGCAATAATACACACAAAAACAGCACTCCAAAAGATCTTAGTTATTTCAACATAAATAAGACATAAAATTATGTTCGGTTATATAATATTGACGTCTTATGCGGACCAGTATTTTTTCTTTATGTGTGAGTCCTCCCAGCATGTAGACCCTTTCTTTAGACACAGATAAGTGGTACAATAACTGCACCAAAGTTTTGTCTTTACTTTTTGAACCCACTGATGGACCAATATTAAGTGTCGTAATTTATAGGCCTACATGCGGATATTCCGATCGCTTAGGCTCAAATGAGTCTGAACAATCACCATCTAATTCTCTGAATTATCAAACACAAACTCAACAAATTGATCAGCTGATTTTTAACACACACAAAATGTTTCATGTTTTAAAAACTAATTATCAAATTAGATTATATCAACATGAGGTCACTATTTTGCAAATGTTGAGGACTGTCAATCCCACAATGCAATGTATGCCTCACGACATCAGTAAATATTGTAAATTTATTTATTAATAATTATTATTAAGGGGTACTGTTTTGTGAAGTCAAAATACTGGAAAATTAGTATCTTGGGGTAGCAATATTTAGTGTAAATCCCGGAATTTCTGATTGCCGAGTACTAGGGGCTCAGAAACATGGACAATGAACAAACAACTAGAAGACAGAATTGATGTTTTTGTGATGTGGACACATAGAAGAATAGAACTTCATGGAGAACACATTATCATAACCAATCCTCAGGGTTAACCATAAATTACAGCAACAATTCGGGGGAGGAAGTGTGTGTGTGTGTATCCTGAATAAGTAATTGATTGGGGAGGGGAATGGGTGCTACGTTTTAATATAATTAAACAGGAGGCCTGAATTCTTAAAAGTTGTTGACATAATTTATGGGCAAATTCGACATAAATGGTGGTCACTTTTTAGATATGTCAGGGCAAATTCTACGTAAATGGTGGTCACCTTTTAGATAGTATGTAATGATAAATGGTTCAGGTTACTTTTTTCTGATACTCTCAACTTGTAAAAAGCATGTTCAATTTCACAATAATTATAGAAGTGCAATATGTTTTTAAAATTTAAATGTTTGGTAAAATTAAGTTTGCATCCGTTATCACTTTTCAAAATGAATATTACTCTGTTATTACTTAATATTGCAAACTTCTCATGTTCTTCCAAAGCCATCGGTTGAATGCCCCCCTTCCGCTGAAGACGGATGTGTCAGGCAACTGGCGCAAATAAAACAGCGACACAACGCATTACCATTCTCTGGACTACACCCTGCTGGAAATCTAGTAGGCCATGGTCCTGCTACAAGGGAGATCCAGCGGGAGTTTGAGAATGTACACAGAAGAAGAAGAATGTGCCCCAAATTATAAAAGTGTCTCTGACATATTCATTCATTATATATAATCCCTATAGTAAATCTGCAGTATCTGTTCATAACATTCATATTCAAGATCAAGTATCTTTTTCTCTAGATTTGCCCATGAGTGTCCAATTCTCGCATTAATCTAACATGATAGATAATACAAATGTTTTCTATAGTTTGACCGTCACTGCATTACCGATGTTATTAGCTGTCTTAACCGGATCTCAATTTGATGGATCATCTGTCATTGCATAAGTATGATCCTAGATATTTAAAAGCATCCACTAAAAACTAACCATTGACCTTTGAATTAGACCTCAACATGTGACAAAAGTACACAATGGGTTGCCTATAACATTTCTTTCATTAACATTGCATAATTGTAAAACTATCTTATATATTTTGTCGCTGACATTTACCAAACTCATTTCTTTATGCAATACTAATTTTTCATTCTGTTCAGTCAGCAAAACTTATTGTCTCCAAAAGAAAAATGTATTTCAAGAAACTAACACAGCTGTTGCACAGGTTGATTCCTTCATGTCGCAGTTCAGATGCTCTAACTGCTGCACACATCCTCACATGCCTGTGTTGTGCTAGTACGGATTAAGTGTGATATATTACTTGACTTGACTTTAGACTGTGCCGTAGTGTCGCTGCTGGTGGAGATAATGATGGTGTATATCAGTGGGTGTGAAGGGTTATTAGTCTGATTCCGATTTGATGGTGAGAGATGATGAATGGCTTTCACAAGATGCTAGGGAACAATCAGAACATGAAGATTTAACCAGAAATCATGAATTTAAGAACACATTATTCATGATAGGAAAATATGAATATATGAACATTGAAACTGGTTTTATTATTAGCAGAATATTAGTTATTATTAAAAAGGGACATCACTGTATTACAGTCAAAGCAATGGCAGTTATGTCTCTCAGCGCATGGAACATTCCAGCAAATTGCTGGTTAAACAACAATGAATCCATTGACAATCCACAACACATTTTATGCCAAAGTCCCTTATTTTCAGCTTATGCTCTTTCAGGACAAACCAGTGCATAAAAATCAGAATTTTCCAGTTATTTTTGCATTTATTTATACAGTCATGAATTCTCTAATGGCTTTCTATGATGAGTCTCTGTCTCTCACAAGTTGATACAAATCTGTACACTTCTGGTTCTGCCATAGCTTATTCAGAATTTTAGCAACTTTTTATAAATAAGTTAAATGCTTGTAGCCACAGCATTTTGTCCAAAATTTCGGGGTCATGTTCTTATTGTTGTAAGAGACATGCTATTTTGTGGACTCTTTATTTGTTTGTTAAACCTGATTTTTCTCAGCCAGTGTTCAAGAGTTTTCTAAGACTTGTAAACTGTGTTTCAATACAGTTTCAATTTATTCTGAAGAGTTTCTTGATTAGAAACTCGCCTCACAGTATGTGGGGCATTCCCATAAGTGCTCCGCCCTCTGTTCCAGCAGCCATCCGACGCGGTGTTTCAAGTCTAATACCGCTAAACAGTATCGACATCAGGGCACAACTCTGGCCCTTGTGACAGGTTTCTTTGTTGTTCCGCCGACCCATGCTGTACCCGTAACTAGTGCAAGCACAATATTGGCCTGTCCTAACAACATGGCAACTGTTATCGAAATTTACGACTACGAATATCTGAAGTGTCACTTTCAAATTCCATGAAAATATACTTACATGGATCTTTCATTTGAGTTAATCTAAATATAAAGAAATAAGTAGGGAAATTCTACAAGGGTTTTTCCACTGTTTCTGGACAGATTCTTGTGCATGGGGTTAGGGTTAAGTAGTGATTGTATAATCTTATCCCAGCATTCCTAACACTAAAGTAAGCATGTCTGGTAGGCACTTATTCAGAATAGTCCTTGTTTGTCTCATTGAATTTTCTTCATTTAAATTTCATCAAATTGGCAAACTTTCATTATTCTCTAAGTTGTGGGAACAAGATCGGGTCAGTATGGAGATTATTGGAGCAATGAAATAATATGCTTCATAAAAAATTCATTTCTGATGGAAGAGCTGTATGCAGAGTCATGATGGACAATCCAATTGTCTGTGTGTCACTTCAAAGGATGATATCTGCATAGTTTTGAAGAGGGATTGCAAGACTGTTCTATCACCCAAACTCTAGTGATGTATTCATGATTCATAGTCCAATAATGTCAAAGCATGGTCTCGACACTGCACTTGACCGGTCATGTAATTGCCACTGGGAGAACATTTGCTTGTTTCCAGATCATACACATATGCCCAGCTTTCATCACCATTTAATATCAAAGATATTAGGTTAGCTTTATTTTATTTTTATTTTCATAAACATCAGTGCAAATGAACAACAATTCATGCTGTCCCTAGGAAAGCTGGTGGGGAAAAAGTTTCGGTGTTGTCAGTCTCGTGCAGATCTTCATTTACAATTCTATGGTACTCTTCTGTCACACCTAAGACTTCTCTATAAATATGTGAACTTTTAGATCTGTTGGAAAGAAACAATTATTTCTCCCACAAGGACAATCCCATCATTGTTCTCACAGGTTATGTTACAGAGGGCGTTACAGATTTGACATTTTTAAGACCAACTGCCTGGTTTAAATTACCTGTGCCTGGACTTTAGAAATTGGGATCAGCAACTCACAATTTTCCACATATTGGAGAGACAGGTCATGCGCATTTAATATTTAAATAAAACTTTTCTACTTTTTTAAAATTTCGCAGTATTTAAAACAGAAAACTGCAAAATATAGTATTGCTGCTGATTGGATCGCATACAATATCTATAGGTTACGGCAATGTCGATATATTTCATGTTAATTCAGTAGGCCTAGGCTTTATATACAGTGTCAAATTTGTTAGAGCATAGTTAGTTGAATAAATGTGCAAAATAAACTATTTCCTTGCGATGAAAATTAAATTATCATGTATCTGTAGATAGATCTATTGTTATATGTTCTGATATGACAAGAATTGTACAAACACCATATCTAGATCGTGTAATTTTTACGCAACAAACTTCTTCTGTGTCATTGGTAATTTATCAATCGCGGTTGGAAAATATTCAGTCCAAAATAAACTATTTTCTTTCGATGATAAATAACTTATCATGTATATGTAGATAGATCTATTGTTATATGTTCTGATATGAAAAGAATTGTACAAATGCCATATCTAGATCATGTAAGAATATGAATTCTTTGTGTACCATTTACGCAACAAACTTCTGTCATCTGTAATTTATCAATCACAGTTGGAAACTCATCAGCATCAAGTGCCATCCTTATAGCCATATTAGAAGAAGTTCGCTGCATGCATGCTACACATACACACAACAGTAATTTGCTTACTACCTTATGTATGTAATTCGTTTCTGTTGTGAAAATGTTGCAGAGAGGGCATTTGATGATGTCTAGAGGGCTGTGGGGGGTTTCTGGCTTGTGTCCCCTGATTGCAATTGCAATGTTTCTCTTATCTCCCTTGAACTGCTCTAATTGCAATTGAAATGACAGTGGGCGTGCCAGTGAACACGCCTAGTACTAGTTTATTGAGATCTCCCAGAAAACTAAAAGTTTGTCCAGTTTCTGGTGTGCTGTATTGATGATTTCAATATCCTCAGCAACTCCTCTGATAATCAGACAATACCTATAATGTGATATGATGATTTAAATATCCTCAGAAACTCCTCTGATAGACGATATCTATAATGTGATATGATTTCAACATGCTCAGCAACTCCTGAAAGTGTTAGACGATACCTATCATGAGATATGATTTCTTGCATATGTGCCATGGTGTAGGACAGGGGTGGGCAAACTTTTTGTGCAGAGGGCTGCATTGAAAATTGTAAAGCTATTGGAGGGCTGCATTTAATATTATGTATATTTGGCAATATATATATATATATATATTTAAATGTCAAATTGGGAAAAAATATTGTATATATAATATATAAGAAAGTCGAATTAAAATTCCAATGGATTTCTGTGTAATTATAATGGGGGGGGAAATCATTTTTGACGATCGTCCGTTTATTTTAAAATGTGTTTGAGGGCCGCAAAATATCCAATGGCTGGCTGTAGTTTGCCCACCCCTGGTGTAGGAGGTGGATGATTTCTTTTGAAAGAGGTCATCTTCAAATGACCTGTGTCCACATTTGAAACAGGAATACTACTCAAATGTTTTAGATTGCCTTAGGACTTTTGTCTGACTCTTTTACAGTTAGTACTGTTACATGTTATTTTAAAAATTAGAGCGTAATTTGATTGTGCAGAAATGTTTACTTTGTTAGTGTGATGGTTTGTTTTGCTAAAAGTGTAACAATTTGGAATCTATTGAAATAAATAGCCAACTATCACAAATATGATATATGGATACATCCTGTACTGCTACAATCAAAGCTTCATTCAACATGAGCAGGCAGTGGTAGAATAATTAATCTCCCTTAGTCTCTTCTTACATCACAGATTGCAGTATTACTATTCTTTACTCCACTTTCAAGTCCCCACAATACACAGGTAAACATAGACAAATTGAAGAGCTCTTGATCACTCAGCTATAGTGATGTAATTATATATAAAATACACTTTTCATTCCTACCTTCTGTCTCGGGGTCTTGAACACTACTATCAGACTCGTCCTTCTTCAGTGTAAAAGTGCCACACTCAGAGGGGCTGTTTAGTTTTCTGAGACACAAGGCAGTACAAGGAATAATAAATTAGCTTCTAGAAATATAAGTTATTGGACACAAGAATTTGTCTATTATTTATGTTCAGATATTGGATGTTAAGAAGGTATTCATATACAAAACAGAAAATGTTGCAACCTTGCTTCCATAGAAAGTGCAGGTCACTCGATCAATACAATTTTATGTAACTTTTGTGGTTCATCTGTGATTCTTTATGTTCTTTTTAAACAGTAGGTGAAATCTATATAAAATAATCTGTGAATGAAGGGTCTGTATCCACTCCCACTCATATTCACCATGCTGAACTTGCTTGTGCTGATACTCAACTTTTTTAGATTTAACTGGCTTTTTTTTATCAAATCAATAGCGGCATTACCATGAGTGCTAAGATGGGAACCTAGTTAGTCTTGCCTTTGTTATTTATGAGACACCAAGTTTGGAATACATGTGAAGGTCCTCTTCCATTTATTTTTCAGATACCTTGATAACAGTATAGGCATTTACTGACATGCCCCTGAGGCAGAATTGTCATGTTTCATCAACTTTTCAACAATTTTCAACATTTCCCTATTTAATTCACATCTAACATATCTACTATTTCTGTCAACTTTCTTAACATAAATGTCACAAATCATCATTCTCACCTTAGCACATCTGTATACCACAAACAGTTCTATGTCATATCCTAGGCCTACATTTTTTACGGAATGTGAAAAATGAAATATGATTTTCTTTTTTCTTCTGATTATTTCCCGATGTTATATTTATAAGACATGTATTTATTTATTTAAACAATTTATTTAGGAATGTTGTAGGAGTGAATTAGTTGAGTTATGTGCGTGGGAACTGACTGAGGTTAGGAAAGGTGTGCTAATTTTCTTCAGTATGGCATAGAACGGGTTAACATTCGCCTGTAGACTACATAGCCACTGTAGTACTTTCAGTGAATCCTTTCCATAGCGTACTAGGCTAATGTCATAACATATTGCCTGCGCACAATCCAGGAGCACTCCTCACATCTGTAACAAGCATAATGCAATTTTATCAATCAAAGGTAAGTTCAGCATAGTTGTGATTGCCATTTTGTAACTAGGAATGAACAGGCACAGTAATGTCACAAACTACTAATAATTATGGATCTGCGCCGATTTCTTAAAAATTGTGAAATGTAGGCCCGGGATATGTGATAGATCTTACAAACCTACAGATACACAGTTTTATACTTTTCATCCACCTGTTTGTCGTGACTCTGCCATTCTCATAACTTCTTCGCCTTCATCACTTATGTTGTGATGATGACGACTTTCTTAATAAATCCTATGAGATTATTTATTTTCATAAATGCTCATACCCTGACAGTGTCCATTCATCGGCTTGACTTCATGCTCAAAAATTCTCATGCCATGATGCTTTGACACATAGTGCTTCCTCTTATGATAAAGAGTTTTATGATAAGATTTTTGTGTTGTCATCTGCAGTGTCACCCATATGACCTTAAATTAGTATGAGTTTTTCTGAATCATGAAGCCTTCGATGATCAGAAACACCAATATTATTAAAACGCTGCAATCAGAAAAAGAAAAATTGATTTCTGACTTACTTGTTCTTGTGGGGAAATTCAAAATCAGAATCAGCCTTCCTTTTGTCTCCTGTGCGTATATCGGTGTGTAGACGTGTGGGCTCCTCTTGAATCTTCAGTTGCTGAATTCTCCAATCAATGGCTCGCAATAAATTCTCGGAATCTTTTGTATTAGTCTGTCAAAACATTAAACATGCAGAATTTTGTCAACTTAGGGGTTATCCATAACTTACGTCAAGAATTGAATTGGGGTCTAACCATTTCTGATTTCTAACCTTTATTATTGCGATGTATAGTCAGGAGCAGGGGGGGTTGTCTAACCATTTCTGATTTCTAACCCTTATTATTGTCATGCATAAAGTAACTTCTAAACATTTATGTACAAAACAATTACCATCCTTATTACTGTTAATTAAAAAGCAGTTGGTTGGTTGCTGATCTAGCAGTCCATGGGCTCATGCTCTGACCCAATTAAAAAGCAGTGAAATAAAGATTATTAGCACCATAAAATGCTTCATGGCAATTAACCAATAAGATCCTATGCCAATGAATAACGCGATGCTATATAATCTTTATACCACTGAATAACGCAGATGCTATACAATCTTATACCATTGAATATTACCAGTGCTATATAATCCGTTAACACCGAATAAGTTGGTGCTATATAATCCTATAGCACTAAAAAGTGTTTTCACTCTATAACTTCTGAGCTATTATTAACATGGTTAGCTCCAAACATGTCCAAAATTGAGCGATTTTTGTTAAAGAGTGAGCAATTGGAACAGGTAAGACATAATCTGTTTGATAAGTCAATCGCTGATTATGATAAATGTTATTCAGATATCGATATATTCTTCTTCAGCGTTCATTCTCAAACTCCAGCTGGATCTCTCTTATAGCAGGACAATGGTCTTCCTAGATTTCCAGTAAGATGTAGTCCAGAGAATGGAAATTCATTGTCGCCATTTTATTTATGCCAATGGTCCGACACATCCATCTTCGGCGGAGATATTGATATATAATCTGTTTAATAAGTCAATTGTTGGTTATGATAGATGTTATTCAAATATTGATATATCTATCTAATGTTCCTTCAGCGCCAAATACGGTGCATAGGGCAGAAACCAGAGCTCTCCAGTTTGAGCAATGTGATGCTACGCTGTGTAATTCTTAGTAGTTGATATCTGGAGTGCAAACAATGATTTAGGTCTATGTCAGAATTATTTTGTAGATAGTTGGTCAGCAATGGCAAACATGAGCATCTAAGCCGATGAACAAGTAGAGGACACTGCTCACATTGAATGAAGCGTTGATGGTAGCAGTACAGGGTGCACCCATACATCTAACTTATGAAAGTGGGCTATTTCTTGGATTAGATTAGAACAACTCCCACTCTAATTTTTTTTAAAAGGGAAGGGACTGCACTCACTGTAAGAAAGCAGAGAAGAGAACAAAAGGATGAAAACCCTAAAGTCTATTAAACATTTCTCTACTAATATTGTTGGATAGTTTTCATGTTTTTGACATATTTGATGGTTTTTAGTAGTGAATCAATGTGAATATCCTTAAATTTTCTGTAGAGTAGGTTACATGTACTCATGAACTGGGTTACGGCAACATACTTTTCAGACATGCATTTAATTTAACACACCCACCCACTCATGCACATAATACTCACATTTTATTAAAATATCATTACCGAAAAAAAAAGTTATACGGAATGAAGACAAAATACCCAATTTTCATACGTTTTTTTACAATTACTTCTGGACTTTAGAGACTCATCATCAAGTGACATATTCTTTCCAGAAGGTAGTCTTTCCTATGGATCTCTTGAATTCTCTGCGGTCTTGAGCAAGTTGCCCTGCATCTTCCAGTGACATGCGCAGGCATTCTTGAATGTCTTTTGTCCAACGGCGTCTTGGTCGGCCTTTGCCCCTGTTGCCTTCTATCATCCCCTCCATTAACTATCTCTCCATGCCGTCGTGTCTCTTAATATGACCGAAAAAGCTAGCTTTTTCTTTAATATAGTGTTCAGAAGCCAGCCTTCCTGGACGTTAATTGTTCGTAACACCTCCTGGTTTGTTTTCTTCGCTGTCCATGGTATTCTCAAAACTCTTCTGTAACACTTTAATTCAAATGATGTTATTCTCTTGGCCACTGTTTTATTTAGTGTCCATGCTTCACATCCATGTCGCCACAGGAAATACACATGTTTGTAGTAAAAAAAATTTGGTTCTTATGTTAGTACCTTGCCATAGTTTCTTTATCTGTTTTAATTTTGCCAGCGCCATTGCCGTTCTTCTCTTGATCTCAACTGCACAGTCCCCCGCATTGTTTATATTAGTTCCTAAATAATCAAAATGTGTCACTTCTTCCAAATTGCAGTTCTCAATATTAATTTTGGGTCTTGATTTAGTTTTGTCAGTTGCCATTATTTTTATCTTTTTCATATTTAAGAACAAGTTTTGCTGTTCGCTAAACTTTTGGGTTGACTTAATTATGTTCAGTAGGTCGTGTTCGTTTGTTGTTAATAGCACTGTGTCGTCTGCATATCTAATTTCTGGTATCTGCAGCCCTCCTATATTTATGGGTCTGAAATCAGGCTTCATTGATTCTTGTCTCACGCTTCTCATTATATTTTCCGCATAGATGTTGAATAAGTATGGAGACAAGGTACAGCCTTGTCTTACTCCTTTCTGTACATTGAACCACTCTGATCTTGCACCTTCAATTTTTACCGCTGCTTCTTGATCTTTATACAGCTCTGCTATTAGTCGTGTAATGTGTTTTGGGAAACCCATATCGTTCATTATTTCCAATAATTGATGGTGATTGACACAGTCGAATGCTTTGGTGTAGTCTATGAAGCATGCATGTAATTCTATGTTATACTCTCTACATTTCTCTATGATCATCCTCATGTTAAATATATGATCTCTCGTGCCTCTGCCAGTTCTGAAACCTGCTTGCGCTTCGTGGATCTCATCCTCCATCTTGTTATGTATTCTGTTCATTATAACGTGCAGTAGTATTTTACTGGCTTGGCTGATCAAGGCGATTGTTCTATAATTTGAACATATTTGCATATCACCGCTTTTGGGTATTGGTATGTATACTGAACGTTTCCAGTCGTCACAACCTGCTGCTTTTCCTCTCTTCAAACTGTGAATTTCTGATCTAATTTCTTCTATTGTAAGATCTGGTTCTTGTGTATTTCTGCCTGTGTTTATTTGGCTCCCTGGGTCATTTTGGGGTGACTCTGAGTACATTTCTTTACAGTATTCTTTCCACCTTTCTAAAATATCGCATTGCTCTGTAAGGGTGTTTCCTAATTTGTCTTTGATGACTCGCATAAATGTTTTATATGTTTTGCTCTTTATGGTATCTGCTGTGAGAAACATGTCTTTCATTTTTCCTCCTTCGTACAGGTCCTCTATGTTTTTGCAGGAGTCCTTGATAAATTGTTGTTTATCCTGTCTAATTTATCTTTTTATTTCTCTTGTGAGTTGTTTGTATAATGCATGGCTGTTGTTATTGTTGTTGGGCTTGACTTTCCTTCTTTCTTCCACTAGCTTCATGGTACTTTCCGTTACATATGCTTGTCAATTCTTTGTTTTCTTAGGTATATGTTTTTGTGCACCCTGTATGTAAATCTCTTTAATTTTGTTGGTTAACTCTTCCACTGGTAGTCTCTCTTGTTCCTCTAATAAGGCTTCGAATCTGTTTGTAATTTCTATTTTGTATTCTGTTGAAATTTTTGAACAATTTTTGAATTGTTCAAAGTTGAATGTAGCTTTGCCTCTGACATTTTTAAGTTTTTGTTTGAATTTAGCTACTAATAGTTCATGGTCAGAGTTCCAGTCTGCCCCTGGGTAGAGACTACTAACAAAAATTAAGTTATGATCCCTAAGGTTTATCCCTAAGTTATGATCCCATAATGCTGATTCACTAAGGGTTAATGATCACATAATGCTGATTCACTAAGGGTTAATGATCACATAATGCTGATTCACTAAGGGTTAATGATCACATAATGTTGATTAAAATTATTCAGTTCAAAAAAAATATATCACATAATATCTCACCATTATTAAGAAGACCTTGATAGTCTCGTCAGTGTCCATAGCAGTGATTCTTACTGACTTTACAGATGCCCTTTCAATAGTCATGGCTGGCCAGATTTTTGTGTTGAGGACAACGCGCAAGCTACCCTGAGTCCGCATCACTGAAAAGAGTGATCAAATCAATTCATCTAGAACTTGACTGAGCTCAAACTATTAATAACTTTAAATTTTGCACTTTATAAAAGTATTTTCTAAGAGTTAATTTTTTTCCCCCCTTTATAAGTTCTCATCATCATCATCAGGTGCCATGCCGGGTGGCGTAGGCGGTCATGGCTCTCCACAGCTCTCTGTCCACAGTATTATGTATCAAAGTCGTTGTTTCTTTGCCGTGCCAGGTTGTCAAACTGTCTAATATTTTCTCCCGTTGTCGCCCTCTGTCTCTGGTGCCTTCAATCTTGCCTGTTGTGATTATGTTCTCTAAACCTGCCTGTCTCATGAAGTGGCCAAAAAAAGAAGATTGCCTTTTTCTTATATTGTTGATTAAGGTCCGTTTCGCATTTAACTCTTTTAATACCTCTACATTAGTTTTTCTGGCAGTCCATGGTATTCTCAGCATTCTTCTGTAGAACCACATCTCTGTTGCCTCCAATCTCCCACTTTCCAGTTTGTTTATAAGTTCTACTTTATTTAAATGTCTCCATTTTCTTTTGAAACCTAGCAAAATGATTTGTAGATGATGTTATCCCTCGAAGTGAGAAATAACTTCAAAACTTCGAACTTGAAAAACTAGGTAAAAACTATGGTATGGAAATAAACATAGAGAAAAGCAAGATAATAGCAGATGACAAGCTCCAGCTAATATCTGGGTAAATTGGAAAGAAACTAGACGAACTTAATACCTTGAAATTCTTTCGGTCATATGAGCAGTAATGGAAGCATTAACAAATAAATAAAAACTAGACTTGAAATAGCCTCAGCTGTAAAGTCCAGATTGAATACAATATGGAAGAGCAGAATAAGTACAGCAGTGAATATCAGCCTATATCAATCTCTAATAATATCTATTCTTTTATACAGATTTGAGAGATGGACAAGTGGAAATGGAGAGAAGAATACAGGCTTTTGAAAATAAATGTTATGAGTATTGCATATCCATTATACAAAACAAAACCAAGTTATATGTGAAACACAATAAATCCTCTTCACATCAAAAAGACCATCTGAAAATGGTGAAATTACACAAACTTGTGTAACATGACTATGTGATGAATGCATAATTTACTTTCCAAATTTATCTTGCAGAGGACAGCTGAGGGTGGAAGAAAAAGAGGTGTGAATTGATAACATTAAGGACTGGACAGGAATAGGATTCTCCACACATAAACAAAGAACTAAGAACATAGAGGCATAGTGAGATTTTTGTGCTGATGTTTCAAAAGTAGCACCCCTATGATCTTGAATGGTTATGGGCCTAGTGTAATGTGTATTTTCTTTTTTCTATCCAATAGTTGTCTGGCTCTGTGGCAGGGTGGTACAGAGCAAATCTTGGTTGGCCACAATACCAGCTTCAACGTTCTGACCAAAGGACCTTCACCAAGAATACATTCCCAAAATAACAAATTATAAGTAAAAAATTACATTCACATGCCAGCTAAATATGGACACACACAGGAGGAGTAAAAACCAGAAGGTCAGAGGTGAAACAAACAGAAAATTGATACAAAACATAATCAAATATTTATTAAACAAACAGATAGAATAATGACAGAACAGGGTATCTATAAGTAGGAATGACGGACATTGATCCCATAGGGCTCTATTGCACCTTCTTCTTCTTTCGTTCGCTAATAATGTCTATATCTGCAGTGTTGTTTCTTGTATAAATTGGACAGTGTTTTCCATTTCTTGTTTTGTACCATAAAGTTTAACATTCATTGGTGTATCAGAAGGTCAGTATGTGCATCTTAATGTGTCATAGTTTGCACATTCTTGAAGGATATGTTCTGAAGTCTGGTTGACTTGTCCACAATTACACTTTGCTGTTGTGCCAATTTTAAATTTTGTATACATAAGGCTGTTTAGTCTATTGTGTCCAGTTCTCAGTCGAAATATGATGACCTGTTCTTGTCTGTTAAGTAGGTGGTAGTCGTCCCGTGGAGGTAAGTTAGGCTTTCGTTGTGCCTTTATCATGGATTTCTTTTGGTGATAGCTGATTGGTACATCCGGTTGCTGCATGTTTGCACCTTCCTTGGCGAGTTGATCAGCTCTCTCATTTCCTGCTATTCCACAGTGTGATGGAATCCATTGCAGTATAACTCTACACCTATTAGAATCTATTGCACCAAATTGATAGGTGTGCCAGCTCTCCAGCTTGTATCAGGTCCAGTCATCAGACAAGTACGATTTAATAGTATTTACCAATGCACATTGTTCATGTTTTCCTTTCCATTTGAGCAGCTTTTTAAATAAAGATGTATCCCAGTATAACAACTTGATCCAGACAGACAAAATATTAATGTAATAACTGAAATTCTATATATATACAATATAAACTATAAAGAATCAAATATGGGATTTGAAAGTATTTGTTAAATAAGGAAATTGTTTATAAACATGTGCATTCAAGAGAGATTACAATGTATATGTTTCTTATATTTTCATATGACATTTTTGTTGTGACACAGTCTATGTACATAATACACAGCACATCACAGGATTTCTTTTATTCACCTGGAATGTGCTTACATTTGCAGCTGTCTCTTCTATAAGCTGAACTGTTTTTTTGCAGGATTTTAATATATATATTGTTCTGATTCTGATGAGTCTGCATATATTTCAGGATTGATGAGCTGCTCCAATTGAAATCACAGAATCAAGAAGATTTACTCACACAAAATCACCCCAATTTAAATATTTTGATCCACCTTACTGTTGTCAGGGACCAAAAAAGAGGTTTTTGTCTTACATGTTGTAAGAGGCAATTAAGGTTTGGGTTGAAGTTGGTTTATCCCATCACATGGGTTAAACCCAAAAGTCATGCTGTCAGAAATTATGTCAAAGATGCAAATATTCTGCCTACATGTAAACCATTTTCCGGACTACACCCTGCTAACAAGAAGAAATATGAGAATGAACAAAAAGAAGAAAGTATTTTCACCAAAACATCTTTATCAAGAATAGAGCACGTGTTACAATGTAAAGCAGCTCTATCCAGGAACACAAGACAACATAAAACATCTGTCCAAGAACACAGCAATGTTATAAAAATTTTCGATCAAATTAGATGTTAACAAAAGCTTACCCAAACGAGACTTGAATGACCTTGTGTCCTCTGATGACATATCATTGAGTCTAATGACACCCCGACCCCTCTCAACCCAGGACTGCGTAGATGCATCAAATAGGAACAATTTGGCATTGGCCTAGAATAGTAATTTCAAATATTTAGTTAGAAAAGATAGCACAAATGTTTAGTACAAGATTGATATAACCACAAATGTATAGTACAAGAAATATGTTACCACAAATGTTTAGTACAGAAAGGCTTTACAAGAAAGATGTTATCATAAATGTTTAGTACAAACATAAAGATGTTACCATAAATGTATAGTACAAAACAAACATATTATCACAAATAGTTGCATGAGGAAGGGCTCACTAATGGCCAATCAGACCAACCGTTATGCAAAATTAAGCTCTCAATAGATGACAATAGAAGACCACAAAAAAAAAAGATATTGATACAAGACATGCAGTGACAATGATAATTTTTTTGCAGTGACATGTCAGCCTATCCCCTTATAACTTTCCTTAGTCTCTTCCTACAACATACTTGGACAGACAACAGTGCACCATGAACTAGAAGTCCAGGTCCCGGATGCTACATGGGGGTTAGGTAGGTAGATCAATTGACAGGCAGACAGTATGACATAAGTGTTCAGCAGGTTTAACAAAAGCTTCAAGTACATTGATTCTAGTTTCACTAGCTAGACAAGACCAAAACACTATACAAGAAGCTGAAGAGAAATATCTTGGCAAGTGTGTTGACCAGAGTCAGATGCTAGCATCTCTACATAAGTGAATGTGTGATAGCAGTGCCAAGTTTATGCTTGACTCACAGCAAATATTTCACAGCAAATAGTTACCATTCATCCTGTTGCCTGGATAAAATGAGAAAAAAGTATGTGACCTTCAATGTATGTCAAAATGTTGACACTATTCTTATGCAGACATAGATTCGCTGTGCAGGTCATCTGGTATGTATGCCAGATCATACTCTGCCAGATACTTCTCTATGATGAGTTGCAGAATGTGATACTTGCTGACCTTCTTTTTGTCCAAGTCATAGGTCTTATACACAGATTTCAAGTTTGTCACTTTCTGCAGAGATGTGCAGTTCAGAGCTTAACATCCATCGGCTCTATCACATATCACGTGCCTATAGCGCTCATAGTTTTTAAGTCACCGTCCAATCGTAATATTTCAGTAGTCCATGATGTCATCGCCGAATACAATTCTACTGTTTAGTAGTTTGTGACGTTACTCTGCTGGTTCATTTGTATTAGCAAAATGGCGGCATAGGTCTGCACGCTATACACTGAGAACACCTCCCTCCCAATCTCTTGTATGGCCCCAGGGGCAGGCTGTCAGTGCATAGCGCAACGATCGAAGCATCCGGCTGGAGTCCATAACATATGTGATCATCCCTTCTCCTTTTATGCGTATTCGTGACTTTAAATCATAGTATAATTTAATCTTCACTAAATTAGTCATTTTGTCTTTCTTGCAGCTCGGTATGCAAGTGGTGTAATATAATCGTCACAAAAACTGCATGCACCATAGCACACTTGGAAAGAAGGTGTGCATAATAACAAACTTCATCCAAAAAGGTAGGCACGTTATGTGTGACAGAATCAATCCATCATTTGCATACATCAAGTATTAGGAGCCACGGTATTGTCATGTTAAGTCATTCGCCAGCTGACCAACAAACCTGGATTTTGAGTGCATGCATTCATAGTTTGAAACAACATTAACTTCTGTGTTTCACCCAGTTCTTTCATCTTCAAATGTCCTCAGCAAAATAGTCTTTGAATGGGAATATTGTGTTACCCATACTACACCAGTTTGCAAAATGTTTTTTGTTGACAAGTAAATATATTTTATCTCTCATATGTTAGTTTAAGTTCTGTATAACATACATCAGACTAGTCTATAGACAGCAGATAAACTGGTTCAGACACCTTATGCGAATGGAACCATCACAACCAGCCATCCAGGTGTACAACAGCAGAAAGAACGGTTACAAGGTAAGAGAAAGACCAAGAACAAGATGGAAAGATTCAAAGAGATTGTTAAGAACCACAGCCTAACTATGGCAAGCACATCAAAGATGGCCAAAGACAGAAAAATTCAACTACTCACGAAGCCTAACAGCATTTGTGGAAAAGGAAAAGACAGACACTAGGAAGCAAGGTACCAGGGAGCTCATGCTTTGGGAAGGTAGAATTATAGCACAATCACTAATAAGCAAGTCTATAATAATAATAATAATCACTAGTCACAATAATAATAGATGACACTAGTCTGGCTGTTTCTGGTCAACCACTGACTAGTCAGCTGAGGTATTTATGGGAAATCGTGTTCTATGACATTGGCTCATAACTCAGATTACATTTACCTGAAACACAAGTAATAGCAACACATGAAATTATTACCTGCAAGACATTAGACTCCTCCTCTTCACCAGTCACCCTCTTCACCTCTTTCAGTTCTGTTTTATTCTCATGCTTGGCCTGGTATTCTCGAGCTGACTCTTCTAAAGTTCTATTTAATTTGCCTAGAACCAGAAAGAACAGTTCATTTACTCAAAGTCATACACCAATTTGACAAGTACAACAGCATCATCTATGATAGATCCCCATCAAGGCAAACTCCTTAAGTGGAGATGGGGGCTTAGTTCAGCCAACAGAGGCTGAAAACTAAGATCTGTTGGGCCATCCTCAATATCAAGCAAGACCACAGTCCTGCACAAGTAAGCATAGGTGCTGAAGTCAGAAATACCAGGCAGAGAGGCGAACCAGCAATCATGGTATCATGCAACCCTGCCTATTTAGCATGACTGCATACAGGAAGATCTATGATAGATTAATAATGTACATGAAAGTACCAGTTTTATTACAGAGTTGAAGTCAATATTCTGCTTTCCTAACACTGTGGTCTTCCAATTGAGAGGAATGATTTTGGTTGTTTAGTTGATGGTGTATCGCACGATAAGAGGTTTGAGCATAAGTCACATACGTGAGGTCCAGGGTTCAACTCCCAGTAAAGACTGAGTTTTCTGTCTGAGGGTAAATTAAAGAGTTCACCTGAGATGATGTGGCGACAGCAAGGGCATGTGTCCTTTATCACACAGAACATGAAATACCTTCCTGCAACTCCCTAATGGAAATATGCAGTCTTGACCAACAGTGGGATAAAGGATCTTTGACCCAATACCATTGTGTGGTATCTTACATGTGTTTATATGTTGTTGATCTGTTTCATATTGGATGTTCCATTTATCTGTGTTTTCTTAGAATTCTTCTAACATCAAGCAGTGTTAGATATTTAAAAAGATGATGTAACAGGATGTGTGTACAACTTGGAACATCTTTGTTGTATTTTGTTCAATTCCTTTTCTGCATTCATTCTCAAACCCATGCTCCTACAATTTAGCAGGATGTAGACCAGAAGTTCGGCTCTGTGGCGAAGTGGTACAGTGCGCGTATGTGACGGCCAAGGTACAGAGTTCGATCCCTGCCACAGGCAATTGTGCATCCAGACCGTTCAGAAAGCAATGGCTAACTACTGAATGTATTTATATTGCCTAGAAAATCACCACAGCCAACAAATGCTGGGTTGATAGCTAAGTCCTGTAAAGAGTATGCTACCAATTTTAAGACCAGAGAATGGAATGTGTTGTGTCATACTTTACAACTTGGCTGTGATAACTGTGCTTATTTGTCCTGACATATCCGCCTTCCGCATGGTTTCTGGGTCACTTCGAGTCAATAGGAATGGACAATTTTGTTCAATTGATTGCTAAGATGTAAAGTTGAAAGACTGGTATTTTAGTCTTCCTTCCCAGTGTATTGATGTTGTCTTCCCAGTGTATTGATGTTGTCTTCCCAGTGTATTGATGTTGTCTTGGCGGTTTAAGTTGGTTATATATTTGTAATTTCTCATATAGTACTTCTCTTTGTGATCTGCTTATCCAAATGTCTTTGGTCAGTTTTCACAATTTGCACAACCCCAAATGACTTCAGGGTTAACTCTACCTCAGGAAATGAATGCCGGAACAAATATGGAAATACAACAATAACCAGCAGAGTGCTATCCTTAATAAATGACGATCTAATGGTCAACAACAATTGTTTAATACCATATTTTCCATACATAGTGTGAAGAGTTACTCTACTTATAATTTTTATTGTCATATTAGGCCACGACTGTATCAACCTGTCATATGCTCCAGATTACATATGTCAAACAGGTTTCCAACACACTAACCCTAACCCAAATACTTAACTTTATGACATCAAAAACATTAGGCCAAACCATATTTATAAACTCAATGTAAATTGATACACAATACATGTAAATATTTCAAACACCAGAAATGTGTGCAACACTTTAAATAATACAGGAGATCATTGCCTCTCAGCATTCTAACTGTTCCTCACATCATAACCAATAACGGCAAGATGGGGTTACACTTTGAAACAACACAGAAAGCCTGACATGCAATTCCATCTGCAAAAGTCAATTCCTGAAAGTCCTTAATATTACTAATCCATTTCTTTTGTACTCCACTTCTTTCACCTTCAACTGTCCTCAGCAGAATGGTTTTTGAATCAGAATATTGGAATATTGGCGTACCCAAACTACACCTGTTTGCGGCATGTTTTTCTTTGTTGACTTACAACTGAATATATTTTATTTCTCATATATGTCAGTTTAAGTTCTGTGTAACATGCATCAGACTAATCTATAACATTTGTATTTGAAGTCCTGAATCTTCTCTCCATATCCACACTGATTCCACACATAAAATGTGAAATTAACAAAATATGTACTCACTGCGCAGATCACAGCATATATCACTGTGCAGTGATGAGAAGGGCTTTCTCAAAAAAAACCCACAAGATGATGGACTTCTGCTGTCGCCTATAGCCCGATAGGGTCCTTCAGTCTGCCCTGTCTTGGATGTGCAGCCTCTTCCACCAGGATACCCTCTCGTACACTCTGAGGTCTCCCTGTGACAGGGCCAAACTTGTTCTCACTTTCCACCCACACAGCGCTGCTGTTAGTCATGTTCTACTCCAACATCTTCCTCTTCTCCAATCAGATCCTGAGATCCGTATGTTGCCCAGACCCGGCCCCTCACATTCCCCAAGGTCAACTTCATCATTAAGGAGAGTTTCTCACGTGTGTCCCGTAACCTCATCTATGCTATCATCTACAAGCACTGCACCATGATGTATATAAGTGAGATTGGTAGGGGGCTTGCTGAACAATTCTGCGAACACCTACACAGCATAACACATAATTCTGGTTATCCTGTTGACGCCCACTTCAATGGCACAGGCCATCGGGGCACACAGGATATTCAGGTGACGGCCATTAAAGCATGCTTCTCTGACGACCGGACCCGTCTTGCGCTTAAGAACTGCTATATATATGAATTTGGCACTCTTAAGCCTTTGGGAATTAACGAGTGCCTGATATATGCATGATATTAGGTTGTTCTGTAATTTCACTGTTTGTCTCATTCTCACATTTATTTGAGTTTGTTTTTTTTATATTTCCTATTTCTGTACATTTCCTGTTTGTGTCACCTCTGACCTAATTTCTATCCTTCTGGCCACCCCCACATCTCACTAGATATGTGAATGGCAGTTGTGTCATCCCTAATTGTTTTTGATGTATACATGTATGTAAACTTCATAAAAGCCTTTCGATCGAAACGTCAATTTGTGTGTGTGCCTACGAGTGTTTCACGTTATTAGCAAAATTTCATTACTGTTTCAAGTTTTACCTGTTTAAATTAACAAATAAGTCTATACCAGGGGTGGGCAAACTTTTTGTGCAGAGGGCCGCATTGAAAATTGTAAAGCTATTGGAGGGCCGCATATAATATTTATGTATGTTTTTGTTTAAAATTCTCGGTAAGTAATCAATTAAATATTTTTATTGTAAAGAAAGGTAGTTTTACATAATGTAGATAACTTCTGAAATAAATTACATTTCTAACAGATTTACACTATAACAGTATATTTTCTAATATGGATAAAAGGTTTTGCAAATATTTTAACAATGTTCGTGTATTTAAAAATGTGTTTGAGGGCCGCAAAATATCCAATGGCGGGCTGCAGTTTGCCCACCCCTGGTCTATACCAATACGACAACCCAAACTAGATTCACTCACACATTTCATATTTTAAAAAACAAATTTCAACAAGTAATGAGTTATGCAGGTCATCAACACATGCTGGACAAGTCTATAGGTGCTTCAATTCCAGTGTCAATAAATCCATTCAGAGTACAGCTGCTGACAGATCCAGTTCAGTGTTGATTTATCAGTTTCTTCATTATATCTACTCTTTTTATTTACTAACCACTCAGATCCCCACACCAACCCCATGCAGACCTGAAAGAGACCATGATTCACACTATTGAAAATTTGAGCAGACAAGTTCACTAATCACATCAGATCGATCAACTAATGTACTCATGGACACCGTCTTCAGTGTATCGGCTCGCTAACACCTTCAACATTCACATACAGTAATCTTTCTGACCAGAGATTATGTCAACAACTCTGCTCATTGATGACGGACAACTCCTGTTTCTACTTCAAGGAGCATGTTCATTGAGTTACTAAATATGCACGCACACATGAGAACATTCCCTTGACATAAGAACAACCAATATTTCTTCTGCATTTAATTTCAAACTCCTGCAGATTAGCAGAATGCAGTCCAGAGAACAGAATGTATTGTGACATGGTCTACAGTGTGATATCCGTGCCTTTTAGCCTGAAACATCTGACTTCAGAATAGCTTCTGAGTCACTTTGGTGATAAGGGATTTGGGATGGAGCAGCCAACTTCACCCTAAAACTTCTTTAGTCACTTCTACGTAAACAGTGTTGTTATTCTTTATTTTCCATTTATGGCCGTGGCAACAAACATTGAATTACATGTTCAACCAGTTTAAACGTCTAATTTCATTTTACAGATAAACAAGAAATATTCTAACAGACAAACTGACAAACTGTACCTGAATCAGAATCACTGTCATCTTTATGTGAGGATTCACTGGAACCATTTGCTTCTGCCACTGCTCTTGAAGACAGTGACTCACCAAACACAAAATTTGACTGTGCAGAAGCCTCACCCAAATTGTCACTGGGAGAGGTAACACCCTGAAGGATATGAAACTATTTATAACAATTTGTTTTATTACATTAGTTATAAAAGTTAAACATTTTCTTATTCTGCATTCGTTCTTAATCTTTAGCAAGCCAGATTATAAATGCGCATTCTTGTCCTTGCCACCAAAATATTTTTTTAAATTTGTTACCGTTAGTGGCTGTTTTAAAAACACAATAACTGTTTTGTTGTTAGAGATTTGTAAAGAATTGAATACTGGATATATTGGTGTAGTTTTGTTTGTGTGTCGTACCAGATGTATGAGAAAGTGGTAAAGACATTCTTTGACAAAAACAAAAATCGGTGAGATGTTTTGGGAATCCCATGTCAATCATAATTTTCCATAATTGGTGCATAATCAATGATTCTCATGTTGAAGATATGATCTCTGGTGCCTCTGTTGGATCTAAAATCTGCCTGTGCCTCATGAACTTCTGGTTCTATCTTATTTTGCATTCTTTTCATTATGATATGTAATAGTATTTTACTAGCTTGACTTATCAAAGAGATAGTTCTGTAGTTAGTGTATAATTGTAAAGTTGCCATTTTTTTTTGTAAAGACAACTTATCTTTTCCAATCCTTTGGCCATATACGAGTTTTCCAGATCTTGCAACATAGGCTATGATATATAAGGAACTTTCTTTGCATGCGTAGATCATTTCTGTTGTTATTCCATCGCATCCTGGGGATTTACCTTTTTAAAAATTGTGTATTGAGTTCCTGACCTCCTCCCATGTTGGTTCTTGATCTTCATTGCCAAGTATGTTCATGCCTTGTGTTTTCATTTATAATTTCTGTGTACATTTCGTGACAATACTCTTTTCATCTATGGAGAATATCCTTTTGCTAGGCTAAAGTATTACTTATGTTATATGTTATGACTTGTAATGGAGGTTTGAAAACTTTGTTATGTATAGTTCTTGCAGCAGAGAAATATGTTTTTGCTTTATTTACCTTGTTCATGTTATTCTATTTCTTTACATGAGTTGATTATATATTGCTGTTTATCCTGTCATAACTTTTTTAATTGCTCTTTTGAGTTCTCTATATATTGTCTTCTTTGCTTCATTTATGATTTCTGCTGTCTTCCACTAGCTTCATGGTTATGTCTGAGATGTAGGCTTGTTTTTTTTTGGTTATTCTTTTAGGAATATGTTCAATATGTTTTTGGACACTTGTGATAAATATCTCTCTTGTTTTATTTGCTAAATCTTCTGTTGTAATGTTTCTTGCTTTTCCACTAGGGCAGAGAATCTGTTTTTGATCTCTATGTTATATTCTGCTGAAATTTTGGATGTATCATACCGAGTCATGTTGCTGTTTTGGATGACTTATTTAGTTTTATCTCAAACTTTGATACAAGTAGTTCATGGTCTGAGTTACAGTCCATTCCTAGTAGTGTTTTGCAAGAAAATATGCATGATTTCCATCTGTTGTATTATGATGTAGTCAACTTGATTCTTACTTGCTCCATCTGGACTTACATGTGAATAACCTTCTAGGGTGTTGTATAAAGAAGGTGTTTGTGATAGCAAGTTTGTTTTCTAAACAGAATGTTATTAAGCGATTTCCAGAAAAACATGTGACTAGCCTATTCTTGTCCGATATATTCAAGACACAATAAAAGCAGCTAAATACCTAGGCCTATAATATATCTGATGTAATTTCATAACATAACTAACGTGCGCATATAATATTGTCCGTGAAAACACATGAAACACATCGGTCTACCTCATATCATCAACTAAGCCTGTTTCTGTAAAATTCAATGTACTTGCAGGAATGCTGCGAAATGATAATACTTATGCAATTTCTGCCTTTTCATTACCAATCTAATCTTTTCATATATCGCCTGTGGAAACAAATGAAACACATCAATCTCATTTTATCCGCTAGGCCTACAATTTCTGAAAATTTACGACGCCAAAGATGACTGTAACCTAAATAGGTGTTATTCAACTATATTCATGATACTTTATGTACACACTCGACAAATAACTGCTGCCACACATCGTCAGCTATCTGGGACCGCGAAACAATATATGCATCCGTGAAACCAAGAACTTTGGCATGGGAATAAAATAAATATTCCTCAAATAGCCTGTTATTCCAAATGATTTCGATGGGTTGTAGACATAATTTACAATAATTCTATCGGACGTCACCATGCTTAAATTACAAGCGGAAATGGAAGTAAAATATGTACTTTTGATTCCCGGACGTACAACAGTTTACACCCATTTAATTCCTTGTTGAAAGAGGTGCATAGCAACAGGTAGAATTTTAAGCCTTCAACTGCTCAAAATACCCTGACCTCTGTGGCATTTTTAGCTTGTTGCTTTGTAAAGGTTTAGAAAGCACATTCCCCCCCCCCCCATCTGATGACTCATCATTACAAATCATTCACACCGACATATTCTGCTATCTTACATAAAAATTATGCCACTCACCGTCACCCTCTGTGATAGATTTTTCCCAAACACAAAATCTGACTGAGAACTGCTGGACACACCAGAAGAATCTTTCAACCTTTGGATAGAAGCATTAGTTGGATAACAATTTTCCAGATTTGCTGAATATCAATAGATGCAAACATGAAATACTCGAAACTAGTAATTATTCTGTTTGAAGCAGAAACTATTGCAGTCATACTGATTCTTGATTAGAAATAAGCATCATGGGACACAGAACATTTCCATAGTGCTCCGTTCTCCCATTCCAGCGGCCATCCCAAGAGTATGCAGACTTCAAGTCCCAGTCAGATACTGATTATGCGATCTTCGGATCTGTCCATAGAGAACAGACTCTTCCTTTAGGAATTACTGCTGTCAGTATTAAATCAAGTAATGTCTCTTTTCACACTCCTGCTGTTTTGCAGGATGTACAATGGAAAACAAAATCTGTTTACCGCTTGTCTTCGATATTTGACCTGACACGTCTGACAAAAACATCTTTTGAGTGATTGACCTATCGAAGGATACAGCAGCTTTACTCCCAAAATCTCCTTAGTAAACTCCTACGTCTTGCATGGTATCAGCGTGCAATGCTTTGAGAAGTCTCCTACTCATTGGAGGTATAAAAAGTATAGAGGAGGCAAAGACAAATACATGCATTAAATATAATTTGGGGGTTATCATCATTGCAGGCTGCTCGCCTAGTTAGTTGCAAATCATCAACACAACACTCCTGACACAACCATAGGTGTTACAATCTCATATTCAGTATGTTCAACAAGAACTTCATCTATGTTCATATATTTTTAAAAATTACATAGAAGTGTATCCAAACTGTAACACATGTGGATGTTACAGACTGGCATGGGCTGTCTACACCAGGAGTAATAATAAAATATAGAAAAACAGCTGTGCCATGTGTTGCAGGTGTCAGAAATGTGTGCTTCCAACAAAAGTCACAGATATCTCATCTAAGGCTGCAAACAGCATACATAATCATAATGTATTCTATTCTGCAGGTCACATCATGCTAATTAATAGATTGATTGACTTGAGAATGAATGCAGATGAAAATAAGACACAAAATCAACTAAGTAAAATGAACTACCAAGACATGAACAATTAAAATAAGATGTCTTTATTCAGTTTTGTCAATCGCATGTCTGCTGCTTGGGCCAGCAAGAGGAGCAAATAATAGCGACACTGTGTACCTTCCATGTATGTTGTAGAGAGGCGACAACTGTGGTTTTGTGGTGGAACTGGCTGTCCCATCTGATATTGGGTCAAAGTTACCCAGAAGTCATGCTGAAGTCAGATGGATACGGCCAAAAGGATATTGTAGCAAGGCTATAAACCATGGCACAACTAATTTTTTTTCTTCTGACTACATCATGCTAATCTGCAGAGTTTGAGAATGAACACAGAAGAAGTCTTTTCAATGTATACAGCATTATAACGAACTGGTCTGGACAAGATGAAATATTTGCCATCACAGAATTTCATTATATACAATACAGAATTTAAATAATCAGGCATTTTGAAAAGTATTACTAAACCCTTCAGCATTCAGGAAAATGAGCAATGAATGACTGGTATGTCCGGGATATCATGACAAGTCAAGTTCTATTTTTCCTGTAAGGGTATGTACATCCGAAATATAAAGTTTTACAACTATTCTGAATACAGAGATAATGGCAAATGCCCTGCAAAAATGGCTTCAACAATAACAAATCTGGCTATTTGACCTTAGAGATATTATTTTTCTTTACAGCAAGCATTTAATCATACTTTTAAATACAGTGTCTTTATATATAGTCTTACATTCTGCATCTTTCCTTGACTTATGATTTCTGTCTTCCACCAGCCTCATGATTGTCGCTTGAAATGTAGGCTTTTTTTTGGTTATTCTATTAAGAATATGTTTTTGAGCACTTGTGATAAATATCTCCCTTGTTTTATTTGCTAAATCTTCTGTTGTCCCGTTTTCTTGCTCTTCCATTAGGGCAGAAAATCTGTTTTTGATCTATATGTTATATTCTGCTGTACATGGCCTTTCACAGTTACGATACAAGGACATGGTTGGGGCTAACTAATTTTAGACTTGGAAACTGCTACGGTGTTTACATTGAATTACAAACAGAACACATGTTGTCATACACAGCAGTAGCTTAGATAACAAGTTGTGATGTTTGTTCTAGACTAGATCTATACTACACGTCAAAGGTAAATAAACCAGCATTGTAGAAATAATAAATGTTTGTTCTAGACTAGATCTATACTACACGTCAAAGGTAAATAAACCAGCATTGTAGAAATAATAAATGTTTGTTCTAGACTAGATCTATACTACACGTCAAAGGTAAATAAACCAGCATTGTAGAAATAATAAATGCACTATAGCCATCTTAATAAATTCAGGGTTAAATCAAATATATGTCTGGTATATCTGGGAGATAAGTGATAATGTTATGTACCTTCGTGGATGTCAAAAATTATATGTTGACACTGACAATATTTGATGCAAATGTCGGTAGATGTCATGAAAACATTGTCCGCTGTGTAATCTAGTGCTGTGTTCTAAATATATCTTCATGTATGGGAATTTCTTCTTCTTCTTCTGCGATCATTCTCAAACTCCTCCAGATTATCAGGATGTAGTCCGGAGAACGGAATGTGTTGTGTCATGGTTTAAAGCATTGATGTGATATCTGCACCTTTCTGCCTGACACATCCGACTTCAGCATGGCTTGGGTCACTGACCCTATATGGGATGGGACAGCCAATTCCATCCCATAACCTCCTTAGTCGACTTTTACGACATGCGTGGAAGGTAAACAGTGTTGCTATTCTTTTCTCCCCTTTTAGGCCCCGGCAACACCCGGGCGATGTTTGGGAATGAGAACCATGTTTTGTCAAAGGAGTTAAATAAAAAATTCTGTGCCAGCCTATTCGTTATAACAAGACTCCACTGTACTGACCTGTTGTTTTTACTAATATCAGCAACTATATCATGGTTGTATGATGTAACATCAGCAGAAGCTGCTCCTTCGGAGTCCTGCTGAGTTTGATGAGGTGAGGACATTGATGAGGTGGAAGAAGAGGAAGACACCTCGTTACCACCTACTCCGCCTTCTGCTCCTTCAAGTCTCTCACTCACTGTAGAAGTTTCAGAAACTTTCTCCTGAGCTGATGAGGTATCCCCTTCTGCAGCCGTGTCCACTGTACAAAAAAATATAAGAAACACGACTAACATTATAATGACATACAATTAACACACCATAACTAACAATTTTACAAGATATTGATGCATACACATGTACATCTCCTTGACATACAACTACAGTAACCTGAATTATGAACCAGTGTCATAGCACATGATTTTTTAATAAATGCTCAGCTGACTAGCCAGTATTATCCATAATCTCCCTAACTAGCATCCCTTACTGTACTAGCGCAGTAGCAATAGTGCCATTCATCAACCTTCACAGAGCATGATCACTGGTATCCTAATTCCTTGCGCCTGTAATCATGGGAGTACATTGTTTTTTATTTCAAACTAGAAATAATGAGTGAACTTGAAACCTGAGTTGGTTAGTGGTCAAGTGACTTAACATCACACTACTGTGGCTTCTCCTTGATGTATACAGATCTGCCAGTTCTCGTAAACAACAATTATGAGTAGTAACAGACAGGCTACACAATGTGGACAATATATCAGAGGTACATCAATACACTATAAAAAAAGTAAAGTAACCCATAGCATTTATTAATGCCGTAGGGGAGTGAGATGTTAGCGATCTCACATTTCACAGGCTCTGCAAATGAGGGTGGTAGCCATCTCCTCTCCCTCGCAGTCTTTACTTCCCGGATTAATACGGTACCCATTTAAGGCTGGGTCGACCTGTGCTGTGCTGAATTACACTATGCTGAATTATTAATGCACAATGGTACTTTGATAAGAATGTTTGTGTAGTCGTTCAAAAACACAAAAATAATATGTATCAGGGGTGCCACATGTGTGCATGGACAATAATTACGCTGTGTGTCGGCCTAGACCTAGTGTTGACCGGACGGACGTTATATGCGATTTCTTCAAGTTTTATGAGTTTTTTAGTTCATATTATATTAGTTTTGATATAAAACAATATATATACATAAGTATAGGTATTTATTAGGATTTTATCAATGTTTCCACACATTGCTCAAGTATTTGGGTCGTCAAGGCATTATATTTGCAATTTTGAAAATGGCATTTTGCGGTTTTTTCCCCCGAATTTTCAACTTCACAACTTGCTCACAACTGTCACATCATACATACAACAACAACAACAACAAAAATGACTATATTCACTCCTTTATTTAGATATGCAAAAATTATTTTGATATCTTTTAAAACAAAAAAGTTATCACAGTTTCAAAACACCCACCATCAAAAACGCAAATTTTCCAAAAAAGAATTCAGGCCCCAGGGGATGTTTCTTAACCGATTCCCCCTTAGAGCGGCGCGGAGTCGCCTCTACGTGCTGACCCCTAGAGCGGCGAGGAGTCGCTTTTTTTTATGTGTACCGTTGCGATCGATAGTACATTTTTTGTGTGTGCCGGATCTATCAAAAACCACGACCATTACGTAGATCCGTGGTTTAGCTTCCTGTTTTATGTTTTAATCGAAACAATCGGACATAAAGATTATTTATTACTTTTTTTTGTAATTAGCGGAGTTTTAACCGATTTTCGAGCCGCCGCCGCTCAATTTTTGTTGCTTGTTTCATTGCGATCGACATTACATTTTTAGTTTGCGCCGGGACTATTAAAAACCATGGCCATTGCGTAGATCCGTGGTTTAGCTTCCTGTTCAATGTTTAATCTACGAGATCTGGGGGAAAATGGATTTATTACGATTTTTTTTTAAATTAGCGAATTATTAGACCTAGTTTTGGAAATGGAAGATATTATTCATATGTACACTGATGATGACAGCCGTAGTTACGATGGAAATATGCACGATGTAGGTAATTTGCGTATAAAATATAACATGGAAAGTGACAATGAAGTTCTTGTTAGATAGGCCTAATGTTTCAGACAAAGAGATGGACATGCGTGGCACTAATTGTGACATCGCAAATTTTGTCGTAGTGATGTAGTTTTTCGAGTAGAAGTTGAGTTTTGTACAAAACATTGGGTCTGTACATAATCTTGATGAGATTGCCACACATTATGAATACTTTAGCATCATTGTCAACGATGAGTTTATCAATTTGCAGCCGATCTGACAAATTTGTATGTAATATAACGCAAAGAACAAACAAGGAAAGAAGACACGCGCTGAACATCTGCAACTGCCATTGAAATAAAATGTCATTTTTTAAATTTATATTATGATGGACCTGTGTATTCTGTTTGAGTATGGCATGTACTAGAGTAAGATTATGTCGAGTTTGACAGTTTATTATTTAAAACACATATGTATTAAATTATCTTTGATATAGGTTTATGTAAGACTATTCATTTTTCTGTTGATCTGCCAAGTCTGAGTGTGATATGATGAATAATATGAAAGAAAATGCAATTTTGTCATCATTATATCCATATTTTGGAGGAGTTCTGCCCCTTGCGTTAGGGATCAGGGATTGACAATTGGGAAATCTCATAAGGGTGAAAGGGTTAATTTTTAATTCAGAGCCCTAAAGGTTAACACATTGATGCCACATGAATTTACACATAAGATTGTAACATGTTGGTGTTTACCACACTGTCGACGGCTACATTCTTTCGTAGAACACTTTAAATAATATGTACATAAAACACAAGCTTGATTAGCTTTACAATGAACGCACAGACTATAAAGTATGGGTATTGAAAGAAAAATCTTCGTGCATTGCATGCCGCCAAGAATTGAAGACATCTGGGTATCAAAGACAGCTCTTGGAAAATGTGATAGCATATAGGAAACACAAGCATTGTTGTTCATAATTCCTGCTTATCGAAACAAACAAATAAATAAACAAGTCGAAAAAATATAATAAACAAACAGCAAAAAAAAATTATTTAACAGCGCACATTCCTCTGATCACACTATCTGATGTTAACTTGAAGATATATAAAGAAAGCAGTGATCAGTTAAGGATGCTAGTGTCAAAAAAACTTGTGGAAAGTGGCAATGCACATAAAGGGTTACACACTACAAAAGACCCACTGATCATATCATCAACCATTCAGTGTCATAGAATCCACAGGGAATAAGAAGAGTGAAAAGGACATGAAAAAAAAGAATAAGAGAATGAAAGATAGCTCAAGATAATGAGAACTACACAGGATATGACTTCTTGGAGAAGGTTGGTTGGTGGTCAGTGCAACCCTGTTACAATAGTAGAAGAAATGGTCAGATGTTGGAATTTCTCACACAAAAGACATCTCCCCTAAGGATATCTATAACTGGTACATGTAAGTAAGGGTCAGACAAAACAGTTATTGGCATTTCCAAAAGGTGTGCCCTACGATTGTAATGTGACTGTCCCATGCTTACCTTTTCCCTCACCTGTTTTTGTAGGGTCTGGCAGCTTGGCAGGTTTTAGAATAGGTGCTGTAAGAACAGACACACAAATCTATTACAAATCATATTACTTGTCATGTTTACATACATCTATTATCACTGATATAACTTGTCAAGTTTACATAAATCTACTACCAATCACTTGTCAAGTTTTGATCAACAACCAACAAATTTAAATATTGATATCCAATCCATTTTTTTTACTGATTGTATCTCTTATTTCCACTAGTTTGCTTCAGTACTCTTCTTCTTCAGCGTTCATTCTCAAACTCACGCTGGATCTCCCTTATAGCAGGACTATGATGCTACTAGATTTCCAGCAGGATGTAGTCCAGAGAATGGAAATGCAATGTCGCCATTTTATTTGCGCCAATGGCCCGACACATCCATCTTTGGCGGGCTTCAGTACTATTTCTTAAAAATAAAGTAGTAAATAAAATATAAACCCAGTGCTTATTTGTCAGAGAACATCAAAATAATTATTAGTCTGTGCTGTGTTCAGTGTTTGTGCTAACCATGGAACTTGCATAATTTTGCAATGTGTGAATTACCCGGTACTGTGTCTGTGTGTCACTTAACTGTGTATATATTCCATAGTTGTGGAAGAGTACATATTCAAATGACTTAGCTAAGGAGACTACATTTTTTAAGAGAATACCACTACGAAGAGTTAGTAAACATTGTGTTTTTCAGTGAAGTGATATATGAGCTAGTTCACATAGTTCAACATGGGTGGAATCTTGTTTGTCACTTCACATTTTTACAACAATACAAAGCAACATCAATTTAGCTTGAACAAGAGATACAAATGATGATCTGCACATTATTAGATTCAGACTTACCTGAAAACACAGATGGTCTAATGTGAAATGAATTCCCTGAACTAGATGAACTTAGAGAGTCCTGTCGAGAGGAACCAACACTTCCAAAGCCATGACCTGCTAAGAAAAATACAGTACTTACTGTCAATCCTCCCAAGAAGCAGAAAATTTAAGTTATTTCTCTTTAGTGACCTTAACGGGTTTCAATTTCAGTTAGATGTCTTCTAACTTTTTGGCGGAGATGTACAAAGTGCACCAGGATCATTTATAAAGTAATGGCAATCAATTGAACTTAAATTTGTCTAAAACATAACTAAAGCCAAAACATTATGAGTTGATCGCTACATCGGTATGGAACCCACATTTTTAGGGTTTGCATGGATTGTATTGACACAATATACCCTAACCTTAGAAAAATTGGAAAGTCACTGAATCTACTAGCGGCAGTTAAGTACATTTTCTGTTATGTTAAAAAATTGAGGACCAAATAATACCAATGCAATATCAGTTATTTACATAAAACTGGCAGTTTCTGTAGAGAAGTTAGTTGGATACTCTCAACTCCCCCAAACTTGGTCGTTGTTTCAACTTGGCAAAGTCAATATTCCATATAATATGTTAATGAACAATAAAAATGGTGCCAGAAAACACAACAATAATTGAAAAAAAATGTCTCATATAC
This sequence comes from Meghimatium bilineatum, assembly GCA_034231615.1. NCBI lineage: Eukaryota > Metazoa > Mollusca > Gastropoda > Stylommatophora > Philomycidae > Meghimatium > Meghimatium bilineatum. The sequence continues at coordinate 14,947,601 of CM067315.1, read as the reverse complement.
AGGATATGCTTCATTTATTGTAATGTTTGCTTCCAAGATGAAGCCTACTTATTACTCAATCATGATATGATTCTTCCTCTTCTAATCAGAGCTGCAAGTTTTCACTCGTGAGCAGCTCATGACAGTCAGTAAAACCTGTATGTTCTCTGTAGCTGGACTAGACATCAAAGGAGGGGCATGGTGAGAGAAGTTATTGTCTAGTTTTTATGTAGTCATATACACTCAGATAGGATATAATGCTGAAGTTAGATGTGTCGGGCCATTCAAATAAAATGTTGACAGCATATTTCTGTTCTCTGGACGACATGCCGCTGGACATCTTGTAGCACTTACTGTCCTGCTATAAAAGAGATATTGTGGGAGTTTGAGAACAAACGAAAAGAAAAATATAGGACATGCTGCACTGTTTCACCATATGGATGATTGCAATTTCTACAGTTAGATGGGAATGCTGCACTATCTGCACTGTTTCATATGGATGATTGCAATTTCTAGTTAGGTGGGCATGCTGCACTGTTTCACCATATGGGTGATTGCAATTTCTACAATTGGTGAGATGCTGCACTGTTTCATATGGGCAACTGCAATTTCTAGTTCAGATGGGATTCCAACGCACATTTTTAGAATTCCTGTCAGCGTTTCTTTGTTGGCAGCTTTATCTGTATAAGACATGTATAGATTATAGGCTCATTGGTGATTACAGAAGTGGTTTTAAAGTTTCACAACCATATGGTGAAACTTAGATGCTGAAAACATAATTTGAATCATTCCAAGCTGTCTCCACAGTTAGTAACATTTAAGTCTGTCCATTTAAATTTAACAAATGTGTCAGTGACATCAACTAAGTAAAAAAGAAAGGACAAAGCTTTGGTACAAATTTTAAAAAATAATTGTGCCTTAAGGAAAAGTCTTAACAAAACAAGAAAGAATACTGGAGATTACAAAATCAGTGTAATTTTACATAAAATAATTCAATATGATCATGTTTTTTTTCAGAGTAATTAATTCTGATGTGTAGCTTATTTTATTTTATTTTTGTTTATTCTAAGTATAAGAGTTTAACCTTCACCGCACTTTGGTTAAGTGTGATTGACAAAAAAAAAGATGGCTGCTGTTTACTGTTGTCGGGTGCACACGCTCAATGAGACATCGTGCGAAATAGGCCTACCACAACCTGTATATAGTTCTGGTCATGCGCAATCGAGGCCGGGACATTCCCACTTCCTAAATGATTGTTGTAAAGATGTTGAGGTGGAAGATACACGTGTTATAGCAATTAATCTGACCACATCTGCACACCGGTACGATGTCATGATGGTGGATCGGTTTTATAGACCTTTCTTTCATCGTATTTAGAATAAAATAACATTGAATCGTGGCTTGAATCATGAATTATTTAGTTATTTAGTTTCACAGCAGTGAATATAGAGAATGCTGTGTTGGTTTGGGGACTTGTAAAGGTTTGATATCGAATATGTTGAAGTGGCACCAAAAATGACTCTAGGCCTAAGATCAAAGAACCATTTTATTGCATTTCTACATGTTTTATACAGTTCCCCCGGCAATATTTTGATAATTTCGCAATGAAAGAACATAAATAAAACAGATTTGTGTGTGATTTAGTGTACAGTGTTGCCAAGGAATTCGATAAGTAAGGTAAGTTATTTTTTACTCATTGTTTTTCACTTTATTTGTTATAAAATATGTTTTTTGGTGAAAAACGTCTTAACCACTTTCTCATACGTTTGGTATCACACACACACATACATAAAATACACCAATATATGCAGAATTCAATTCTTCATTTATATGTGCAAATATTATTTAAATATCTTCAACAACCATAAAATTATCACATTTTCAAAACAGCCACCATCAATAACGCAAATTTTCAAAAAAGAATCCGGTGGCAGGGAGACGTTTCGTATTTTTTAATTTGGCTTGCTAAAGGTTAAAGAATTGGGAGGCCATGGTTCACACATTTAAAATATAAAAATAAGACAAAGAGAAACATACCTCCAAGTCTAGATGCCGACAACAGTGATGGTCGAATATATGAGGATTGACCCCCTTCTGCTGTAAAAAAAAATCCAGTAAAATTAAAAATGGTTTAAAGGCTTTGATGATTTACTTCATTATATTTGGATTTTCCTATGTGTAGTTCATCCTATTCAACAAATTCACAAGAATGTCACTCAAGAACATGTATTCCTACAAGGAACTAAAATAAATGTTTTATGAACCATCAGTCTGATTGTTAGTCAGAGACCCAACGAACATAGAGAAAATTACTTAACATCACCAACAATTCTCATTTTCAATCACTCTGTTGCTCAAGTAAGTGCTATCCTTTCTGGCCACTCACAAGATGCCCAAGTAATTTTTATCCTTTATTTCTTCAGGATGCTATCCACATTGTCTTGAAGGAGTTGTTAAAACAAATATTCTGGACAAAAAATGTGCCCAATCTTGCAATGCCAAAAGTGACAACAGGCTGAAAACTTATAACTATCTTACCTGTTTGTCCACAAATACATAGAGTAATAATTGGTGTATTAACCTTTTTTTATGGACTGCTTGTTTATTATATTGATTTAATCATCGCAAATGCAGTCCTGACCTTGATTAAGCTCAATTTTATATCTCCATTCATACAACTGTGTAGACTATAAACCATTAAGTGTTTATTCTTCTGAGCTTGTTCTCGAACTCCTGCAGATTAATACAATGTAGTCCAGAAAACAAAATGTGTTTGTCATGATTAGTTAGTTATTCCTTTAGGGCCAAAGACGGCACATAGAGCAGATGTCATAGATTTCCATGTCTCGCGTATTATTGCAATTTGTCTTAGGTCTTCATTGTTTCTGATACTGATGGTGAAGCGCTCTCTTGTAATAGTTCTACGTAAGGTCTCTCTTGGTCTTCCTCGTTTTCGCTTGCCCCTTGGTGACCACACCAAAGCTTGACAGGGGAGTCTTTTGGTATCCATTTGCAGTGTGTGTTCGATGTAATTCCAGCGACGCCTTCTAATATAGGTGGATACATATTCTTGTTTTGCTTCTTGCCTGATGTCATGGTAGTATGTGTTAATCATCTGCCTTACCATTACATATCATTTATGCAACACATAAACCAGAAATATAAAGCAAGAGCGGACCTCTGACTATGTGAATAGGATATAGGACAGTGGAGAAGGTCAAGCATTTTTCACCATGGTTAGCTTTGAGGTTGGTGACCAGCATGTAAGTACGTGAGTCAGTTCCCTCGTATGAATGGCCTAATATCGATATGGTGACAGACGTCCATCATTTAGTGAAGTGGTTAAAAACACTGTGCGTATTAGTTACCACCACGGAAGTCGGATGTGTCCATTAGCGCATATAAAATTATGATACAATGTATTTCCTTTCTTTAGACTATCTTCTAATGGAAATCTTGTAGGACCAGTGCACTGCTATAAGAGAGAGCCAGTGGGAGTTTGAGAATGAACCCCAAAAAAATATGCACTTAAGTTGTGGGGAACTTAAAGCAAACTACTCTAATTTTTTTTTAATTGATTGTATATCATATACAGGATGTAGCCATAAACCCAGCATTTTCTTAGCAGTATTTATGTTCCATAGGTTGCCATTGATTTCTGAGCGAACTGGATGCACAATTGCCTTCAGCAGGATTTGAAACTAGTACCTTGGTCATCACAGATGTGCTCTGTACCTCACCGTCACAGAACCGAGCTGCTCTTATACATGATAAATAATGGACTAAATGCACAGTAATTGATGGCAGAAGACAATAATACAAGACAATACTTACTAGAATCTCTATTAACTGCAGCCCCTAATCGACTTGGGGCTATGATACCTGAAACGTTGATAATAATTATTTATTAGTAAAATAGCATTATGGGAGTTGTGCTAAAGCAATTGTTAGTACATTGACTTTCAGGTCTATGATAATCCACTAATGACTATTTCATTGACAACAAAGTCAGAACTGTATGACAACTAAATCTGACTGAGAAAATACTCAAAAGAGATGGAATAGATAAGAGCTGGTGAAAACCTGTCACATTATCAAAAGATTATAATCAAACTTGGCAGGGAATACAGGGGCATTGGGCACTGGAAAAGTTGATCTAAAAATCAACTGATGATCGATAGCACCGAAGAGAATGATATGGTCATATACACAGATGATTCTATTCAGATCGGGCTGGGGCTTTTCTGCAATTCTAAGAGATAAAGTAGTTGCCGAAAAGTCTGGAGTATACAGTACAATAACCTCCAGTTTGAGAATAGAGATTTAGGCAGTTATGGGGGCCGAAAATGGATCTTAGAAAGTGACAATAAGGAACGCTATTGTGTCAGACCCTCAATTATTGATCCGCAAAATTTTGAATGGATAGCGCCATGAATGGATGAAGTATACTGGGGTTTCACACTACAGAGACATGCATAGATATTTTCACCTGGTCACGCTGAAGTTGAGCGCAATGAGAGCCGGTAGACTGGCATCAAAAGCATGTGTTATGATAAATGACAACAGACAGGGGGACATTGTAAATCCGTATATATGTCTGTTGGACGAGGACATCATGGTGGATGATACTGTTATTGAGATTAGGGGAGTTTAGAATTGCTCGAGATAGTTGAGGGGGGAGATTGATTGGCAGAACTAGGAAAATATACAATCATCACACCATGGGAACTATCAGCATTCATCCTGTTCACCATCTACTGAAAGAGACGGAACCCCTATGGGGATGTCTAGGTACCGCAGTCAGTTCAGATCCTGTTCACCATCTGCTGAAAGAGACGGAACCTATGGGGATGCCTAGGTACCGCAGTCAGTAAAGATAATCACTAAATCTTACTATCATTTAAGTTTAAAGTTTTGTGTTGCAGACCCCCTTCAATATGGAAACAGGGTGTATTTTAAGCATGCTAGGAAATAAAAGTGTCTGAGAATGGATACATTTATGTGTTTGATAAGTGTTTTATGTGTTTGATAAATGTTTTATGTGTTTGATAAGTGTTTTATGTGTTTGATAAGTGTTTTATTGTCTCACAGATGAGGAAAATGGACTTTGATCTGGAGTATTTCCAATTGAAATGTGGACTTTATACCAAAGAATAAGTAATGAGTAATGCAGAAATATCTGAGAAAATTGTAATGCAAACTTGGCGCAAATCATCCAACATATCTGCATTTATTAATTCTTTTTAAAATAGTTCAGAATAGAGACATAATTTTAACCAACTGGTAGCTGCAAATCCTCCACCTCTAAAATTCATGAAAAAATATTGAGACACATGAGAGAATTATTTTGAGAAATGTTCAATGATTTTGGAAACGGAAATTGAGATTGACTTGTATACTTCGTTCATAAACAGGAAGTGTTCAGTGACAACATGCTGGATGAAAACGCATGTGAGCATCTAGACTTTTTTATAAAATGTGCTCCTGTTCTTAAAAGTTAGCTCTTTTCAAGAAACAGCTGAACGAATGGTCCTGGCATGATTTATCTGCACTATCTGGATGATATTGGATTCTATAAACATATCTGATTTGTAGGACTTCTTGGCGCCGATGTCTCCAATGTGGCCTAGAAAGGTTATGTGTCTTATCCTGTTATACTTGTATCATGTCAGTCTGTTGCAAGAGGCGACTAACGAGATTTTGTGGTGGAGTTGGCTATACCATACGATTAGGGTCTAAGTAACACAGAGGTCATGCTGAAATCTAATGTGTCAGTAAGAAAGATGCAGATAACATAGCTAGCTGTAAAATAATGACACTTTTCAACCTGTTCTCCAGACTACATTTTGATAGTCTGCAAGAGTTTGATAATGAACACAGAAGATACTTGTATCAGACTGAGGTAGCTTATCTCCCTCCTTTGTCTAGTTTGTTCTAAAACTCATGTCAGTAATAAGCAGTCCAAAGAATGGATTATTAATGAATATTGCAAGAGAAAAGGAGAACATCAACATACAGATAAATAATAAACAACTAAAACAAGTAGATGAATTCAAATATCTGGGCAGCACATTGAGATATGACAACAAACAAGAAGCAGAAATAAACGCAAGATGTAATAAGGCCTGTCAGATCATTGGTCAATTAACACCTTTACTAAGAAACAAAGATATTACACTAGAAACAAAAAAAGCGCTTTTCAACACCATTTTCTTACCAACATTGTGTTATCAGTGTCAAACTTGGACATTAGATTCTAGAACAATACATAAGATTAACACCACTGAAATGAAATGTGTGAGACGTATGATTGGAGTTAGCTTGAGAGACAAAATCAGGAATGAAGCACTAAGGAAACAATTAGGGATCAAGCCAACAATAGAATACATACAGAAACAACAAGTTAAATGGTACGGCCACATAACCAGACAGAAAGAGCAAAGTATTATCCAAAAAACACTTAACAAACGATACGAAAACAGGAGACCTATTGGACGCCCTCGTAAAAGGTGGATAGATAGTGTATTAGAGACACTCGGAAATATAACAGCAGAGGAGGCAAATAGAAGGGCAAAAGACCGTACACTCACTCTCCCCTCAACACCGAAAGGTACATGAGGACAGAAAGAAGAAGAAGAAAGAATGGAATGTTTTGTGTTTTGGTTTATAACTTGGCTGCGATATTATGTGCCTTTCAATCCAACACAAAATATTCAGCATGGCATTTTTCATCACCATGACCTCTTATGAAATGTAGAAAACATCACATCTATCCTTAGTTACCTTTTACAACATACTTGGCAGGTAACCATATTGCTATTCTTTGTTCTTTTAAGGCCCCTGCAACACACAGATGGCCTCTTCTGGAAATTTAACCTCTTTGTCAGGAATAGTGCAATGAGGTGGAATTCCCTACTCTCACAACTCTCTTAAATTGCCGACATAGCACGGGTTTCTTCTGGGCATGGAACAAAGAACAGCAACACTGCAGGTTGAGTATGTGGTTGGCTAATCTCTTGCTGTGATGAAGACTGCTGTAGACTCATGCTTGAATTGCTGGGAAGGAGGAATCAACCCTTTTATCTGCCCTGAGAAAGTACTGGCAAAGTCTCCTTCAGATTAGAAGACTGACCAGCTTGGGACATTGCACTGCAATACAGCCACAATGAGTAAAACAGTCATCACATGCAAAATCTCTGATAAGCTTCCAATTTTTAAAAATGCCAGAGAAACACCAATCTAGATCTTAAAGTAAAACTCCATCTGATGCAGGGGTACAAGTGACAAATCTGTACTTCTTTGAAGTTCCATTATCATACACCAAAAATTCATTTGAATGGCAGATGAAAGTTTTCTGAAGGAATAAATATCCGCATGTTTAATTTTATTGTCTATGAATAGAACAATTTATGGTTGGTCCCTATGATTTAAAACATGCAGCTTAAGACTAACACAAGAACTGGATACAGTATCCACTTACTTTCTCTCTCTTCTCCAGTAGTGGAAGCAGTGGATACAACATCCGTCTTGAGCGGTACTCGTGAGACAAATGGGTTTGAATATACTGCTACAAATAGATAGAAGTAAACTGTTGTCATTGAAAATAAGCAACAGAAAATATTCACAATGTTTAATATTTGTCAATTTACAAACAATCAGGCAGGCTAACAAAAATGTTTGACAAATAATAATGTGATACATTAAATTCTTCTCTCGCTTGTGTGTTGCCAGGGCTTGAAATGGGAGCAAAGAATAGCAATGTTACTACCTACCACACATGTCGTACAAGACACATAAGTAGGTTGGAGGTGAGGTCGATTGTCCTGTCTCATAGTTAAAGTGACCCTAAAGCCATGCCGAAGTCGGATGTATAAGTCCGAAAAGAGCAGCTGTAAACTATAACAGCGCAGTCCGTTCTCCAAACTATATCCTACTCATCTGCAGGAGTTTGAAAACGAATACAGATGAAATTCCTCTTGTCCTCATTCCGTCAGTCATACACTGATATGAATTTCTTCAATGAAATGTAAAAATGTAAACTCACAGTGGACTAGTACCATTTATTTTAGTTATCTGCTGCTGATTTTATGTAAATTAGATAACTTAGGGACGCACTTAATTTTCAAACAATAGAAGTACATGGGGAACTTGTGTGAATGTACTGATAAAACTCAATGTTAAACACTGAAAGCCATGATAGCAATGTTTAGAATTTTGAAGACAAAATAGCAGAGGCAATGCTAAAAGTAATTTCTTCTTCATCGTTTATTCTCAAACTCCCACTTGATATCTCTTGTAGCAGGACCATGTTCCTATTAGATTTCCAGAAGGATGTAGTCCAGAGAATGGAAATGTGATGTGTCACATTTTTATTTACGCTAATGGTCCGACACATCCGTCTTCGGTGGATAAAGTAATTTCAATTATTAGAACTAATAGAAAAACTTATATCTGCACGCCCGTCATGTGCCAGCACTAATTTCTATTACATAACTATAGAACTGTGTCGTGTGACTAATTCTCTCCAGAACGTTGTCTTCCCAATAAACTCTCTGAACCTCTTTCTGTCTTGGGCGATGCAGCTTCCATTTTCCAACAATGTATTATGTTATCTTTAACATGAATAGACATCAGTTCATCGTTTTCTTGGTCTGACCTTTTTCCTCTCCTCAGCTACTCTGCCCTCCATTATTTGTCTTTCAAAACAGTTTCTCTTTATATGACCAAACAGGTGTAGTTTTCTTTTTGCTATTGTGTTTAGCAAACAATATTCTGGAATCTTCAATGATAATATCTGAGTTTCTCTTTTTTTCCTTCCATGATATTCTAAGTATCTTTCTGCAGCATTTCATCTCAAAGGCATCAATCTTCTTTACCGATATTTTACTTAGGATCCACCGACAATTTTTATATGTATATTAAACTAATATACACCACAAGACCACAATCCTAGAGAAAATGCTAATCGAAGACCGTAAAGAGAACACATTCTCGACGGCCATATTGGCAGAAGCCCTATAGAACTGAGTGAAAGAAAAAGAGAGAGAAATAATGAGAGTAATGTTAAACTGTGCGAAGTTTAATTATGAAATAGAGATAATGACAACACACAAATATATAACAATTATAGAATGAAGCTATTACAAATTTGATTTTATCGAGTATATATCTTGGGGTTTACCGATATACCAGAATAAAATTAAGCGGCAGACAGCTGTGCATTTGGATAGTTCAGAGCATAATGAATATAATATATTGCCTAGATATTCACTGCAGCCAAATACTTGCTGACTTGATCCTACGTCTAATAAAATTCCTACATCTGTGTGCCTAATTTACATAAAATCAGGGAAAGATATTAGTAGCTTTGAATCGGCATGACCAAAACACTGACGTTTATATGGGAAAATGTGACCTGTGGTCACCAATATCGAGGCAGATCTGTAGTGCTCACCCATCAGATGTTTCTAATGGCCATTTTTCTTTCTTGTGGTGTTGTATAGTTCTGTAAAATGTTATGCTTTCTGAAGATTACACAGAGGCACATGTCACCCACCACCTTCCCACCCCTCCCCCTTACATGTAGAATCTGTCATGGCCTATTCTGAATCGACTGTTGGCTCCTTTCTTCTTAGCTTATGGATGACAATGAATTGGTATGTTGTGATCCGCTTCTTATACATGAAGATTCCGATAACAGACCTCATTTCTGGAAACAATAATGTGTCTTCTACTTGTGGTTGCTGGCAGTGACTTCCAGTTTTGACTAAAACATCAACTGCTGATGATTTAATTATGACCCGTGCTCCATTTTAGAACAAACATTTTCGGCTTAATTGTGTTTACCTTTAAAAGATTGATACATTAAATAATTAAACATGCTAGCAAACTTCACAACTACACTTAAACTATTGATCAACTTTGATGAAGGTTATCAACAATATCTAGCACAGCGATCAAAAGTTCTATTTAGACTTGTTCTTCTTCACTATTTCATAACTGTTTCAAACTGTCTATTTTACCTGGGTTGTGAGCTGAGCCAAATGCTGTGGAAAAGAAAATGAATACACCACAATGAAATATGAGAAATCAATATTTTATTGGAAGGATGACTATTACCTAGTTAACACAGATACCGTACAGATCAACATAATACAATTAAATCCATTATAACAACTTGGTCCGGACCAACAAAATATCTATGTTATAACAGAAATTCTCAGTATACAGTACACAAAAATAAACTGGGTATCATGCCCATGTGTTGCCAGGGCCTCCAAAGGGGAGCAATGAAGGGCAACACTTCCATGCATGTCGTAAGAGGCGAGCGACTATGGAGGTTGTGGGGTGGGATTGGCCGGCCCATCCCATATAGTCAAAGAGACCCAGAAGACATGCCGAAGTCAGATGTGTCAGGCTGAAAGTAGATATTACAGCTGAGCTGTAAACCACAACACAACGAATTCTGTTCTCCCGACTACATCCTGTTAATCTGTAAAAATTTGGGATTTGTAAAAGTGTTGTTAAATAGGGAAATCTATTCTAAAAGAATATGAGAAAGATGCCACTATACTATCTCCTACATTCTTGTAATAATGTGAACTATAAGGTGGCCTCACAATACTAGAAAATACCGGTTTTTAGTGATTTATGCACTTGCCTTCTAGTTGGATGATTCAGGTTTGATTTTCATTTTACCATGACATTTTAAAGATCACAAACAACTTCTAGGTCGAACCAGCATCAGGAAATTGGTTACAGATCTTGAAAAATATAAGCGTGGTCATGAAGTGAACTGCATCACCCCCCCCTCCCCCCAAGTATGCAGTTTGTAAAATAATTGTGAGCCTAACACTGCAATCCACCCGTATGGCAACCAGGGCCTGAACTTTATGTTCAGGGTGCACAACCAAATGAAAGCCTCACATCACTTTTTATCATTTCCAATGTGAAATGGATACTTCAATGCACAGACAATTTTATAATTTTGTGTGTTTATTCTCAACCAAAAAGCCTCCCTGCACTACTTAACAAGAAAACACGCAGTAATAAAAATTATTCTCTGTTCATATTTGTTTCTTGATAAAGTCCAGATTAGACCGTAACGTAGAAAGAGTCCTTGTTTTTTTTTTTTATTTCTCTTACATTGTATTTTATTATTTGGTAGATTATCTAGTAACAATATCACATTAACATAGTATTTATTGCAAAAATTAGGACTATTGTCTTCTTTCCATGCGGTGACTACGGGGTATGAGGTGACTACGGAAAGTTGGCAGGGATTTTTTATCCATAGTTAGGTAACCTGTTTAACTTATTTTGCATTGCTAAAGTTGGCAGGGGTAGACTGACAATCTGTCACCTGAGAAAAAATTGTCACCTCTCGTTTCAATTTCTTACTTTTATTTTCTATCAAATATATGGATGCCAAAGAGATACAAGCCAGAGGGCATTGCACTTATGTCCTATTGTGGCAGACCTAGATGACGGGGAATGCTAGATGTGACATCACTGCTGATGGGTCAAAAAATCGGACAGAAGAATGAGGAGTTGGCCCAGAAGTGTGTGCTGTGCTCCTGGCAGGATGGCGGAATACTGGTGCACTGGAATATCTCCACTTGAGGAATACCCCCCCCCCACTTTACATAACCATGTCTTTGAGACAACCTTATGAGTTTGGGTGTTGCCTCAGTTACACTACTGAGAAAAACGTGCTTTTGTCAGAAAGGTTATGAGCTGTCATGAGCTTCCTGCTCACAGCTAATGGGATTAGCTCATTACCATCATCATCAACACCGCAAAACCAATGTGACAAAGGTATTACTTCATGTTTTGTTTGTCACACAGCAGGTCATTAGCTTTTGGTAGTGAGGTAGTCAGATCTCTTCCTAGCCCATGTTGCGAGTCATGTTATATTTTGGCAGCTGGGTGAACTGAAACATACTAGTCAGGAAGTGAACTGTGTTCCCATAACATAGTAAGTGTAACCACCAATTGGCATTTAGTCTTGCGATACTTCAGAACCATTATTTGTCCTAATTGTCCCTAATGTTACAGAATTCATCAGCTAGCGAAAGCAAACTCTGCTGGCTGTTAACCCGAATTGCTGCATCCAGCTTGGTGAAGGCTGCTTCTGTCACAACAACATGTGCATGACTCTGCTGCAGAAGAATATTTATTACCTGCCACTCTTCCCAAAACATTTGTGCCCAATTTTTCATTGCTTTCTTCAACACACATTTTTCACATACACAGCCTGCACTCTTTGAATCTTGGTTGGCCAACATCCTTCGGTTGTAGGAAACTGAATCACTGCTAGGTGGTCCAATTTGGATGGATCCCATCCATCATATCAATTTCTTGCACCAGAAACTAAGCATACAATGAGAATGACCATGTGACTATTTATTCATTGGTGTGAACGTATTGTTTCAGTGATGACTTCATACTCCTCACATGCTGGGCATAGGTGATACAGCGCGGCTGGGTTTCAATTGAACATGTCTAATAACAGCCATTGTTTTGTGAATGACATATTGCGCTGTAAACAAACTGGTTTATCTTAAAAACGATTATTTTGAAAAATAAAAAGACAGTGTGCCAGGTTAACAGGAAAGTACCAAAGTCCCACCTCTGTCAATTGTTCTTGAATGTTTATTAAGCATCAGATTCAAAGGTTAAGATTGGTTCTATAGTGGTCACTAATGTTTAATGTGAATGCGTTAATCCTCTTTTTTTTAGATAAGTTGGTAGCATATCCATATTCAGGAAAGAGCCATCAGCCCAGCATTTTTTTACAGTAGGGATTTTCTAGACAATATAACTACATTCAGTAGATTGCCACTGCTTTTTAGCAGTGTGGGTGAAATGATGTAATGATGCTGATATTTCTTCTAACTTCTGGTACTTTTTATCTTTTTAAATGTCATCTTTGCATGACCTACTATGCTCCCAATTTCAGAAATGCATAAACACACTTATACAAAAATTGGTAGCATATCTTATTCAGGATATAACCATGAACCCAGCATTTTTTGCTGTAGTGATTTTCTAGGCAATATAAATACATTCAGTAATTTGTCAGTAGGATGCACAATTGCCTGTGGCGGGATTCAAACATGGTACCATGCTGACACAGAGCCAGACATACTAATAAAACTTTAACATTTTGCTGACCAGCAATATAGAGCGTACTTATCTGCTATTACCAAGGGTGCATGCTACATTTTATACATCAACATCTTTAAAAATTTGTATAAAATTGATCTCGTGCAAGAGAGCATTGAAACTTTGTATGTATTGTAACGATGTATAAAATTGATCTCGTGCAAGAGAGCATTGAAACTTTCTATGTGTTGTAACGATGTATAAAATTGATCTCGTGCAAGAGAGCATTGAAACTTTGTATGTATTGTAACGATGTATAAAATTGATCTCGTGCAAGAGAGCATTGAAACTTTCTATGTATTGTAACGATGTATAAAATTGATCTCGTGCAAGAGAGCATTGAAACTTTCTATGTATTGTAACGACTATTAGCATTTTCTGAATGAATTTTAAAACCCCAGAGCTATTTCAAGTTCTCAGTTGAAGACGGATGTATAGTCCATTAGCACATATAAAACAGCAAAATTGCGCTTTTCCATCCTCTGGACTACATCCTGCTATATATTTAGTAGAACCATGGTCCCTGCCACAAGAGAGATCCAAGAGATCCATTTGAGAATGAAGAAAACGAACGTTGAAGAGATTTCAAGTGCAAAATCCCACCGAAGACGGATGTGTCGGACCATTGGCGCAAATAAAACGGCGACACAACGCATTTCCATTCTCTGGAATACATCCTGCTGGAAATCTAATAGTACCGTGGTCCTGCTACAAGAGAGATTCAACGGGAGTTTGAGAATTAACGCAGAAGAAGAAGTGCAAAATACTACTTATAATTCTAATCCTAGATTTACATTACTTTCTATATTATCATACAATCTCACCTTTAAAATATCCAATATTTTCATGTTAAATATACATAACTACGTTTGCATCTATATTTCATGCGTGCCGCAATTTTGGAACAGCATATTTCTCAGGACACACTATTTTAGTAACATGAGTATTGCTATAGTTCTGATCTATAATCGCGAAATTGGTCACTAAGGTTCTATAACGGAAATTTGACGACTGTCAAAATTTGTCTGTAAAGTGTTAAAAATCCATAACTTTAATTTAGTTATTTTTGCATGTCTGGCATACTTCTACTGTGTTACGGCAGGAATATTGAGCCTTTGTATGTTTCTCATACACAGCAATATGATTGTGACATCTGCATCTTCCTATTTGACGCATTCAACTTCTGCATGGCATTTAACTTTGTAATTCTACAAGCTTGGTTAGCCAATCCCATCCACCTCTGTCATCTTTCAACGCATGGTAGGTGTAACCATTTTCTTCCATTTGTAACTCGTCAAAACAAGTGACTGAACTTATAAATATATATATATTTGAGGCCTAAATATTAAGCAACAGTGTTGAAAAACAACATCCCATACAAGATGTTATGGTTCAATTATAATTTATTTATGGTCTTTATAGTCAGTGTGTTGTCGGGCTGAATGGAGAGCCCAAAAAAAAAAATTACCTGCCAAGAAAATCGTATGAGGCAACTAAGGGGTTTTAGATGTAGAGTTGGTTGTCCCAAACCAAAGATGATGAAAGTGGCGCAGGAGCCATGCTGAAGTTGGGTGTGCAAGGCCGAAAGGCACAGATATCACATCACAGCTGTAAACCATTACAGTTTTCTCCTGACTACATCCTGCTAATCTAAAGGAGTTTACGAACATATGTGGAAATAGTAATATAATTTATAATTATTAATGCTCTAGTTAGGATAACATGAATACGGTGTTGGAAAATGCAAGCCACATCATCCAAGACAACGAGGTGTTCAGAGAGTTCATTGGGAAGAAAACATTTTGGAGAGAATACGTCATACAGCAGATGGGATAGGTTTCAGTCATTATTTATGATTACTATCTGTATACTCACCCCAGAAGCCCTGAGGAGCTCCTGAAAACTTTGATGGCTGAATCATAGACTGTGTTGGTTCTCTGGCATCTGAACTGCTAACATGGCCATTGTCATGTGATGAGGTACCTTGTGCTTGCAATGCAATGGAAATACAAAATGTTAGTTGCATTTTTTTTTCAAATTTCCAAATAGAGAAGTGAGAAGACATAGTAACTGAATAATTTTGATATAACATGATATTACATTGTTATACTGACTGATGATATCCTTCTAAGATAACTCACTATGCGTCCAATTGTCACTCAAAATGTTCATCTAATCAGAGAAAATAGAAGAGTCATGTTACAACCAGCACTTGGCAAAACCTATCTCGAGCCCTGCATAAAGGTAAATGGTGTAGCACTGAAAGTTGTGAATAGATTCACATATCTAGGCAGTACATTATCACAAAATGCCAACGTTGATGAAGTGTATACAAGAATCGCCAAAGCAAGCAGTACTTTCATCAGATTGTACGGAAATGCGTGGGGTAGAAATGGTATTAACCTACAGACTAAGCTGAATGTTTACAGAGCAGTGGTACTTCCAATGCTATTATACGTTAGTGACACATGGACTGTGTATAGACGTCATGTAAAAAAACTCAAATCATTTTCACACAAATTGTCTCAGAAAAATTATGAACATCAGATGGCAAGACAAGATTCCGGATACCACTGTCCTTGATAGAGCTGGTATCCCCAGCATTGACACGATCCTGATGCAGACACAGATTCGTTGGGCAGGTCATTTGGTGCGTATGCCAGACCATCGTCTGCCAAAGATACTTCTCTATGTTGAACTGGAGAAGGGCACACGATCTCAAGGTGGCCAAAAGAAGCGCTACTAGGATTCTTTAAAGAACTCACTGAAAGCCTTTGAAATAGACCACGATACATGTGAAGAACTTGCACAAAATAAATCTACATGGCGTTCTAAAATAAAAAAGAGCGCATCATCTTGTGAAAAGAGGAGAAATGCAGCAGCTAGAAAGTCACAGATAGACCAAGATCCGTCTACTGTCGTCATTCCATGTCCGAACTGTCCAAAGACATTTACAGCTCGAATAGGGCTCATTAGCCATATATGAACTCATAATCAAGGACATAATTAAAATTGAATTTTCAAAAGTGAATGTAGCAAATGGTCATCATTACCTGTGATGGACGGAACAAAGTGCGTCCAATCCGATACTGGTCATATATAGGGCAGTTTGTTTTAGGTTCCTGTTACTATACATCTTCGATCAACCATTATGCATCCAGTCAGATACTGGTCATGTAAAGAGGGATTTGTTTTAGGCAGCTGTGAATTCCTCAAAATTTGATGTGCAGAGACACTCCTGTGGGCTAGACTGTCACTCTGTGAGCAGCAAAGCTAGTACAGATCTGTATTATATGTTCTGTGTCTGTGTTGTTGATCAGCACATGTAGTCTGCAGAGTCACTGATGCTCGATTCTGTGTAAGTATGCTTTTAGTGTCCAGCTCTGTCAAACATGACTTGTTTGTTCCTGTTCAATTTGTTGATGTAGTTTTGCTCAAATCTATATTTTTCATTGATATGCTGAATGATATGATTGCAATGAAGATGCTTTCTACATTTGCTGTTTTCTTTCTTTACAACTTTTGGATGTGGCTCGTTTCACAAAATACTTTAAATACAGAAGACAATCAAACACAGTAAAACCTCAGATTGTGATCATAACTCGTTCCAAAAACTTGCTCGGACTCCAAAGTACTCATATTTTAAAAAATGTCCACATAAGAAATAATGGAAACTCAGATTATCTTTTCAGGAACCCAAAAATACAGATATGTTTTCATATTAAAAAAATTAATATAAATTACAGTACAGCACATGTATTTAAATTTACCATAAAGCAATCAAATTTATTAATTAAAATTAAATACTGGCCGATATGATGGAAACGATAGGAGGAGAGTTGTGTATGGCGACTATCAGCCACTAGTGGAATCATGCTATCTGTTGACTCACTGAAATATGTTTATGTCTTTAACAAGATACCTATACAATGGCACTTGTTTTTTGCCTCCTTGTGAGGATTATGTAGAAATGTGACATTGCACTGTCATTAAACTGAATCATCACTCGCACAGTTACTCATGAGGTTTCAGATGAATGATGACCATACATTAAACAAAGAGATGAATTTTCTGCCACTTTATACAACTTTCAAAGACATAATTGTCACTACATAAACAGAGTATATGTGAATGTATAACCTGCACATCTTTTGTAGAGCTGACTGGCTCCAACTTGGCATGTTTCACTGAGAGCTGTTATGTCAATATTGTACCTTGCTCTCTCCCAATCAGGGCTGTTCATTGAACAGGTCTATTTGTGCTTGTCACTGTCGAGAAGTGTGCGCACATTACATGCTCCTAGGGTCAGAAGGTTCGAGAGAGTTTTCGTGGATGTAAAAATGTCTTACACTGGAGATTTAAGTGAGATAGAGTTGTGCAAAGTGTCTGCCTCATTCTTTTGTCGGATCTCATTATTGTATTATATAAAAGAAGAATAGCAATGGTGACTTCGAAACGTGCCCAAATTAAACAATTTTGGCATGGTACAAGCAGCACAGCCAAAATATGTATGATCAAAACATGCATATTTCAGTGGCAACATAAGGGTGTGAGGCATGGATATTAAATAAAAGAGTAGCAAAGAAAATCACTGCTTTTGAAATGAGATGTTACAGAAAAATTTTACATATACCATGGACAGCTAAAAGGACAAATCAAGAAGTGTTAAAATCAATAAATGTCGAAGAGGGCTGACTCCTTAACAAAATTATAACAAGAAAGCTGAGTTTTTGGTCATATAAAGAGACATAACAGCACAGAAAGACTAATAGCTGTGGGCAGAGTAAACGGCAACATGGTGTCCAAGACGGTGCAGTTAATATATCAGATTGTTTAAACATATCCCTGGCTGCAGAGGTCAACTCGCTCAGAATCGTAAAGTATTCAGGGGATCCATAAAGAAAAGTACATTCTGCAAAGAATGTCACATGATGATGATTGTATTATATACAACTTACCTGAGCTGTAGTCACAGAAAGCAAAGAGAAAGGCCTCTTCCTAAATATCAAGAAAACAGAAGTAATGGTTATTTCAAAGAAAGAAAATAACACACCTTGCAAGATCATAGTGAATGATATAGTATTAAAACAGGTCCACCAATTCAAATATCTAGGTACAATTATTACAGCAGATGGAAGAAGTTCAACAGAAATAAGATGCAGAATAGGACAGGCAAAAACAACATTCAGAAAAATGAAAAATATACTGTGTAATAAGACCTTGTCATTAGAGGTGAGAAAGAGAGTTCTGCAGTGCTATATAACCCCTATACTAACATATGGGTGCGAGTCTTGGACAATAAACAAACTGGAAAGTGGGAGATTGGAGGCAACAGAGATGTGGTTCTACAGAAGAATGCTGAAAATACCATGGACTGCCAGAAAAACTAATGTAGAGGTGTTGAAAGAGACCTTAATAAAAACCGGATAAGAAAAAGACAATCTTCTTTTTTTGGCCACTTCATGAGACAGGCAGGTTTAGAGAACATAATCACAACAGGCAAGATTGAAGGCACCAGAGACAGAGGGCGACAACGTGAGAAAATATTAGACAGTTTGACAACCTGGCACGGCAAAGAAACAACAATGACTTTGATACATAATACTGTGGACAGAGAGCTGTGGAGAGCCATGACCGCCTACGCAACCCGGCATGGCACCTGATGATGATGACCTGAGTTGTACAAAGAATGCGAATTGTTGACAGATGATGATTGTATTATATACAACTTACCTGAGCTGTACAAAGAATGCGAATTGTTGACAGATGATGATACCTGTAATAATGATTTCAAAAATGTTTAGATCAAGCACTAATACAGATTTAATCTGTACCATTTGTACAAAAGACAATCAACACATAATTATTGTGTAATGTAAGAAAAGGATTGTTCTTCTTCAGCTTTCATTCTCAAACTCCTGCAGATTAGCAGGATGTAGTCAGGAGAATGGAATGCATTTGGTTTTTACACATTGGATGTGAAATATCAGCTTTTTGTCCTGACACTTCCGAAGCCAGCCTGGCTTCTGGGTCACTTTGATTCTCTATGAGATGGGACAACCAGCTCCACTCCCAAACCACCTTAGCCGAATTGTCGACATACATGGCAGGTAAGTGGTTTTTTTTGTTCCCTCTTTGGGCCTTAGCAACACATGGGTGAGAAAAGGATTAATACATAAGCATTATTATGTAACAAGAGGACCAATACTTATTACTATGTAATTCTTCTTCTTCAGCGTTCATTCTCAAACTCCTGCTGGATCTCTATTGCAGTAGGACAATGGCCCTTTTAGATTTCCAGCAGGATATAGTCCAGAGAATGGAAATGCGTTGTGTCGCCATTTTATTTGCGCCAATGGCCCGACACATCCGTCTTCGGCGGTACTATGTAATTTAAATCTAGGATTAATATGCAAACATTATTATGTAATCTAACAGGAAGACCAATACATAAATATGAATTTGTAATCTAACAGTATGGTGATAATTAAGTAATCCCTTTAGCTGTGAGCAGGTAGTTCTTAACCAGTCTTTCTGACAAAATCACACATGTTCCTCCTCAGTTGAGTAACCAAGGTGACACTGAAACTCGTATGCGGTTTGTTGTCTCCAAGGCATGGTTGCATTGGGTGGGGGGTTATTCTTCTGCGATCCTCCCTCAGTCAGGTTGGTAATCCGGATTCAATGATATAGGTTGCTGTCTGTTCCAGATTTTCATTTTGTCATACCACTGTCTGTTCAAAGCTGATTAGAGTGGGCTATGCCTTTCTACTGCAGTCTGCATACTGGGAAAAAATGTTCCGCTGCCATATTCACCAGGTTGCAATGGCCAGTTGTGCCTATTTTGATTCTCATTTTGTTGTGATCAGTTCTGAGGTCAGTAATATAACCTGGTCTCTACTGGATAGTTCTACTTGGTGTGGTCTTTTCAGTTTTTGTTGTAGTTGCCTTTGATGATGGTCTTCACTTCCTCATAACTGACCAAGTAGTCTTCTCGAGGCATATTCCATCCATCTTAGGTCAGTCTATCTCAACTTCATTCCCTGCGATGTTGCAGTGTGATGCTATCCTCTCTGGAACCACTACTTTCTGGAAATTATTGTGCAGCTGAACTAGAACTAATGTTCTATTGATTTCTCTCCCAGTCCCTCTACTATACATTCTATTCCTTCTTTTAGTTCTGGATGTCTGCATGCCCAAAGAGGGATGGTACTGACTGGTTGCGTGGGCCTTGGCTTTGCTTGTCCTAGAGTTGGAGCCTTCTGTATCTATTTCTTTGTATTTGCTGAAAAGTTAATCTTCTCCAGCCTGCTCCTACCGAAACCATTAATTCTTTGGTGCATAGAATGGTTGAGGAGTCTTTTGTATTTTTCTGCTTGTTGAACTACTTTCATATGTCATATATCTTCCATTGACTGATAAGCTAAAGATTGTGTAAGTGGTTTTCTTCGTTAATGGTCAATAACCATTTCTTTGTCCAGTTTTTTAATTTGCTCAGTGCAGCTTGCATTCTAGTGTTTGCAACTGCTTATTGGCTCCCTTCTTGTCCACAAAGCCAATTCCACAATGCAGAATGTACCCCAGTAGGGATGCCCCCCATATAATTTACATAAATTAAGAAAGAGTATCGGGAACAGTACACCTTGTGGGACATCTTGTTCTAGTATTCACTTCCTACTACTTTTTTCCCTGAACATGCACCCTGGCTGTACTTTTTCCACTATAAGGGCATATCCAGTAATATAAGTGTCCTCTGATTTCTAGTCTAAGGAGCTTGATCTTGAGATCTTTCCAAACTTTGGGGATTATGGATGCATGTTTTGTTCAGTGTGACAACCTGTGAACTGTGAAAAAATCCTGTCCCTACATTTCTTGTCTAAACTTTGTACTTTTGTTGTACTTATTCACATAGTGTCTTGCGGTTAGCATGGGAATGCCTTGGGCCAAGGGAGTAAACCCCTACAGAAAAACCAAATGGGAAGACACTAAGGCAGTCTATGATGTATTAAACTATCTCCTACAGTTCTACTTGTTTGCAAATGTATTGGCATTGCCTTTCCCTTGTAACTAATCAACAGAGTCGAGAAGAGGTTAGTGCAAATGGGCAGGGCACTTTCTCTATAAAACCTTCCCTGTAAAAAATGTTTGTGTATAATTTTTTTCAGCCTCACAGTCATTTTAAATTTTACTCTGTTCTGCTTCCTAACCATCTGTAACGACGCAAAAGGCTATAATCACCATTCCAGTGAGGCAGAATCCCAGAATTCTCTTTTTCTTCTGCATCCAGTCTGATATTGGTCATATATAGAGTGGTTTGTTTTAGGTCATCTTGAGTTCCCCACTACTTATTTTGTAGAGAAGCTCCTGTGGGTCAGATTATCATTCTGTGAACAGCAAAACTGGAACAATCCTGTAGTATGTGATCTGGTGTCTGTGATGCTGCTCTGCAGATACTGATTGAAAGTATGATTTTAGATGGCAGTGTCTCATTCTCAGTCGAAATATCCTGACTTGTTCGTTTCTGTTCAATTTGTTAATGTCTTTGGGCTATAGTTTCCATTCAGTTCTCTTCACTGAAGTCGCATAGATTGTTTTAACAGAAACTTGACTTTCCTGAAGCTTTAAGGTGTGCT
The DNA here is from genome assembly GCA_034231615.1 of Meghimatium bilineatum. Classification (NCBI taxonomy): domain Eukaryota; kingdom Metazoa; phylum Mollusca; class Gastropoda; order Stylommatophora; family Philomycidae; genus Meghimatium; species Meghimatium bilineatum. The sequence continues at coordinate 14,925,822 of CM067315.1, read as the reverse complement.
GGTCTGAGAGAGGTTGCTTCCTGTTTTTGCCTGTTCATCTGATTTTCATTACTAGGGATGGCACAGTGAGCTGGTCCAGAATATAAATAAATACATATAATTTTGTAATAGTTATTGAAGGCAAACAAAGTATTAAGACTTATCAAAGTATTGTAGTCCTATGATTTTGTAGAAAATTATATCACGATAAACTACTAATGTGTAATATAATTTTTATGAGGATTAACCTTGGTATCTGCAACCTCCGAGCTATCATCTTCACTTTTAGTTGAGTCTGAAAATAAATTGCAAAGCAAAAACACTTTAATTTAATATAAGGAATAAAATTTGAGTATTTTAAGTTAGAAGAATAAAATAAATCAGTATCAACAACAGCAAATTAGAAAGAGACACCAGTTTTGAATACTTTGGTTCATTTATCAACAGTAATGGTGATTGCTATGAAGAAATCAGAAGGTTGGCTATCGCTGTCAAAGAAGCTGATACAAATGAAAAACATATGGCTGAGCTGCTGCAAAACAACAAAACTAACATTCCTAAGAGCTTGCATATGCCCAGTGGCAATATATGGGTGTAAATTGTGGACAATCACCAACAAAGTGAAAAATATAATAGCAGCATTTGAAACATAATGTTACAGAAAAATCCTCAGAATACCATGGACCAAAAAGATCACCAATGTAGCCATCTTGAGAGAAATGAATGTAAAAGAAAACTGACTAAATAGCATGGTTATTTCCAGAAAACTATTTTGGAGATAACGCCATGATAGGCTAGAGAAGACTATAATGGAGATGATATCAGGGAGACGAGCATGAGGGAGACCAAGAAGATGGATGCAAGACATCACAGACCACCTGAACATGACAGAAGCAGCAAGACTGTCTCATGATAGACAGAAGTTCCGAGAGGCTGTGATGTCTGCTACATCTTGTTCAGGATAAGCTACCTGATGATGAAAAACAAAATATGACTAAACAGCCATATGTATACAAAATTCAAAATTGGCACAACAGCAAAGTGTACATGTGGGCAAGCCAACCAGACTTCAGAACATGTCCTTCAAGAATGTGCAAACTATGACACATTAAGGTGCACATACTGGCTTTCTGATACACCTATGAATGTTAAACTCTATGGTGCAAAACAAGAAATGGAAAACACTGTCCAATTCATACAAGAAATAACACTGCAGATATAGACATTATTAGTGAACGAAAGAAGATCTAACTTTCTGTTTCTATTGTTAAAATGGCAATAGATGATGTGTGATTATGAAATTGAAATTTGAACAATCTGTAAGCATCGGCATTGCTGCAAAGCGACATGACAGTGAATAGAGTTTTATATACTTTTCGTTCATTGTAGTCCTTCGAATACATTATTTAAAATATACCACAAGGTTTCCATTATATAAAATATTCAACAGATGTCACAGCTTTCGATCAATCAAAAATACAGTAGGCCTAGATCTAAATAGGTCTAAATCTGTCTTTATCACTTTTTCACATGTCTCGTATCTCACACACACACAAACAAAACTTACACCAATATATGTAGAATTTAATTCTTTATTTATATGTGCAAATATTATTTAAATATCTGTAACAACAAAAAAGTTATCGCAATTTCAAAACAGCCACCAACGATTGCGTACCATTTCCAAAAACTAATTTCGCGGCAGGAGAATAAATACGTCATTGTAAACACAGTGTGCTAAAGGTTAACCTTAGGCATGCTGTGTTTACAATTACGCAATTTCTCTTCTGCCACTGACTGCTGCGAAATTGGTCAAATGCCTTTCAACATTTCTGCTTTTGCAGCTCAATAAACGATGTTTTCACTAAATATACGATGATAGAAACGTATAATGAACTCAATTCACTGTCTTGTCGCTTCACCACGACGCAGAAGACTACAAATTGCTCTGATTTCCATTCAAAATCACTTGGCATTATAATCCCTACGATTCTGCTATTTTAACAAATTAGTGATACATACATTTTCTTCTCAATGTTGCCACAATATTCATCAAAAAGCTACTGATCTCGATTTTTTCATTCGTTTTCGGGTTTACCGAATCGGGCGGTGGAAGACGCCTTCCGAAATCATGACATGACACAATTCCGGCGGAGAGCAGCCCCCAGTGTAAACACAGGGTGCTAAAGGTTAAATCACATCTATTATTTATATTGATAATATGTGCCTTCTTCATCGTTCTTCAGTCAGATATCAGGTTACAGCGCCAATAGCTTCAATGAATTGTGTGATTCGCTTCAGGTCATCCATGGAACTCCTCAAGTCTCAGTAGGCCATATTTTCTCGCTATCTTCTTGGTATAGTTGACAGGCATGTGTTAATCTTCTCTTAATCTTAATGTGTTAATCTGCAGCCTCTAGGCTCAGTCCACAGTTGCACAGGTCTGTCTCGCCAATCTTCAGCTTTCAGAACATGTGACTTCTCAGTCTGCTGTGGCCAGTTCGTAGTCTGAAGATGATGGTTTGTTCCTTGCATGATGATAATATGTTTCCGAGACTGAAAGGGGAGCAAAGAATAGTGACACTTTTACTTGCCAGAAATGTTGCAAGACGCCACTAAGGAAGTTTGGGGATAGAGTTGACTGTCCCATCCCATAGATGGCCAAAAGTAAGATCCTTTAAATATGATCGAAGAGGAGTGGATGTTGTGAGCAGAATTCGACAAGACACACATAAGGCTCAAGTAGTGGGAAATCTGGTGTGGGATAGGCCCTCCTGGTGGAACGAAGAGGTTCAAAGGGCATGGAGCGAGAAACGGAAAGCAGTATCACTATGGCAAAGGGCACGGAAACGTGTTGCGGCTCAGCCCATGGAGGTCGCACAATGGAAACGGAAGAAAGATATCTTAGTCCAAACATTCAAAGATATTGCAAAGTCAGCAAAGGCGTCAAAATGGGACGAATTTTGCAAAGAGATAACACGCGAAAAGTCACTAAAATTGTTCTGGCAGTTACACAAATCCATGAATGGTCTCACAAGACGCGTGACTATTGCCGATTTCCAGAGCGACGATACCGTCTGGCAGAAGACGGACGAGACAAAAGGTGCGGCATTGCTGGCACACTACACCGCACAAATTGGTCAGAGAAATGTGGATTCATATCAAGAAATCAGGAAAACGCTCACAGACACGTGTAAGAACTTGAGCATGGAAAACCATATGCTAATCACAGTTGAAGAAATCAGGAAGGCACTGAAAAGTACAAAAAATACAGCACCAGGGCCAGATGGCATTAGATACGATGACATTAGTCGAAGAACGGATGAGGAGTTGGGAGAGTTGGCGGACATGTTCAATAATAGCCTTCTAAAGGGCACAGTGAAAGAAGACTGGTTGCACAGCTATTTAGTTCCACTACACAAACCTGGGAAGGACCACACCAGGATACATGGCTACAGAATAATAACTATGCAGAATACGATTGGCAAGCTTTTGGAAAAAATTGTGGCCCGGAAGGTATCGTGTTATCTTGAAAGAAATAAGTGTTTACCAACATTGTTAGGAGGATATCGTCCAGGAAAGAAGACATGGCAAAATGCAGCCATATTTGCGCAGGATGTTTTTGAGGGGTTCGATTCGCGCATGGAGACATGTGCGGTCGCAATAGACCTTGAGGATGCGTACAATAGGGTGTCCTTGGATATCTTGATGCACCAGCAGTTAAATCTTGCAGTTAATCCTTTTGTCGTGCGTTGGGTTGGCGCCGCCCTGATGCACAGGGTTGTAGTTCTTAAGTGTGGTAACTGGATATCTACACCAACGGTTATTAGCCCTGGCCTGCCACAGGGATCGCCTCTATCTCCTGTACTTTTCAATGTATACACAGTACATATCGCTGGCAATCAAATCACAGGTGTTGGCAGAACGATGTCATATGTCGATGATATCCTGGTGTATAGACAGGGCAGAAATCGAGAAGAGTGCGTCGTGGAACTACAGAAGGAGCTGGACAGACTGACAAATTGGTGTCGAGATACGGGAGCAGTGGTTAATCCGTCTAAGGCATTCGTGACGTGGTTTTCTTTGAACAATCACATGGTAAAGACACCCATGCCACATGTTTCGTTGTCCGGGAAAAGTTTAGAAAGAACTAGCACAATGAGATATCTGGGTGTGTTTTTTGACAGAAGCCTGAGTTTCAGGGAACATGTCGACCACATTATTATAAGGGCAGGCAAAGGCTTAGCAGCAATGAAGGTTATGGCTGCTGCGCAATGTGAGCAAAGATTGTTATTTCTTTTGTACCAGGGTTTGGTAGTGGCTGTGGTGGAATATGCACTGGCAATTCTGACTCTTAGCCAAACTCAGATCGAAAGACTGGATAGAGTCCAGAATGCAGCAATGCGTATCATTCTAGGATGCACAAGAGACACATCGACAAGAGCTATGCGATACCTACTTGACTGCCCAACAGCTGAGCATAGATTACAGTATTGCCGTGCACGGGCGTACCTTCAAATACATGCAGATAAGGAACACCCGTTGCATTCCGAAATACAGAAAGTTAAAGGCAGCAGACTCAAGAGAGGAAGGTCGTGGATGGGACGTGCTGAAGATGTAATACAAAGCGTGTGCCGATTACAGGATGTGGCAGTTGGTGCGGAATGGATAGGTCTACCCACAGATTTCGAAACTTGTTTGAGAGTAGTAATATCACTTAGCAGGGAGAGTGTTCTGAGCATGAAACGCTGAGGCAGACATATTGGCCAGAGGAAACAACACTGGAATCAAAACTCTATGGGACACTGTATGAACTACAAAAGACAGTGAGTTTTATTAAGGAGACAGAATTACAGATATAGACATGTTTCAAGTGAACGAAAGAAGAAGAAGAACTTAGCAGGGAATGCAGAGAATGGTGTCCCACAGCTGTGGAGAAAGAAGTACAGGCTTTAATCAGTGAGAATACCAAAGAGGGGGATGTGATTATATACACTGATGGATCTGTAATTAGGCATGTTCGCAGTGCTTGGGCCTTTACAGCTCAGTGCGCAGGTAAAACGATCAAGGAGGAAAGTGGTGCCTTTGCGGTCACTACGAGTAGTATGACCATGGAGACTATGGCGGTGACCAAGGCATTTGAGTGGCTACGCACACAGAAAGTAACGCAGGTCTGCATCTTGAGTGACTCTATGAGTATGATTAAGAAGGTACAAGTGGGTCTCGTTCGCGAACAGTGGATTGAGGCCTTGAGAAATGCGAGCTTGAAGGCGGTTATATTTATTTTCGTGCCGGGACATGTGGGCATTCGAGGCAATGAAAGAGCGGATCAACTGGCATCGTGTGCGATTGTGGCAAAGGGCGATGGGGCAATGGATCGCGCTGACGTTTTGAACTCCTTAAGAGATATAACACGCGAGAGTGAGACGAATGAGGATGATGATTCCTTTTCAATGGCTAGGATTAAAGATCAGGGATTGAGATGCGGTGTTGCTAGAGGTGAACATTTTGGAGGGCGCAGAAGAATGATGGTCAACCAGCATAGGACCGGTACTGTCAGCAGAAGTGTGATGGCGGATACACTCAAGGAGAGATCGGAGCAACTATGGATGTGTCCAGTTTGCAGTGATGATGATCCGACGACTAACTAACTAACTATAGATGGTCAAAGAGAGCTATAAGCTTAGGTCATGTTAACCTTTAGCAAGCCAGATTAAAAAATACGAAACGTCTCCCTGCCACCGGATTCTTTTTTGAAAATTTGCGTTATTGATGGTGACTGTTTTGAAAATGTGATAATTTTTTGGTTGTTAGAGATATTTAAATAATATTTGCACATATAAATGAAGAATTGAATTATGCATATATTGGTGTAATTTATGTACGTGTGTGTGTGATACCAGACGTATGAGAAAGTGGTAAAGACGTTTTTCACAAAAAACATATATTTTATAACAAATAAAGAGGGAAAAAATAAGTAAAAAAAATAACTTAAATATCAAATTCCTTGGCAACACTGTAAACTAAATCACGCAAATATGTTGTATTTATGTTCTTTCACTGCGAAATTATTAAAATATAGCCGGGGGAACTGTATAAAACATGTAGATTTGCAGTAAAATAGTTCTTTGAGCTTAGGCCTAGAGTTATTTTTTCTGCCACTTCAACATATTCGATATCAAACGTACAAGTCCCCAAACCAACACGGCATTCTCTATATTCACTGCTGTGAAACTAAATAACCTAATAATTCATGATTCAAGCCACGATTCAATGTTATTTTATTCGAAATACGATGAAATAAAGGTCTATAAAACCGATCCACCATCATGGCATCGTACCCGTGTGCAGATGTGGTCAGATTAATTGCTCTTAAACGTTTACGAATAGCTAGCCATCCTCAACAACGATTATTTCAGAAGTGGGGGATGTACCGGCTTCGATTGCGCATGTCCCCAGCTATGTGCACGGACTGTGGTACGTGTAATCCTCACGATATTCTTGTTGGGTCACCAACAGCGCGCGCTGCCATTTTGTTTTTCGGCGGCCGGGGTTGATATATGCTTGGTGAAGGTTAAGATCAAGATGGAAATCAAAATATAGATATCTACAATTTTTATATCAAAACTCTGCTACCAATGTCAAACATGGTCCTTAACCTTTACGGCTCTGCAGGCGCAATTTTGCGACAAATGCATGCCCCCCATCTTGCCTACTGTCGCAACATGGCGCCACTAGGACTTAACAGATAGTGCCCGAATCGCAAGTACGGAACTTCACGAAGTAAAGCTTATATGACGTAGAAATTCCAGCCACACGAAGCTAGGAATACGTCACAGTCTAAATTTCAAATTCCTTTACACATTACGACTGTATGGAGGAGAAAGCCGGCAGATTTTGTCACCGCATGTTGGGAACGACTTTGGCCATTTTCGGCCGTATTTTACTATCAAATTGAGTACCTCGTGGCATGGGTAAGTGATCGTGACTGTATGTTCTAATTGTTGTTTTTTGTGTTTAATATGTTGTTATTTGATAAGAATGTTTGTGTATTCATTCAAAAACACAAAAATAATATGATTCAGGGGTGCCACATGTGTGCATGGACAATAATTACGTTGTATGTCGGCCTAGACCTAGTGTTGACCGGACGGATGTTATATGTGATTTCTTCACGTTTTATTAGGCCATATTATATTAGTTTGGATATGAAACAATATATATACAATAAGTATAGGTATTTATGAGGATTTTATCAATGTTTCCACACATTGCTTAAGTATTAGGATTGTCAAGAAAATATTTGTGATTTTACGAGGGGGAGTCAATAAGTAAGTCACAAATTGATGTTGGATGGCAGGAAAATGCAGTAGGTGGTTTCTAAAGCTGTTTATAGTTGATATCATCATAGAACTTTATGTTTATGTTCGCTAGATGGCGCTAGCTGTACCTTGCGCATGCGCAGCACAAAAAACAAAATGGCTACTGTACTTACAGAGTGTACAATCAATGAACAACGTGCTGTTGTGCGTTTTTTATGGGCAAAAGGACTGCCTGCAAAAGACATTCATAAAGAAATGCTTCCTGTTTATGCTGACAATTGTTTGTCCCGTAAAGCGGTGCACAGCTGGGTAAAAAATTTTTCTCAAGGACGCTCTAAAATTGTTGACGAAATCCGATCTGGTCATGCTGTTGAAATTGCAACAGACGCATCTGTGCAGCGGGTTGAGGAGATGATTCGAGGTGACAGACGAGTAACGATAGACGCTGTAGCAGCTGCAATAGGGTGCTCACATGGTTCAGCATACAACATCATGCATGACCGATTGAAATTTAAGAAAGTGTGTTCAAGGTGGGTGCCCAGACAATTGACGGACGAACACAAAATGAACCGATTAGGCTTGTCATTGGAGCATCTCTGTCAATACGCAAATGAAGGAGAAGACATGATGAACAGGATTATTACTGGGGACGAATCATGGGTGCATCACTACCAGCCTGAATCAAAGCGTGCTTCAATGCAATGGAAACATCCTTCTTCGCCTTGTGTCCAAAAATTCAAGGTTACACCATCAGCAGGGAAGGTTATGCTGACAGTGTTCTGGGATTGTCAAGGAGTGCTTTTAACCAATTTCAAAAAGAAAGGTGACAATGTGAATTCTGAATCATACTGTGAAGTTCTATCAGTGCTTCGGGATGCAATTCGAAGAAAACGTCCAGGGCTGCTGACTAGAGGAGTGCTACTCCTTCATGACAATGCTAGACCACATACGGCTCGATTAACTCAGGAGAAAATAAAAAATCTTGGTTGGAAAATTCTGGAACATCCTCCTTACAGCCCCGATTTAGCCCCTAGTGATTTTCACCTTTTTGGTCCACTAAAAACCCACCGTGGCGGGAAGCAATTCGCGACTGACGCAGAAGTTGAATGTGAAGTGAAAATGTGGCTTAAAAAGCAGAGCACGCAGTTCTACGCAGCAGGTTTGGGAGGACTCATAAAACGATGGGATAAATGCATCAATGTTGGTGGAAATTATGTTGAGAAGTAAAGGGATAATGTATGTGTAAAAATAAACAGTTTTCAGGTTTTTATCGTCTTCAGTTTTTTTCTAAAGAGCCATTTGTGACTTACTTATTGACTCCCCCTCGTAGATATGGCATTTTGCGTTTTCCCCCCAAATTTTCAACTTCACAATTTGTTCACAACTGTCATATCACACATACAACAACAACAAAAACACAATTATACTCATTATTCGCTCCTTTATTTAGATGTGCACAAATTATTTTGATATCTTTAAAAACAAAAAAGTTATCACGTTTTCAAAACACCCACCATCAATAACGCAAATTTTCCAAAAAAGAAGTCAGGCCCCAGGGAGGTATTGCATAATTCTAATTCAGGTTCGTAAAGGTTAACAGCCTTGCAGCTGAGGCAAATCATTACGTGAAATAAGTGTCTGAGAAAAGCTGCAATGGTTACTAAACTAGATAAAATCATAAATGAAGAAATTATGAAAAGAGTTGGTATAATATCATGTAGTATATAGAAAGACAGCAAGAAAAATGGTTCGGTCACCTTATGAGAATGAACCCAAACCAAATACCAATAAGAGCATATAACATAAGAATATCCTGACATAAGGCCAAAGGTAGACCATGAAAACGGATAGAAAACATCAAGATAACCTTGAATAAACATGGACTTAATGCAACCAAGGCAACACATCTGGCCTTGGAACGACAGCTGACGCTCCAAACACTATGCTTAACAGTAAATGTGAACACGATCATCCATCGTTCACCTGGAGTCAGACAATCATCATCAGGTGACATGACATTCTTTCCAGAACGTAGTCTTCCCTATGAATCTCTTGAATTCTCTGTGCTCCTGCCTCTTCCAGTGACATGCGCAGGCATTCTTGAATGTCTTTTGTCCAACGGCATCTTGGGCGTCCTTTGCCCTTGTTGCCTTCTCTCATCCCCTCCAGTAACAGTAACGCTCTCTTCATGCCATCATGTTTCTTAATGTGAACCCAAAAAAACTAGGTTTTTACATATTAAACACAACTTGGTTCTTATGTTAGTACCCTGACAATAGACAAACTATTAGGCTAACTAGGCATGGATATTAATTCATTTTTAAAAGTGCATGCAACAAAAAATACTTGAAATACTATCAATCATCACTTTTGATTGATGAACACACTGACTAGTCGCAAGCAATCTCAGGGTTAGCAAAAGTAAAATAATTAGGCCTAGGGCATTACCTAACTATGGCCAATTATATAATGAATAGGCCTTAGGATGATCAGGGCCCTAAGTAGGCCATGGCCTATTCAATTTATTTATTTTCATGACAGATGATTGACACTGACAGTAGTTAAGTCAGTAGTGAAGAAAAATTAAATTAAAAAAACATTTAGTTAGTAAACGAAACTGCAAAATAAATATCAAAAATGTGGGTACAAAATGTGTATAGTGTAGTAACTGTATCAATATCATAGTGTATGGCAAACCGAAATAAGTTGTCATACACTATGAAAGCTCATGAATATGTTTAGTTTACATACTACATAGTCTAAAGATAATAGATAAGATAGGTCTATTCAGATGCGGCTTGGGGTAAATGACCATCAAAATCAAATGGAGGGATTTTAATTTTGATGTTTAGAAGATTAAACTAAAACTGAAGTTTCTACAAAATTCGTTTTTTTCATTGGATATTTTATCCGGGCTATTCTTGTGAGCAGACTGAATACAATTCTTAAAACGTATGAGATATTGTTTTAAACAATAATAATGTTCTTTTCCATGAGTGTTATATGATACATAACGAATAACTATTCACCTGCGGCGCTCTCCGCCATTTTTCTTGTTAATCAATGGTCACGTGACGTAGGTGGCGCATTACAAGATATTCATACGGATGACAGATGTTTTCTCGTGTTAGATGTTGGAGGCTACAGCGATGTGGTTTCTGAGAAGAATGATGAATATACCATGGGCGACTAAGAATACTAATGCAGATGTTCTCAGTGAGGCTAACGTAAAAAGATCAATCATATCTTCGTCTTCTTCAGCGTTCATTCTCAAACTCCCCCCGGATCTCCCTTGTAGCAGGACAATGGTCCTACTAAATTTCCAGCAGGATGTAGTCCAGAGAATGAAAATACGCTGTGTCGTCGTTTTATTTGCGCCAATGGCCCGACACATCCGTCTTCGGTGTGGGACAGACAATCAAGGTTTATAGTGCTGAGACGAACGCAGCTTGAACACCCAATAACCACTGGAAAGATCAAGGGAGAAGAAACAGGGCGACAAAGAGAGAAGTTGCTAGATAGACTAGTATTAGGCCTATGGCGCCCGTGTGTTGCCAGGGCCCGAAAGGGGAGCAAAGAATAGCAACACTGTTTACCTTCCACGCATATCGTAATAGGTGGTTATGGAATGGAGTTGACTGCCCCATCCCATATAGGGTCAGTGATCCAAAGCCATGCTGAAGTCGGATGTGTCAGGCTGAAAGGCGCAGATATCACAGCGATGCTGTAAACCATGACACAACGCATTCCGGACTACATCCTACAAATCAGCAGGAGTTTAAGAACGAACGCAGAAGAAGAAGGCTTATGGCATGGTAAAAGTTCACCAACCAAGCTTAGTGACAACACAAGAGATAGTCGTGGAGAAACATGTTCGTCTACGTCGTACATCATTCAGCATGACACTTATGATTGATTTATTGTGTATGTTGATTATCATCTTCGCACACGGACACGTCCATAGGTGCTCCGATCCCCGCTTTAGTAAATCACTCAGGGTATAACGGCTGATTGTTCCGGTTCTTTGTTGGTTCACTATTCTTTTTTAAATCTTCGGGCCACGCCCATCCTCACTCCCAATTATTGCATTCTTGATATTGACTCATGCTTATTCATCTCAAAATCCTCTGATCGTGGGGACTCACGAAGTGCAGTGACTATGTCTGCTCGGTCCATAGGCTGACCGTCTGTTGTGGTGGCGAGACTAGCTAATTTGTCTGCCCGTTCGTTTCCCTCCACGCCCGCATGTCGGGGGACAAAAAGAAGCAATGAGCTTTCGTAGTGATGAACGCATTTTAGCTCTCTCCAATGACTCCGCCAATTCCCTACGCACATCACCTGTTTTGACTTTCTGAAATCATATTCAGTGAATCACCTAGTATGCATGCATGGGAATAGGTTTGCGATTCCAGCCAGTAAAGTGTCTGCGTTACGGCGAATACTTCCATAGTTAGACTGCTCATTGTTACGGTAAAGGCACCAATGGCTTCGTGTACTGTTTTCTCTTTTGATCTGACAGTAAAGCCCATGCGCATCGCTGGTGACGGATGACCGACCCGTCAGTGTAAATCACAACATCTGAATCATCGGTATTCTCGCATATTAGTGCCTTTACCTCAGCATCCACGCTTACGTGGCTGCATTTCCTGCACTCTCTGTTGAGTGTAGCGACGGTCTTGCCTGCCTCTTGAAAAAACGTAGGAATAGGTATACATTCCTGGCCAGGAGATATGTCTTCTGGGGCGCAGATATATTTGACGGTATCTTCGACCCGACCCATCTACGATTTGCCTCTCTTGAGCCTGCTTCCCTTCACAAGAGGGAGCTCGCTGTGTAGTGGGTGGTCTATGTCAGAACTCACTCTAAGGTATGCACTGGCACGCCAAATATCAATTTTATGAAATATGCTCGGAAAATCAAGGAGAAATCCTTAGTCACACAGTGTGTGTCCCTTGTGCATCCAAGAATGATTCTCATCGCTTCGTTGTGAATCCTCTCCAGCCTCGCAACCTTTGTGTGACTGGCGGTGATAGTAGCGCCTTCATATTCAATGACAGGAAAGACAAGAGCCTCGTATAAGATTACGAGCTGTGGTTGTTTAGTGTCAGCCGCTGCCCTTACTCTCAGAGCTGAAAGTCATTTGTTGGCCTTAGCGATAACAGGATCAAAGTGTTCCTGGAAACACAGACTACGGCCAAATCGCACGCCCAGGTATTGTAAGGATGAGGTCCTGATTACATCGGACCCTCTCATCTCCACCGTCGGTATCGCGGACTTTACGATGTGATTGTTAAGAGAGAACCATGTCACCGCAGCCTTCTCCTGGTTGATCTGTGCCCCTGAACAATCACACCAGGAGACGATACCGTCTAACTCTTTCTGCAGTGATTCTACAGTTTCTGTTCTATCTCTTCTCTGTCTGTATAGCAGGATATCATCCGCAAACGACATTGTTCTACCTCACCCGACGAGCTGCTGCTGTGTGATCGCTACAGTGTTATGTTATGTTATGTTCCTCCAGGGCCATAGGCGGCGCATAGGGCAGAAACCATAGCCTTCTATTTCTGTCTTTGTGTTTCCAGGTCTTTCAATTGTTGCGTGTTGTTTAGGTTCATTGACATGCCTTCTCTATTAATGGTTCTTCGTAGAGTTTCTCTAGGTCTCCCTCTTCTTCTTACTCCAGGTGGCACCCAATATAGTGATTGCTGGGGAATTCTTAGGCTGTTCATTCTGAGAACATGGCCGATGTAAGTCCAACGCTTTTGTCTAATGAAGGAAGATATATAGGTTTGTTTGCTTTCCTCTCTTATAGTAGTGTTAGATTTAAAGTCACTCCACTTAACGTTTAGAATGGTACGTAGGCATTTGTTTTCAAAGGAGTCGAGTCTTTTATCTGTGGCTTTTGTGGCTTTCCAACTTTCGCACCCATATGATAGAATAGGGATCATGTTGGAGTTAAACAACTTGAGTTTTGTGGTGTTTCTTAATGTGTTTGACGTCCATATGTTGCGTAGTTTATTGAAAGCACCCGCTGCAAGGGCAAAACGGTGTAAAATTTCTTTTGATGAGTCTCCATCCAATGCTAGATTGGTGCCTAAATATGTAAAATTGTTGACTTTTAATAATGGAACATTTTGAATTTCTATGTTGTCGTTGGATCTCGTAAAATCTAGTATATGAGTTTTTGATGTGTTGATTTTCAACCCTATCTGATTTGAGTAGTGTTGGAGATTGTCAAACTTAGATTGACACAGTGTAGACATTGAATAATACGGGTGAGAGGGGAGATCCCTGTTGAAAGCCTGGGCGTATTGTTATGGGTTTAGATGTCCAACAACCGTACCTCAGGGTCACCTTCCTCTCAATCAACACCGCTGATACTCATCTGACGACGAAAGGGTAAATATTAAAGAGCACGAGCGTGTTGATGAGGTATTCGAACGGCATTCTGTTATACGTATCCTCCAAGTCAATCGCGACAGCACACGTTTCCAGACCTGCATGGATGCCCTCGAATACATAATATGCGAAAACAGCGGCATTGCGCCATGTTTCTTTTTGACGTCTGTATCCTTCGAGCGTTCTCGAGCGAGATGCTGTGCTACAATTTTCTCAGTCAGATTGCCTGTGGTGTTCTGCATCGTTATAATTCGTTAGCCATTGATCTGGGCGTGGTTTTTATTGGGTTTCTTTAGTGGCAATAGGTAGCTGTGCAGCCATTCTACCTTGGTGGTTCCGTTCTTGATGCTTCCGTTAAATTCGCAAACCAGGTCGTTTAAGTCACTCTCTTTAAGGATGGCGAAATCCTCGTATCGTATACCGTCAGGGCCTGGGGCATTGTTCCGCGACCATTTAAGAGTGGTCTAGACGGTCTCAGTAGTGATGCGCATGCTCTTGTTCCACTTTGCTTCCGTACATAGACCAGACAGCATTGTGATAATCCTTCGCCTAACATCTAGATTGTTTTGGTCCGTCTGTTGAACATAACGTTCAAGGAAGGTCATTCCCTTATCTTTTATGATTGATATAAGAAGCTGCATGTACGTGGTACATATATTCTTATTCACGTTAGCTTCTTAACCTTCTGCCCTCTTCAAACTTCTGCTATTTAATATACCATTACAAGAGAACGTTTCACCATCGGTATCAGAAACAATGAAGATCTAAAGCAAATTGCAAAAAAAGGGGGAAATGTAAATCGATGACATCCGCCCTATGTGTCGCCTTTGGCCCTAGAGGAATAACTAACTTACTAACTAATCATAAGATTATATTGTGCTGTTTTGCAGCTCATAAATATCACCCGATTGCAACTCCTGAAAATGAATGAACACCAGTACAATAACATACCAGGTACATCATCTTTACTCTGATAATAACCAGAGAAAGGTGAAACTTAAAAACAATCTTGAGAGATATTGAAGAACTCGCAAATAAATCCCAACATAGGTGCCCAACTGAACAGGAGGTTATTTTTCAACAACTTTATTCATCTCAGAAAAGTATTACATGAGGTTGAGCATGCTAAAGTGACTTGCAAGTACATATTTGAGAACTGACAAGACTACATTTATACACAACTATTATCACCTGTGTTTTGTTTAAAAGAGCAGCAAATACCCCTACCACTTTCCATGTAAACTATGTTGAAACAATTGATTAAGGAGGTTAGTCATTTAGTAGGCTACCACGCCCTGTAAAATCCATGGATACGATAATGGAGAAGGAATACTCCCGCAACCATATCAAACAGGAAAAAGTCCTTCAAGCATTGTAAAATAGACACTGTTTCAGATTTCACGAGAAAGCAAAAAAAGGAGACCAAGAAATACCTTGAGGAAATCAATACAGATAATTCCTCTGTGACAGTTCCCAAACTTCTGCTGGTTAGCAGGATGTAGTCCAGAAACAGGAATGTATTTTGTCATAGTTAACAGATTGTCTATGCTAACTATGCCTTTCATTGATGATCTTGACACATCTGACATCAGCATAAGACAGATATAAAGGTTACCTAGGACATAAAAAACTGGAAGCAAAGGATGGGACAAGATGAAAGAAGTTTGTTGAAGACCAATGCACCACAGAAAGGTGAATATATAGATCAATAGAATATTATGGGATATCATACTCTATTTTGTATATAAAAATGTTTATTTATAAATATATGGATTGTATAGTGCTTGGGAAAACACAGCCTGTAATCACCCAGCCTGATTACTGTCAAACCTGTTTACTGTCTATCCCCAGGTGAATGATTGTTGATAGTAGTTATACTTGCTGTTAAGCATAGGGGTGGGAGCTTCAGTTGCCATTCCAAGGCCAGATGTATCACCTTGATTGCATTAAGTCCATTTTTGTTCAAGGTCAGCTTGATGTTTTCTATCCACCGTTTTCTTGGTATACTTTGTCCGGATATTCTTTTGTTAAATGAATACTCTATGTCCGGATACTCTTTTGTTTAATGCTCTTATGTGTATTTGGTTTGACTTCATTCTCATAAAGTGACAGAACCATTTTACTTGCAGACTTTCGATATATTCAGTATATGATGTTATAGGTCTACCAACTCTTTTCCTAATTTCTTCATTTCTAATTTTATATAGAATAGTAGCCATTGCAGCTTTTCTCAGACACTTCATTTCACATGTAATAATTTTCCTTTGCTGTAGGAGTGTTAAAGACCACATATGACAATGATTATAGAGTGTTGGTATAAAAATTGTAGATATTATCTGTCTTTTGATTTCCATCTGAATCTAATGGTGGAGAAGTAATGGTGAAAGTTGGTAAGTCACTGTGTTTGCTATCTGACACCTTCTTTCTCTGTTTAGTCAGTTTCAGAAAAAATGTTGCCTAGATTTATAACAATTATTTGGCATTGGTATCAGGATGTGGCTATCAACCCAGCATTTTTTGGCTGTAGTTATTTTCTAGGCAATATAAATACGCTCAGTATAAATACACCAGTGCTTTCTGAACGGTCCGGATGCCGGGCCCTGTACCAATCTGCAAGAAAAGCAGACACTTTGGTATTACCCATTGTTATATCCATTACTGTTGCAGACTTGCTAATTTTCCTAACTTCTGATTTTGTATGTTTATTTTCATGCTGTACTTGTTACATGCTAATTGTTTTTAAAATTAGTAGCATATTCTATTCAGGATGTAGCCATCAATCCAGCACTCTTTGGCTTTAGTGATTTAAAAAAATGACATGTGGAACAGCTCCTAAACAACATCATAACAAGTAAGCTATAAGTCATTTTGGAGATGTATAAAGAGATTAACTATATGAGAATGGTAAAAAGCTTGTAATCTTTTCCTTCTGGTGAGATTGTCAACATCAACATAGTGTTATGTCATCTTTATGTGCACAACATATTTTATTTGTAATTTTTCTTATTCCAATTAGTGGTTGTCTTTTCTTCTTCTGCGTTCATTCTCAAACTCCTGCAGATTACCAGGATGTAGTCAGAAGAATGGAAAATGTTGTGTCATGGTTTACTGCAATATCTGTGCGCCTGACACATCCAACTTCAACATGGCTTCTTGGTCACTTTGACCCTCAATGGCAGGTGTTCTCAATCTTTTCAGATGGCAAGCACCTCCCACATGAAATTGTTAACGCTCACAAGCACTTTTTAGCTCACATGGCACACGTCCTTACGAAAGCACTAAGGTGCTTGTAAATACCAGATTGTGAACACCTGCTCTACGGGATGAGACAGCCAAATCCACCACAATATCCTTAGCCACCTCTTATGACATGCATGGCAGGTAACAGTGTCACTATTCTAACATCCAGAATACACTGGCGCTTCTTACATCTGTAATTATATGTCCAAGATATAAGTAATTGTTCACTTGCTTACATTATCGCTCCATGTACTTGCAAATGTAGCTTTGTTTATTTTGCTTGGTTTGTTTGTTTGTTTTGTTTGTTTTTCGTTCGCTCCATTGTAACCATCACGGATATCCGTGCGATTTCCGCCGGGAGCGTGATTACGTTGTGCCACCGTTATGCGCCTTGTAGGCCTAGCACATCCGATTTCGGCATGCCTTGACAATTCGGGTGGGCTACCCTTAGCCTGTGACAGCCTCTATATCTGTCTCCAGGCACGCGTAGTGAAGACTCTTCGCCCAGACGATTTTCTTGCTCTCGTCTCACACGAACGAGGTGTTCCACTGTCTATGAACTTGCCTCGTGTAATTGGACGTGCTGTGCCTGTGCCCATTGGGTACTGAACCGTTTCTCATCCATGAGCCTGGTTCCTAAAGGGGGAGAACTCAACAGAGGAGTTGGACCCTGGCTCTTTCGCCCTCTTAGCCGAGGTGTCATTCACCGACATCGTGTACCCCTTGTCCAAGTTCGAGTCTCACACCACGCGTTTGAGAGCAAGGCGTTCTCGAGCTGAGCGTCCTTGTCCCAATAGCGCCTGAGCCCATCAGGTACTGAACCCTTTCTCTCTTCAAGTGTATTTCCGGTGTAGGAAAACCTGACAGTAGAGTTGGGCCAGGGCTAAATCGTTGTCCCTTTTGTGCCTGAGCGAATCGAGTACGGAACCCTTTCTCTCTGCAAGTTACTTCCGGTATAGGAAACCTTGACAGTAGAGTTGGGCCAGGACTGCCATCGTTGTCCCTTTCTTGCCTACACCCATCGGGTACAGAACCCTTTCTCTTTGCAAGCATATTTCCGGTTTAGGAAGGCTCGACATTAGAGTTGGGTTAGGTCTTTTGCTTTACCAAACGCCGATGGATGGGTCTGGGTCTCTGCCTGTTAGGAACTCTGGTAACTAGAAGCCCGTCTCGAGCTGACGGAGCTTGTAGTTCCCTTTCCTAGGGACTTTTCACTTTCTATTTGCAGTTCGCGCTGCCCTCTAGCGCTGTTCTGCCCTTTCATTGTACTCTGTATGAAACATATTTGTCTCTCGCCATGCATTTACCTTTACGTGCATTGGCCGCCCCTCCAATGTTCGGACTGGACTGACTAGCTTCACTGTATGTCGACAGTGTCGCTATATGTGGTGATGCTGGTGGTGTCGGAGATATTGTCTGTCTCTTGTGCAGTCAAATCTCTTTCCATCTGCTACCTCCACATTCTCGGACACGATCCCCAAATGATTTGGCCAGAATAAGCACGAGCTGCTGTATTTCTGTTTCCAGGGTGCACCACGTGGAGGTACATTTGGGATCTTGGTTATCTGCTAACCCTGGGTCCGCCTAGAGCAATGCGTTCCCTTTGCACCCCATTTTGTTTGGTGATTATCAGTTTATGTTTTCTGAATATTGATATCCAATCCATATTTCTTGTGTACTTATTAGATTACTTACTGGATTAGGGCGCGGGACAAATCACCGCTGATAAAGAACATCCACTACACCCTGAAATTCTCAAAGTGAAAGGCAGTCAACTCAAGAGAGGAAAGTCATAGATGAGGTCATAGATAAAATTATTGATATTGGTTCATTATAGCGATGTTGATCAGATTGACGAACGTGCTTCACAATAACATTTGTATACAACAATGACGTCTGCTTTGAGTCGTGTGGGGGAAAATTTGGTCTTAAAACCATCCTTTTGATTGGATGTTGCACGGTATTCCGTGATGTAAATATGCTGTTAATAGTGCATTCCGGAAAGAATGACAGAACATGGCTATTATATTATAGATTCTCTACTGCACAGTAAAAAAAAAAAAATTTTTTCTTATTACCACCTGGGACATAAGAAATATGGTGTCAGGTCTGTATTTTGATGATGTGGTCAGTATCCCTCCTGCCATCTTTACTTTCCCCAGAATATCTGGTACCCTTTTCCTTAAGCTGGAATGACCTATGGCAGTTGGTGATTTAAAAATATTTCCAGTTAAACTGGGAAATTCTGCTGAAGACGGATTTTTCGGCCCATTAGCGCAAATAAAACGGCTACACAACGCATTTCCATTCTCTGGACTACATCCTGCTGGAAATCTAGTAGGATCATGGTCCTGCTACAAGGTAGATCCAGCTGCAGTTTGAGAATGAACGCTGAAGAAGAAAACTGGGAATTGAACACATACAGCAGATGATATACAATTGAGGCCAAAACATGACATAAATAAACCTTTAAAAGTAACATCATTTATTTTTTAATGTCACAGAATGGAAAAAAGGTTTTTTTTTAGTTTAACCATTGAAATAGTTTTACATTTTCAGTATGTAAATTTCAGACATCACAAGCTTGTCATTGCTCTGAATAGTAAAGGCCTCATCTAGAGCTCAATTTTTGGAATAGATGTGCACAATTTTTTAATACCTAGCTTCAGTCCTTTTTTGTAACTAGATAGGTTCAGTGTTTACCCTGACCCTTCAGTATCCATTTAAAGCGGTGTTTGCCAACATGGGGACAACGCCCACAGGGGGCAATTTGATTGTGTAAGGGGGCAATTCGAAAAAAAATTATTATTTTGTACTTAAGTTATTGTTGTCTATTATGTATTTAAACAGTTCAGTTTAAATACATAATATATTTGTATATATATTTGTATATATATATATATTTATATATATATATACATAATATATATACATAGTATATATAATATACTCCAGTTAATGGCTATGTTCACAGCGTAGAATTTCTTCTCAAAGAGACAACCGTAAGTCAACAATAGGGAATGTCCATCCCTAGACAAAAAGTCTGTGACGGCACGCGAGGCGGAGGAATCCAAATGGATCAACGGCTCAAACGGTGAAACAGCAAAGTGTGTGGCGCACAAGAGGCAAGTTCTGGGCATAATAATGAATATTGGCTGGCCACCGTGGAAAAGACTGGGACCTTACCACGTACACCCCAAAGTCAAGCAACGGATGAACAACATCTAAAGTTTAGGAAACAACATATTAGAATAGGAACATGGAATGTCAGAACACTACACCAATCAGGAAAGCTAGAAAATTTAATATTAGAGGCAGAATCATTAGATGTAGATATTCTAGGAATAGCAGAGACAAGATGGAAAGATGCTGGGTACACAAGAAAAGAAAATTTTAGTTTTATACATTCAGGAGGAGATTACCATGAACGAGGGGTAGGAATACTGATCAGGAAAGAAATAGAAAAATATATCAGCGGGTACTGGACATATAATGACAGAATGATGTTGCTAAAGATCAAAGCAAAACCGTTTGATCTGGCCATTATACAAACATATGCACCAACTACAGATTACACTGAAGAAGAAATAGAACAGTACTACGAAGATCTACAACAACTACTCAAACCAGTAAAATCAACAGACATTTTAATAGTCATAGGAGACATGAATGCGAAAATAGGAAAAGGAAGACATAAGAACATTGTAGGGCAATTCGGACTAGGGACAAGAAATGACAGAGGAGAAAGACTTATACAGTTCTGTGAGGAGAACAATATGATCATATGTAATACATTCTTTCAACAGGAAAATAAAAGATTATATACATGGAAAAGTCCTGGAGACAGAAAGAGGAACCAAATAGATTACATTATGATTAACAATAGATTTAGAAATAGTGTCAAAAACATCAAAACATACCCAGGTGCAGATATCAACTCTGACCATAATCCAGTGATGTGCAAAATAAATGTCAAACTTAAAAATATAGTAAATAGAGGAATCAAAGAACCACAGATAGACGCATCAGCACTAAAACAACCAGACATACAACAAAAATACCTTGTAGATGTAAGGAATAGATATGAACATCTAATGATAGAATGCATGGAACAATACAGAAGGGAAAATCCAGAAGAGAAAATAGACAATAAATGGGAAAGCCTAAAGAAAAGTATTCAAACATCAAGTAAAAATTTACCAACAAGAAATACCAAGAACAAACAAACATGGATGACAGATGAAATATTAGAGAAAATGACAGAAAGAAAGAAAGCTAAAAACACACCAAAATACTCAAGTACAGACAAGGAGATACGTAACATGTGCAGAACAGCGAAAAAACAATGGCTAGAAACAAAATGCAGTGAAATAGAGGAGATTTCCATACAACAGAAGACAAAATTAATGCATAAGGAGATAAGGCTGATCACAAATAAGAAAAATCCTATTAATGGCGGTGGCTGCATAAAAGATAAAAATGGTAGAATAATATTTGATAAAACAGAAGCACTCACAAGATGGGCAGATTATGTAACAGAACTGTTTGACGACCAACGGAACAAAAAACCAACAATACACAACAATGATGGACCAGCAATACTGAAATCAGAAGTAGAACATGCAATAAATTCAATAAAATGTGGAAAAGCTGCAGGCTCTGACAACATAACAGCAGACATAATAAAAACTCTAAATGAATTTGGTGTAGATACTATCACAGAAATTTGCAATGACATATACGAAACAGGCCATATACCTAAAGACCTAACATCATCAATATTCATACCACTACCTAAGAAGCCCAGGGCTGTGGACTGTACAGAATATAGAACAATAAGTCTAATGAGCCATCTAACTAAAATACTTCTCAAGATAATACATGAAAGAATTAAGAACAAGATAGACATGGAGGTCGGTGAAGAACAATTCGGTTTTAGGAAAAACAAAGGAACCAGAGAAGCTATACTGAGTATCCGGCTAGTGATAGATAAATATATAGAAGTCCAAAAAAGTATCTATATTTGCTTCATAGACTACAGCAAGGCCTTTGACAGAGTCCAACATGAAAAATTAATCAAATGTCTTCAAGAAATAGGCATAGATGGAAAAGACATCAGGCTGATTAGAAATATATATTGGGAACAAACTGCATCAATAAGGTGTGAAAACAGCTACTCACCGTACATAGAAATAAGAAGAGGGGTAAGACAAGGATGCATTTTATCACCAAGCCTATTTAATATCTACACAGAGAATATCTTTAAAAATATAGAAGAAATACCAGGACTCAAGATCAATGGGAAAATAATAAACAACATTAGATATGCAGATGACACTGTTCTTTTAGCAGAAAGTGAACATGAACTACAAAGACTAATAGATCAAGTCAATAAATCAAGTAATGAATATGGACTGGATATAAACATTCAAAAAACAAAAACCATGATAATCAGCAAAAACACAGAAGAACAGGAGGTAAACATAAACATACAGGGAGAGAAACTACCGGTACAACAAGTAAAACAGTATCAATATCTTGGACACAGTCACAAATGATGGCAGATGTGAAACAGAAGTTAAAAGGAGAATAGGAATGGCTAAAAGTACCTTCAACGACATGAGGAAATTATTAATATCTAAACAAATTACAAACAAGTTAAAAATGAGAATTATAAAATGCTACATCTATTCCATATTAATGTATGGCTCAGAAACATGGACACTAAATAAACAATTAGAAGACAAAATTGATGCCTTTGAGATGTGGGTATATAGAAGAATAGGGAGAACATCATGGAAAGAGAAGAAAACAAATAAAGAGGTGCTAAAAACACTTAATATGAAGAAAGAACTACTAAGAGAAATAAAGATCAGGCAAATAAAATACTTTGGACACATTAAAAGACATGACACCCTATTGAAGACCTTACTTGAGGGTAAAGTCAAAGGGAAGCAAGCAAGAGGTAGGCAGAGATACAAGTGGGAGAGTAACATTACACAATGGACAGGTTACAGTCTAGCAGAGTGCACCACCAAGACAAGAGATGTTGGAGATACGTTGCAGCCAACCTTCGTTGCGGAGACGGCACTTGATGATGATGTATTTAAAAAATTTACTTTACATAATAATTTCCTAATGATTTTTAAGACTTGTGTCCTGAGCAAGTTGTAATTAGGCTTCATTCAGGAAATAATTCAATATATGAATATTAAAAAAATATGTATATGTTACATAGGGGGCACCAGGATTTTTGAAAGAGTTAGGTGGGACATGGTTACAAAAAAAAAGGCTGGGAAACACTGATCAAAAGTGTCCTATTCACCCCACCTTCCTCCACCAGGGTGTCATATTACTCACTATGAGAAATACTGATTGAAATACGGTATAAAATATTTTAAATGTTGAAATCAATGTATACGGGATAAAATATTTTTTAAGTTGAAATCAATGTATACGGGATAAAATATTTTTTAAGTTGAAATCAATGTATGTGTCATGTGACGTATTCCTTCCAGAACGTTGTCTTCCCAATGAACTCTCTGAACCTCTCTCTGTCTTGCATTTTCTAGCTACCGGGTATGTATTCATATTATCTTTAATGTCGTCAGTCCATCGTCTTCTTGGTCTGCCCCTTCTCCTCTTGCCAGGTACTCTTCCCTCCATTATTTGTCTTTCTAAACAGTTATGTCTCTTTATATGACCAAACAGGCGTAGTTTTCTTTTTGTTATTGTGTTTAGTAACCAACACTCTGGAATATTCTGTGTGTTTATAATATCTGAGTTTCTGATGTTATCCTTCCATGATATTCTAAGTATCTTCCTGCAGCAATTCAGCTCGAAGGCGTTGATCTTCTTTGCCGCTGTTTTACTTAGAGTCCATGTTTCACAGCCGTATGTCGCAACCGGAAAAATAAAAGTTCGTAACATTAGCACTTTCGTTTCTATTTTGTTGTTTTTCCATATGTTTTTCAGCCGTGTTATTTTGCAATATGCCATTGCCAATCTCTTCCTTATTTCTGCCATGCAGTCTCCTGCACCGTTGATGTTTGCTCCTAAGTATTCAAATTTATCCACACATTCTATCTTGGTATTGTCTATTCTGATTTTTGGTTGTTGTGTTGTTATATCTATCAATGTATACGGGATAAAATATTTTTTAAGTTGAAATCAATGTTATCATAAAATTGTATGACAAAACAAGACTTGAATATCTCTGCTCTATCACAGAGGTAGAGTCAACTTACATGAGCTTCTATTTGTCAGTGTCGTGTCAGGGCCTGAAAGAGAGTAAAGAATAGCTACACAGAGACTTATCATGTATGTTTAAGGGGTAAATAAGGAATTTTTGGGAATGTGTTAGCTGTGCCATCTTATAGAAGTTCAAGGTGACCCAAAAACTATTCTAAAGTCGTTTGTCAAGCCAAAAGGCATAGATATTACAGAATAGCTGTAAACTATGACACAATGCATTATGTTCTCTGGGCTATATTTCACTAATCTACAGGAGTTTGAGAATGAACACAAAATATAAGCTTCTGTTGAAAATATGGATGGTTAAAAACTTGTAGAAAATAATTATGTGATATCTTGCCTTCCCTATACACCCCAAACTATCTAAGAGTTTAATAATTATAACTGAAAACATATAGATAATATACAAACTAGGTCTTGCTATATTTGTTTAAATCACCAGCAATTGTAAGATACAAACTACAAACTTTTTTTTCTGTAATCGAAAGGAGGGGGGATTTTCTCCAGAGCTTTCTTTCATGCTCAGAAGATACCAGTAAGTCAGATGATGGCAATTGCCACAAATAAAAAGGCAACTTAATGTTGTATTTTCTCTGGACTACATCTTCCTTGAAGTTATACCATTGTTCTGCTACAAGAGAGATCCAGCAAGAGTTTTAGAATGAATTCTTACAAAAATACTTGAAATATTTTTTTTTTAAAAACAACTCAGCTCTCAATGGTCTGTAGTTTTGAGATGGGACTCCCTCTTGATGTCTAAAACTAGGTTAAGCAATAAAAATCATGTTACAGATAATACAAATTAAAAAAAAAAGATCAATATAAATACACATAAAACAAGTCCTGTAATAAACTTTCGTTACTGCATATTTCCCTGTGAAGGAATGCACTGAGGCTTTCTATGGGCTGTGGAAATAAAGGCCGCTTTGCCATAGCAGACACGTACAGGAAGGATTTTGATTGTCCTGTAATAATGACACGCAAATGTGTCAGCCTCTGTTAGTGAGCTAGTCTTGCAACACTAATTCACCCAAAATATCTCAATATTCAAGGTGAAGATAGGTTGTTCAGCCTCTGTTAGTGAGCTAGTCTTGCAACACTAATTCACCCAAAATATCTCAATATTCAAGGTGAAGATAGGTTGTTCAGCCTCTGTTAGTGAGCTAGTCTTGCAACACTAATTCACCCAAAATATCTCAATATTCAAGGTGAAGATAGGTTGTTCAGCCTCTGTTAGTGAGCTAGTCTTGCAACACTAATTCACCCAAAATATCTCAATATTCAAGGTGAAGATAGGTTGTTCAGCCTCTGTTAGTGAGCTAGTCTTGCAACACTAATTCACCCAAAATATCTCAATATTCAAGGTGAAGATAGGTTGTTCAGCCTCTGTTAGTGAGCTAGTCTTGCAACACTAATTCACCCAAAATATCTCAATATTCAAGGTGAAGATAGGTTGTTCAGCCTCTGTTAGTGAGCTAGTCTTGCAACACTAATTCACTCAAAATATCTCAATATTCAAGGTGAAGATAGGTTGTTCAGCCTCTGTTAGTGAGCTAGTCTTGCAACACTAATTCACCCAAAATATCTCAATATTCAAGGTGAAGATAGGTTGTTCACTCTGTTTTGGCAATGCGAATGGGCTTATTATGAGTGGTGTCTAAAAATTCAAAAAGGCAATGTATTATATATTACATATGATACATTGATATGCTTCAATAACTTTATTTCAAAGTATTTTGTAAAAGTGCTAATTGTAAGCTTATGTTTTTGTTGCAAGCCTGAAACACCATATACAACAGCTGATATTAAAGAAAAACTAGAAAAGACATCTGAATTTGTTAGAATATGTTTTTAATATGATGGTGGATTAAGGTGAACCATAAGGTGGACAGTATTTGGTTTGTCTGGAAATAAGTGGCAACCACATCAGAAAACAAATGTCCACACATTTTAATAATATTTTACAGCAGATTATTTTTTAAACGCCCAGAGAAGACTAAGATATGGATAGACATATCGGAAATCCTACAACAATGGCATGAGCTAACTACCATTAATGCGACACATTTGGTTTAGAGCTGGAAGGTGCAGCTCCTCACAACAGAAGTTGTAGAATAATATCAATAAATGATTGCAGAAACTTTATGTGTCCAGTGCTACTTGTGTCTTGGAGCACCAAAGCCTCAACTTATAATTGGCACATCGAACAGGACATGGGTTCCTTGATAAGTGATTATGCTTATGGTTGCTCCAAAAAATGCACATTTTCATTGGTCTTCCCATGTCTCTGCTACTTCCCCTTTCTAAGTTCTCCCAGCTAGGAGTCTTGGATTCATTTTTAGTCTTTCTGCTCTTTTCCAGATACTTGAACTGAGAAACGTTCACCATAAAACATGCCTGTCCTTTAGCGATATATGCATGCCCGTTTATTTAATTTTGTTCCAGACCATAAAGTCACATAAAGATAATTATAGTAAACAAGTAAAAATGTGCTACAAATACCTACTACTAATAAAATGATGAAAACAATATAATAAAACAAGGATAAGCATGAAAAAAATTGATGTTTTGATTATAAGATCTTTGTCTGAACATATAACCATGTTACCGTGGCCCATACCCGATTGTTGGATCTTTTCTGACTTATTGCATGACTGTTAACTTATTTTTCATAAATCCTTATTTTTAACAATTTATCCACCAAAGACGGATTTCTTCTTCTTCTTTCGTTCACTTGAAACATGTCTATATCTGTAATTCTGTCTCCTTAATAAAACTCACTGTCTTTTGTAGTTCAAACAGTGTCCCATAGAGCTTTGATTCCAGTGTTGTTTCCTCCCAAAGACGGATGACTAAGTGTAAATAAAACGGTGACACAATGCATTTTCAGGACATACAAGAGAGATCCAGTGGAAGTTTGAGAATGAACGATGATGAAGAACAATTTATAACCACATTGTAATTAAAACGCCAGTAGTTAGCACCGAAAGACCTTTTTTAGGCCTATCAATACAGTCAATATGTGTATGTTAAATAAAAAACGTCCACATTAGTAATAATTACTAAAATTCAACACAAAATTCCCTTTTTGTAAAAAAATTTTTTTTACGGGCTTGAAATCAATACAGAAAATCTGTACTAGTTGACACACCTATGTTATTGGTAATTATATATTCACACAAAGATTAAAACCAACATGACCCAATATAACCATCATAGACTCCGACTAAGTTAAAAGAGTCATGCCTTTGCAAGAGGCTTTAATCCCCCATTTAATAATCTTGGATCCATCCTCATGGAATGACCAAACCATTTAATTGCTTACTTAATAAAGATAAGAACTTTAATGTGTGAATTGTTACACTGATAAAATCACAACCAAACTTATCAAAGTTTTCAATATAAAAGGATTAGAGAATGCTTATATAGCAATCACTGTGACCATTCAGGAACAAAGTGTCATGTGACGTATTCCTTCCATTTTTATTTTTACATATATTTAGAGATAATGATAGTTTGTGGGCTTCTGTGGCTATGTCACTAGCGATGCAGACATTAGCAAAAGGGTCAAGTAAGTTTGATCAAGGCTAGCTTTGAGGTTGATGACCAGCGTGTCGTACAGGAACAAATTCTCTCATACACATGACCTATTAGCGATATAGTCACAGATGTCCACTGTTCAGTAGATGAGGTAAAAACAATAAGAGTATTAGTTATAATTGTCAAAGTTGGATGTATTGACTCATTGGAGAAATAAAAATGGCGACACAACCGTATTTCCGTTCTCTGGATCATGTCCTGCTGGAAATCTAGTAGGACCATTGTCCCACAAAAGAGATACAAAAAAAAAAAAAAACAGTTTTCTTTGTTTCTTTCAAAATATTCAACTTGACTTGTGCAGGTGTCTACACAAAAAATCAGAATCATCAATTTTCACACATCTGTTTAATTTACATTTGCAAGTTTTTACACTAGAAAACTCAAGAATCATCAATTTTCACACATATTTTTACTTGGCATTTGCAGGCTAGGTGTTTACGCAAGAAAAAACATTTACATTTTAATTTTTAACCAACATTTTAACCAATATATTTGAACATTCAATAATTTTAACAATTTCTTGCAAATATAATTCAGATAAGTTTAGCTCCTTCATTTGACACAGATCTACAGAAGCTCCTGGAGATCTTTCTCAAAGCTCTGTGGATGATAGAAAGAAGATGTAATAAATTCATAAAAAAATTATCTCAACTAAAATAAACATATGTGTATCTTTTTGCCTTACTTGCATATTAGTGGAACAAATTTTCCCAGTTAGCTTAGTTTAATACAGTGATTGACTCATCATTTTATGTGCCCGATTAACCAACTATTATTCCTCTGAACTATGTTACTATAATTAATTGTAATTTCATTAAAAACTTAGCACCATGCAAACTTGTTTGGAAAATCTTGACCGCTTCGCAGTGCACACACATACTTTGCAACCCCTACATACCCTCCCCCATAATACAATAACTTAAAAATTATAATTATTCACTGTGTGTCATGTGACATATTCTTTCCAGAACGTTGTCTTCCCAATGAATTTGGGCGATGTGGCTTGCATTTTCTAGCGATGTATTCATGTTATCTTTAATCTTTAGCAAGCTGTGTTTACAAATCCAAAAACTTCCCCCTGCCACTGAATTCTTTTTTGAGAATTTGTGTTATTGATTGTGGCTGTTTTAAAAATTCAATAACTTTTTTGTTGTTAGGGATAATTAATAAATATTTGTACATATAAATAAAGAATTGAATACTGCATATATTGGTGTAATTTTTTTAACGTGTGTGTGTGTGTGATACCAGACGTATTAGAAAGTAGTAACGATGATTTTTCACCAAAAAATAAATAAATTATAACAGATAAAATGAAAAAAAATTATAAAAAAATTACTTATCTATGGTTTTTATATTTTCTGAAGTGGGAATCCTGTAAAATAAACCTAATTCAAATAGTATTTATGTGGTTTCATTGTCAAATCATCATAATGTCACTGGTAAGAATGAATGAACCTCATAGATTTGCCATAAATCGTTATCTGAAAGATAGACCTAGTCGTTTTTTATCGCTCCAACACAGTCGATATTCAGTGATTCACCATCTAAATCATGAAAGCAGCGTGATCAATGGACAATACTATACTATATTATAAAAATAAACTTACCTCTCAAAACACGTCTAACACACTAATGTTATCAGCTAGGCCTATATCTCCAACAATTTCATCGAAGTCGCTACGCCAATCATGGCTATATGCCGAAGGGACATGCAAATTTTCTACAATTTCATCCTAGAAAATTTCTTAACCCACGCTGCCAACAGAATCAGTATCACTAGAATTATCACTATCTAACACCACATCATCTACTGGAGCGATATCTGCTTCTAGGAACAGCACAATTTCCTCCTCATCGGAATAGTCATCCATAATAAACTCGAAGAAAATTGAATCCATGATGAACAAACTTGATTGCTTGGATGTCTGTAGGAAAAAACGAACTACTCCTCTCTATTCTACAAGATTTGTGTGACAAAGATGGTGGCCGACGTGGAAATGGAATAGGCTTCATCTGCGCATGTCCCAGTTTATGTGCATTACCAAACGAGGCTGTACTACGGGGAAAAAACATGTCATGTTTATAGGTGGGTCCGGACACCTTTCGTCTAGAAGGAGCTAGTACTTTAAGGGATCCGTACCACCTTTAGCTTGCTAAAGATTAATGTCGTAAGTCCATCGTCTTCTTGGTCTGCCCTTTCTCCTCTTCCCAACATTATTTGTATTATTCACTGTACTATATCAAAATAAGGAACTACATAATTTCCAAAATCAGGAATGAGACGTGTCCTTTTATTCCTGGATTACTTCACTTGACTTCACTTATCCTGTGGGGTGATTTTGGATCTGATAAGGATTGATCTTTCAAATTGACTTTTGTCAAAAAGCATTCCCAAATATTTCATTGTGCTGGTTCTTTCAAGAGTATCCCCACCCGCGTTTTAGCTACTTTAGATGGATTCAGTAATGTCCACAAGTCACCGCTCCACTCCCTTATGTATGTTTAACTAACTTTGCAACTCTTTAATGCATATCTATCAATTTCTTCCTTGTTTATACACCAGAATGTCATCCGCCTGTGATCCATTTGTATGTAATTTTTACTCTGCCAACATTAAACAATTTTGGGACAGAGGAGACCCCTGTAAAAGTCCAGAGCTTATGACTGCTAGTGCAGATGTCCCAACTTTGTTATTCAGACTTACTAATGGATCTGTTTTTGGAGAATATCTGTTTACAGGCTTTCCTTCTCTGTTGACGAGAAACTTGGTGAAATTCCACTTCAAGAAACTGAAAAACAAGTAGAAAAATGCTAACGTAAACAACAGTGCACTATTTTAAAATATTTGACTCATATAAAAACCGTGTGCAATTGTTCTTCTTCTTCTTCTGCGTTCAGCATGTGGTCATGCTATACCATCAGACCTGTCATCAAGACGAAGTCCACTGTCTTCTTCAGGTCAGAGCGACTGCCCCATAGCTTTTGCCTCAAGTCTGTATCCTCTGGCCAGGTCTGCTGTCTCTGCTCTTTGTATGTTGGGCAGTCCTGAAGTATGTGTTCTGGAGTCTGGGTTCCGGATCCACATGGACATTCATCTGTGTATGAGATCCTTAATCGATAAAGGTGACCCAACAGTCTGCAGCGGCCTGTTCTGAGGCGAAATATTGTGGTCTGTTGATATCTCTGGAGGAGATGTATTGCATCATGTTCGTATTCCCCTTCCATTTCTTTCATCCACTTTGCTGTGTATGTGTTGCGGATTATTGTTTTTACCTCTCCGTAAGACAGTGGGTGTCTGTGTTGCTCCATTTCGCTTCCTGCCTTTGACAGAGCATCCGCTTTCTCATTTCCCATGATTCCACAGTGTGATGGTATCCACTGAAGGGCAATAGCTGTTGATTTTTGGATCTGTCTTAGCTCATGTCTGATGTTGTGCACAAGGCTTCGTTTCTGTTGCTCTGGATTGATTCCAGTAGGGAATCTTCTTTGGGCAATTGTTCTTATTTCAACAAGTATGAATGTACTACAAAAAATAACAAGAAACATTTCAGATACTGGTAAGATCATAGAAGAAAAGATAATTTTAGCATGATTATTGATGGCAACTAGCAATAGTACAAAAATGTATCTACATTTGCTTTGTAAGTGTAAGAAAGGCCTTTTATTATAGTCCAACATGAACAATTAATTCTTCTTCTTCTGCGTTCATTCTCAAACTCCTGCAGATTAGCAGGATGTAGTCTGGAGAACAGAATGCACTGTGTCATGGTTTACAGCACTGCTGTGATATCTGTGCCTTTCGGCCTGAAACATCCAACTTCAGCACGGTCAGTGACTCTATATGGGATGGGACAGTCAACTCCATCCTATAACCTCCTTAGTCGTCTCTTATAACATGCATGGAAGGTAAACTGTGCTGCTATTCTTTGCTCCCGTCTCGGGCCCTAGCAACACAAAGGCCGAACAATTAATTGAAAGCTTCCAAGGTATAGGCTCAAGATTAGATGGAAATGACATTAGACTGATCTTCTTCTTCAGCATTCATTCTTTAACTCCCACTGGATCTCTCTTGTAGCAGGACAATGATCCTACTAGATTTCCAGCCGGATGTAGTCCATAGAATGGAAATGTGTTGTGTTACCATTTTATTTGGGCCAACATATCTGTCTTCGGAAGACAACTGAACTTAATAACACAAGAGACAGAAAGCTGTGGAGAAACATGATCGACTATACCGCTGATTGATTTGAGGTCTAGATTTACACTTCTTTCTATATATATCATACAATTTTACCTTCGAAATCTCGGATAGTTTCATGATAAATATTAACGACACCTACATCTGTATTTCACGAGTGCTGCCATTTTGGAACAGCACACTTTTCCCGAACGAGTTATTTTTAGTAACAGTATCGCATTGAGTATTGCCATATTTTTGATATATCATAGCAATTTCAATAATCATCAAAACTGGTCAGTAAAGTGGGATTCCACAGTATTCTTTTTTTCCTACCTCGGCCTGTACGTAGGTTTTCGTGTTTTGCCATGGACATTAAAGTCACGTCCTTGGCTTGTATACGGAAATATACATTACTCCAACACTGATGTTGCTTTTCCATATTAGATTTAGTCTTGACATAGTAACTAAGGCCATCTCCAGCCTTATGTTTTCTTCTTCTGCATTCGCTCTCATATAACCACAACAAATATTTCGTGTGATTTCCGCCGGGGAGCGTGAAGTACGTTGTGCTGCAAGTTCCACAGTAGAACTGTGATTATTTGCACCCCGGTTGGCCACTTGTGGCCAGGATGTCCAAGGTCCAGCACATCCGTTTTCGTCATTCCTTTATTTCGGGTTTGGTCCCTTAGTCTGTGACAGCCTCTATCTGTTGTCGGGCACGCTGATGTGTAGTGCCTCTTCGCCAAGATGCCTGTCGAGCGCGTATATCTGGCACGAGGTGCTCTACCGTCTATGAACCCATCTCGTGCAATTGGATGAACTCTGTCTGTGTCCATCAGGTACTGAACCGTTTCTCATCCGAGAGCCTGGTTCCGTATGAGGAAGAACTCGCCAGAAGAGTTGGACCCTGGCTCGTTCGCCCTCCTACCCGAGGCGTCGTTCACAGACATCGTGAACCCCTCGCACAAGTTTGAGAACAAGGCGTTCTCGAACTGAGCGACCTTGTTTCAATAGCGCCTGAGCCCTTCAGGTACTGAACCCTTTCTCTCTGCAAGTGTATTTCTGGTATAGGAAAGCTTGACAGTAGAGTTGGGCCAGAGCTAAAATCGTTGTCCCTTTTACTGAACCCTTTCTCTCTGCAAGTGTATTTCAGGTAAAGGAAATATTGACAGTAGAGTTGGGCCAGGACTGCCATCGTTGTCCCTTTCTTGCCTAAGCCAATCGGGTATGACACCCTTTCTCTTCGCGAGCATATTTCCAGTTTAGGAAGGCTCGACATTAGAGTTGGTTTAGGTCTTCTTGCTTTTCCGAACGCCCACGATTGTGTCTGGGTCTCTGCCTATAGGGATCACAGGTAACTAGAAGCTCGTCTCGAGCTAACATAGCTTGTAGCTCCCCCTTCCTAGGAACTTTTCACTTTCCATTTGCGCTGCCCTCTGGCACTGTTCTGCCCTTTCATTGTGTCATTATGACATATATTTGTTTCTCGCCATGCATCCACCTTTACGTGCCTTATACATTGGCCGCCCCTCCAATGTTCTGACTGGACTAACAGGCGTCACTGTATGTCGACAGTGTCGCTGTATGTGGTGATGCGAATGGTGTCTGAGATATTGTCTGTCTCTTTTGCAGTTAAATCTCTTTCCATCTGATTCCTCCACATTCTCGGACACGATCCCCAAATGATTTGGCCAGAATCAGCTCGAGCTGCTGTTTTCTGTTACCAGGGTGCACCGCGAGGAGGTATATTTGGGATCTTGGTTATCTGCTAACCCTGGGTCCGCCTAAGGCAATGCGTTCCCTTTGCACCCCAGCCTTATGTTTTAATTCAGTTTTGTATTTTTCAAAACTACATATGCAGGATACTAGATATTTGAAAGTATTCACTTCATGTTTATGTCCATTCATCATTATGTTGGCTTGTGCCCCTGTAGTTAGTCAATATCTTGCTCTTTCTTGTGTTGATTTTCATTCCATACTTATTGGTAGCTTTTTCGAACTTTTAGCTCTAGAAACTAAATATAGAAAGTATACTAAATTTGAAAGCATATTAAAAACTGTACTATATTTGAAAGCAATTGATAATAAGTTTTAAAATACTTTTTTTT
This sequence comes from Meghimatium bilineatum, assembly GCA_034231615.1. Classification (NCBI taxonomy): domain Eukaryota; kingdom Metazoa; phylum Mollusca; class Gastropoda; order Stylommatophora; family Philomycidae; genus Meghimatium; species Meghimatium bilineatum. Next base: position 14,891,737 of record CM067315.1, on the reverse strand, counting down.
ACTGTCTGTCTTGTATGTTCGAGAAAAAGACCATAAACGTTTAAACTGTCTTGTATACTATTATCTGTATTTTTTCATATCCATACCCAAAAGTCTGATAGTATGTGTGTTAATTATATAGCTGATTGACCTTGTGTTTTACGCAAGTAATATTATGCTTGAAAGCATATACAAACTATATTTGAAAGCGTTATTATTTAATAGAATTTATGCTATGTCCAGAAAAGAAATACATTACTCAAACTGTTATAGAAAAATCACTCACTCGCCAAAAGTGCCAGACTGTTCCTTTTTGAGGTATTTAAACAGTGGATTAGCATTCTTGCCATTCACTTCAGTCTTGCTGAAGAGATCAAACTCAACACCAAAGCTATCCTTAACAAACTTTTTGATGTCTTCATTGCTACCAGGTTCCTGAAAACACAAAAAACATTTACCAATCATGTACTTGTTTATTTGATTGTGTTCATTCTCATACTCCCACTTGATCTCTCTTGTTAAAGAACAGTGGTCCTGCTAGATTTCTGTAGGAGAGAATGAAAGGGTGCTGTGCTGCCGTTATATTTTAAGCCAAGGGCCAACACATCTTTCTTCAGCATGCGTTTAATTCGGGTGGGCTTCCCTAGCCTGTGACAGCCTTCCTATATGTTGCCAGATGGCAGGTGTGTATTGACTCTATGCCAAGGCAGTTGTCGGTCACGGCTATCTTGCACGAGGTGTTTCGCAGCCAGTGAACTTGTCTCATGTAATTAGGTGTATTGTGCATGTGCCCATCGGATACTGAAACTTTTCTCATTCATGAGTCTTGTTCAGGTTTAGGAAGAACTTGGCAGTAGAATTGGGCCCATCTTTGCCGTCTTAGCTTAGTGTCCACATCTGATTCTCTACCCATTTTTGGATCAATGGCAACTAGAAGATTGTTTTCGAGCTGAACAATACTTTAGTTTCAATTTCCATGCATCGCTTTCTCTGTTCCAATAGCACTTAGTGCTGCCCTCTGACGCTGTGCTTCTCTCATTGTAATCATGCTATCTTTATGTGATTGGAGACATGTCTACGCCTCTCGATTGTTGATTGTGACATCTACCCGTTTCCTGACATTTGCATTGACTGCCCCTCCAATGCTCCAGCCAGACTGACCAGAATTACTGTGTGTCAACAGTGTGACTGCATGTATTGGCAGAGAGGTGTTGGAGATATTGCCTGTCTCTTTGTGGGCAATTTTCATTCCATCTACAGCCTCCACGGACACTAGCCTAAAAGTATTGGTCAGGAATACAGAGAGAGCATCTGTATTTCTGTTTCCAGGGTGCAGAGGAGGTACTTTTAAAATCCTGTTTATCTGCTAGCCCAGAGTCCGCACGAGAGCAGTGCAAGATCTTTTGCACCCCAATTATGTACTAATAGGTAAACTTTTCTGGCTCCATGATTTACTGTGCCAGCTTAAAAATAATCAGAATTTAAATTATTATTTTATATTATAAGTAAGTCTATATTTTTTTGTCCGTTCTGAAACTCCAACCCCCGCCGAAGATGGATGTGTCTGGCCTTTGGCGTAAATAAAACGGCGACACAACATATTCCATTCTCTGAACTACATCCTGCTGGAAATCTAGCAGTCCTGCTACAAGAGAGGTTAAGCAGAAATTTGAGAATTAACATTGAAGAAGAAGAAACTCCAACCAGAACTCTCTTATAGCAGGACAATGGTTCTACTAGATTTCTAGCAGGATGTAGTCTAGAGAATTGCCAAAGTTATTTTTTGTAGGGAAAACATTGTCCAAGTCTTGGCATTACTGTATTTTATAGTTGTGTTGTCTTAATTGGTTTTTGTTTCTTGACAAAGGTCCCAATAGGACCGACATGTTGAAAATTGTCTTTGTTTTATTGTTATTTCTGATTTATTTATATTGATAGTTAGGCTATATTCTTCTTCTTCAGCGTTCATTCTCAAACTCCTGCTGGATCTCTTGTAGTAGGACAATGGTCCAACTAGATTTCCAGCAGGATGTAGTCCAGAAAATGGAAATGCGCTGTGTCACCATTTTATTTGGGCCAATGGCCCGACACATCCGTCTTCGATGGTAGGCTATATTCAGTAACCTTTATAATTAACTTCGTATTTACCTCTTGCTCAAGATAATGAGAGAGCAGATAGATTGGCATGTTCTGCCACTGTATCTAATGGCAGGGCAATGCACCATGTGCATGATTAAATGGAATTATTGAAGATGATGATTCCTTTTCCATGTACAGAATAAAATATCTGGACTTGATACGTGGGGTGGCAAGAAATGAACATTATTATGGTTGGCAAAGAATTTTTGTTAACCAACACCTGGAACTGTCAGTTGTCATGTAATTGCGGATATAATTAGGGGGAGATCAGACCACATACAGATGTTTCCTGTGTGCAGTGATGATGATCTCTAGACTAACCAACTAACTTAATGGTGGACAACTGTAACCATATCATTAGTAGGCCAGCAGTATGAGAACTAGTTCCCGTGATTATATGATGGTCACCAACCTCACAGATAATATAAGTCAAAGTTGCTTGACCTGTTTTGTTCTTGCAGTCTTGCATCCTATCGACATAGCCACAGACTTATATTGTTTGGAAATAATAGTATGTTTAATTGCTTCGTTTCAAGGAACACTATCTTCTCGCTTTTGCAACCCTATTTTCTTTTGAATTTCTCATACAGGATGGGAGTAATCTTCATCCCAAACGGCAGGCTGCTGTCAAGGGACCTACCTTTATACTTTCACTTATATAATGGGTCAAAGGGCATGAGCCCATGGACTGCTGGATCAGCAACAAACTAATATGATGCATTAAGAGCAGCCTGTTCCTGTTATATATTCAAATTTCCTAAAATCACAGTGAACATAATGCATATTCTTCATTCTTCATTCTCAAACTTCTTCTTCTTCTTCTCGAACTCCAGGAATTACGAGTGATTAGCTTTTACTCCTATGTGCAGTGGAGAGGTTTCTCCGAGCTTTCTTTCATACCCAGGTGGCTTCAGCTTTCAGCTTAGTGCAATGCCTATTGAAGGAGCCTCCTACTCATATGTCACGAGAAGAGCTGATTGTTTGCCTGGGTCACCTATTGTTTGTCTTTCTTCTGATGAGGCACATCTTTGCAGTCAGAGAGCTGTTTCTCATGTAGGAAGACCATTCCATTACCACCCTTTGTATCCCTAGGTCCCAGACCTAATTTCTTCCGTATGAGCTGTGTTGGGTAACGGCGACAGTGGAATTAGACTCAGGATTGATACACCTTTCTAGACGAGCTGCTGCTTTGCCAAATACATTGATGGGTCTGAGATTTGACCTGTGCATTTCACATGCACTCAACTCATCCACTCGAGATGGCCTAACAATCCATCGCAAGGCACAGTCTGTATATTTTGACTCTTCGCCATGTATATTATCCAAAGGAGTAGGTAAAGTATGAATCTCAGACGACAAGCTTTGCAGTGGGACATTGGGTACTGAACCCAATTCTCGCTGTATGAGCCATGTTTGGGCAAAGGCCGACAGTCAAGTTGCGCTTGGTTCACAGTGTCGTTAGAGACATGCACTCCGCTCTACGTTGCCGCAGTGTCGGAGTCTCAATAATGCTTCGGTCAGACATATGAACAATGCACTCCCCGACATTTATTCAATGCTTGTCCTGTGTGCAATGGGGAGCTGTATTCAAAGCTATTTTCTATACCCAGGAGTGCATGTTTAAGTTGGCTCAATACTTGAGTCATGACTCCTACTTTGAATGGGGTAAATTCCTCAAACTCAGAAAAATGAGGCCCAGAGAATGGAATATACGTGCTGTAATTTACAACTCCACAAAAAAAGTTTGTTCAAACTGACCAATGTCCTATGTCAAAATGGTTCCCTGAACACATTCTGCAGATGTCCACTCTATGACGCCTTGAGGACTAACACATTTCACTTCAGCATGACTTTTGGGTCACTTTGACTCTATGGGATGGAACAGCCAACTCCACCCCAATATCTCATTAGTCACATCTTACTGCATATGGTAGATAACAGCACTGCTATTATTTGCTCCTCTTTTGGGCCCGGCAACACACAACAGACACCACATTATAGCAATATCTGTGAAGTTTGAACACTTAATTTTGACCCTGTTTCCGGACCCAAATGGAGAGGAAAAAAATAACAACACTGTGTCCTGTCATAAAATGCAACTACGGAGATTTGGGATAAAGTTAACTACCCTATCCAGGTCGTAGATGACTAAACTGTCTAAAAATGTCTTGTTAAGTTGAATGTGTTAGGCAGAAAGGTCAAGTTGTAAGTCATAATATAATGTGTTGCATTCTTCAGGCTATTTCCAGGGAACTGCCAGGAGTTTAAGAATATGTAGAAGATATTTTGCAAACAATAAAAATCTTGATAATTTTTGTAAATGGTCACTAGAAAATCCCTTTCTATAGTAAAACTGATAACCAATTACACAGAAGATAATACACAATGTAACTTGTTTAGATTTAATTTCTGCTCATATTTCAATGTTATTTCACAAAATATTCAACAAAGTAATCTGAAATATTCTAGAAATGTTTCCATTTACAAAATTTCATAGCAAAAGAATAACACAAATAAACAAACATACCTGGCCTGCAAACTCATTGCTTGGGAAAGCTAAAATGGACAGGCCTTTATCTGCATACTTGGCATGCAATTGTTGCAGCTGAGTATAGTTACTAGTTGTAAGACCACACTTGCAGGCCACATTAACAATTATACAGACTTTGCCTCTGAAAGAAAATATATGCACACAATGATTAAACGTATTGTCATTTACATGGTAGGAATACTCTAAACCAGTGCTTCTCAATATTTTGGCCTGTGGCCACATTTCAAGGAACATTTCCACCTAAACTGCACTATTTAAAATGATCACTATGTCGAACATAGACACTAACAACAAGAGACAAAATAAAACTTGTTACAACAGATATGACTTATGTCAATCCTGGATTACACCAGAAGACAACAGATTAAGTGGTTTTCACTTGCTTCCAGACTACCAGATAGATATCAGATAGAGCCCTTCAAAAAGCATTGTTATACAGACAAGATGGATACAAAGCCAGGATAATCTCCATCGATAATAAACACCTTACATAATAAACAGGTAAAGAAGTTCACTTACTTAGGAAGCATTATATCGAGTGAAGGGAAAAAACAGTAAAGAGATACAAAAAAGATACAACAAAACATACCAGATTCTATGACAATGACAGCACAAGACAAAAGAAAAATAATGATGGCAGAAATAACATATCTACGAAGAATGCTCAGAGTGTCATTAGAAGATAGAATTAGAAATGATAACATCAGACATAACCAAAACAATACCAGTACTGGAACACATCAAACGACAATAGACCAAGTGGTTTTCACACACTTCCAGACTACCAACAGACAGCATGCCATAGATGGCTATGACACATAGACATCATGGCTATAAAGCCAGAAGCAGACCATGTAAAAGATGGACCACAGAATTCAAAGAATCCACAGGAACAAGCTTACAAACAGCACACAAGAAGGGCCATCTCCAGAAAACTCTTCTACCCCCGATGTCTCAAGGCAAACAACGGCCACGTGTATAGATAGATAGTTCCTAAAGAACATCATCCCAGCAAACAGTTTGTGCCTCCAGACAGTCTGAGTTTCAACTGTGTTTTCCCAGTTTTTTGTTGGTCTATGGAGAAATATTTCATTGAGGACTTGCATGTCTTTGTACCTCAGCATTGGTCTGCCACGGGCCTGCTGGCCTTCAGACAGTTCTCTTCTTCTTCTTCTGCGTTCGTTCTCAAACTCCTGCAGATTAGCAGGATGTAGTCCGGAGAATGGAATGTGTTGTCATGGTTTACAGAATTGCTGCGATATCTGCGCCTTTTGGCCTGACACATCCGACTTCAGCATGGCTACGGGTCACTTACCCTATATGGGATGGGACAGCCAACTCCATTCCCTACCCCCCTTAGTCACCTTTTACGACATGCGTGGAAGGTAAACAGTGTTGCTATTCTTTGCTCCCCTTTCGGGCCCTGGCAAACCACGGGCGAGAGAGTTCTCTGAATAGTACTTGTTTTGGAATGTGGCAGTTTGGAATTCTGCGGGTGTGGTCTATCCATAGCAATATATTTCTACTAAGTGTTTCCATGGTAGATGGTAGCTGAGTGCAGTATAACAATTCTACACTTACAATTTTATCGTGTTATTTCTTCTTCTTCTTCTTCTGCGTTCATCCTCAAACTCCCACTGGATCTAGCAGGATCATGGTCCTGCTAGATTTCCAGCAGGATGTAGTCCAGAAAATGGAAATGCGCTGTGGCGCCGTTTTATTTGCGCCAATGGCCCGACACATCCGTCTTCGGCTGAATCGTGTTATTTAATGTTTAAGATTTTTCAGAGACATCTTAGGTGAAAAGGTGTTTAGTCTCCTCTCATATTTTCTGTGGTTAGGCCATGTTTCAGATCCATAGTATAATGTGCTCAGCACACATGTTTGATAAATGTGTAACTTTGTTTTCAGTTTTAGCTTATGGTTTTTCTAAACTCGTTTTGACAGTCTGCCAAAAATGGTAGCCGCTTTTCCTATACGTGCTAGGACATCAATTACATCACTATTAAATATAAATATTTCTCTCAAACACCATACGTTGATCTACAGTAACTGAAACACTAAATCTTTAAAATTTGTCCTTTTCTGAATCATAATCCGTGAAGATTTAACAAAAACTGGGGGCACTGAATTTAGGCTTGCAAACATGAAAAGATCCAATAAATTATGATTGCGTAGTTATATTGCTGTGGAAAATTCAGGGACAATCACTCTAGCACATATTTACAATAAGAGCATGATGGGAAATCAACATGGACGATTGTTGTCCATGACTACAAATGGCTACTTCGATGTAGACATTTGTCGACAGTGGGTTTCTATCGGTAGATTGCATTTGTCGACATCTGTAGACTTTGGATTGCTACAGGTTCATGTGATCCTTGTTGGTACTGTAGATCCTTGACACATCACCACAGTTTTTGTGATTCTTATTGTCATACAGAACAACTCACGGACCATAGCCATTCTGTCGATTTGGGATTGCAAGGTGGACTCACTGTGTGCCACTACTGCAACATCATCAGCAATGAGAAGCTCTAAATAATATGGATATTAAATATTCTACTAATTACCTTTCTATTGGCCCCATGCTAATTTGTGGTTCCCTAATTCCCATTTTTCATGGCCACCAGAAGGGTGGGGGAACCACTGCTATAACGTATTGGAGACAGAGAAATCTTCATAATAATCCATCTCAGAGGTTGTGGTTCGCTGAATCACAACTTCCATTATTTTTTATGCTAAAAAACTCGGATATAACAAAATTAGATATGTCCATGGTTAAAAGAAGTGTACCGCACCACAAGGGGTACAAATTAAATGACCAAAACGTTCATTGAGGAAAGTCTTTATTCTTCTTCTCCTTCTTCAGCGTTCATTCTCAAACTCCTGCTGGATTTCCCTTGTAGCAAGACCATTGTCCTACTAGATTTCCAGCAAGATGTAGTCTAGAGAATGGAAATGCGTTGTATCGCCATTTTATTTGTGCCAATGGCCCGACACATCCATCTTCGGCAGGAGGAAAGTCTTTATGAAGAAAGATCTATATCAAGAAATTTTTTCATTGAGAAAAGCCTTCAATATCTATGCTGAGAAAAGGAAGCTCCTAACTGCACCTTTCTGTGCTAGAGAATGGGCAATACACATGTACAGCAAACACAGTTAAGAACTGAGCATCCACCAGTATAAGAGGATATGCCTACTGTTGGTCAGAGGAACACTTGACCTAACAATCATAAATTGCAGTCTAAGATGAAAGACTATATGTCATGATGATGTTCTTTGGTTCCCATGGTGAAGTTTTAGCATTATCTATCTATACATCCGTAACCTGTCAGAGTTATAGGGCTACCTCTTGCTCATCTTCCCTTAACCTTTAGCAAGCCAGATTAAAAAATATGAAACGTCTCCCTGCCACCGGATTCTTTTTTTTGACAATTTGCGTTATTGATGGTGACTGTTTTGAAAATGTGATAATTTTTTGGTTGTTAAAGATATTTAAATAATATTTGCACATATAAATAAAGAATTGAATTCTGCAATAATGGTGTAATTTATGTACGTGTGTGTGTGTGTGATACCAGATGTATGAGAAAGTGGTAAAGATGTTTTCACACATAAAAAAACATATATTTTATAACAAATAAAGAGTAAAAAAATAACTTACCTTACTTATCGAATTCCTTGGCAACACTGTACACTAAAATCACATGCAAATCTGTTGTATTTATGTTCTTTCATTGCGAAATTATCAAAATATTGCCGGGGGAACTGTATAAAACATGTAGATTTGCAGTGAAATCATTCTTTGAGCTTAGACATAGAGTCATTTTTGGTGCCACTTCAACATCAAACATGTACAAGTCCCCAAGCCAACACAGCATTCTGCATATTCACTGCTGTGAAACTAAATAATTCATGATTCAAGCCACGATTCAATGTTATTTTATTCTAAATACGATGAAATAAAGGTCTATAAAACCGATCCACCATCATGGCATCGTACCGGTGTGCAGATGTGGTCAGATTAATTGCTATAACACGTGTTCCTTTCACCTGGACATCTTTATAACACTCATGTCGGACATGAAGTGGTGCCGGCTTCAATTGCGCATGCCCCAAACTATATACAGGCGGTGATATGCCTATTTCGCACTATGAATCATTGAGCGAGTGCATCCGACAACAGTAAAACAGCCGCCATCTTTTTTTTGTCGATCACGCTTAACCAAAGCGCGGTGAAGGTTAACTTTACCCTCAAGTAAGGTCTTCAACAAGGTCTTTTAATATGTTCTAAATATTTTATTTGCTTGATCTTTATCTCCTTTAATAATTCTTTCTTCATACAAAGTGTTGTTAAAACCTCTTTGTTTTCTTCTCTTTCCTTGATGTTCTCCCTATTTTTCTAATATCCACCTCTCAAAAGCATACATTAATATAGAATAGATGTAACATTCTATAATTCTCATTTCTAACACTGTCTTACTTCTGATATTTATTTCCTGCCCACTACTAGTGAAATAAATTGCTGGAATTGATAGTTAAAGATAGGACAAGATGAAGAATGTTTGTTGAGGACCCATACTCCACAGGGAGTTAAAAAGTGTATACACACTGTATAGATAAATATATAGACTAGTAGGTTATATGTGTAAACATTTTCTATTATCTGATATAACATGCCCCCAATTCTCTGTGATGAGAACCTGACTCTGAGATAGGGAAACATTTGAAATCATAGATAGAGGTTTCGGGGGGGGGGGGGGGGGGGGGGGGGGGGGGAAGAAGGAAGAACCTACTTTATGTGTTCCACTTTTTTATGTGTTTAAATCACAGCTATTTTCAAAGAGACTCCTTAATAGACAATTTTAAATGTTTACTTGTATTTACTAAGTGACACATCATTGTTGTCAATATCCAGTACATTGAAGTCATATATTGACTTGGCTTGTTTCCAACTGTCATCTTTGGCTGCCTGCAACAAATTTTTAATTGTTATTGATATTTGAAACAAACACCAGGATATTATAGGGGTTTCAAAGGGAAGCAAAGATTAATGACACTATAACTTGTCAAAATATAAGACCATAGCCAACTACGATTCAAGGTCTTCCAACTGGTCACTCACATGGTCTGACCTTTACTGATCCATGCTTTTAATTTGATGAAAAGCACGAAATATATGCAAAATAACCAATGAAAAGCTCAGAGCACCCTGTGGAAATGACCATCTAGAAAACCTTATATCTTTAGTCAGCTGTGCAAGAGTCTACATAGGATTGAGATGAAGTTTGCTCCCCAAACTTGTACAAAATAAAGCCAACAATGGAAGTAAATATATGTGTTTGGCCACAAAGCTCAAATATTGTGAATTTTCTGTAATTTACCAGAACAATAAAATAAATAACAATTGAAGTATGATTCTAAACAGGACATTTGCTTTTTAAACATTTTATGAATTTGTAGGAACCACTGATGTGCTTCATTAACCTCGCTCAGAGCTAAGTGAGGTGTTTGATGTGTGCATGGTTCAAATTAGAAAGACAAATTTAAGCGTGTGTACTAGTATGAACAGAATAATTTTATGGCTAACAGTTTTGCCGACTTAAATTATTGTTTACATTGCCTGGACATGGTTCAAATTAGAAAGACAAATTTAAGCGTGTGTACTAGTATGAACAGAATAATTTTATGGCTAACAGTTTTGCAGACTTAAATTATTGTTTACATTGCCTGGACATGGTTCAAATTAGAAAGACAAATTTAAGCGTGTGTACTAGTATGAACAGAATAATTTTATGGCTAACAGTTTTGCCGACTTAAATTATTGTTTACATTGCCTGGACATGGTTCAAATTAGAAAGACAAATTTAAGCGTGTGTACTAGTATGAACAGAATAATTTTATGGCTAACAGTTTTGCCGACTTAAATTATTGTTTACATTGCCTGGACATGGTTCAAATTAGAAAGACAAATTTAAGCGTGTGTACTAGTATGAACAGAATAATTTTATGGCTAACAGTTTTGCCGACTTAAATTATTGTTTACATTGCCTGGACATGGTTCAAATTAGAAAGACAAATTTAAGCGTGTGTACTAGTATGAACAGAATAATTTTATGGCTAACAGTTTTGCCGACTTAAATTATTGTTTACATTGCCTGGACATGGTTCAAATTAGAAAGACAAATTTAAGCGTGTGTACTAGTATGAACAGAATAATTTTATGGCTAACAGTTTTGCCGACTTAAATTATTGTTTACATTGCCTGGACATGGTTCAAATTAGAAAGACAAATTTAAGCGTGTGTACTAGTATGAACAGAATAATTTTATGGCTAACAGTTTTGCCGACTTAAATTATTGTTTACATTGCCTGGACATGGTTCAATGATGTCAACAAAAACTTAAATCTCAAATGCCATGAATAGCCATGACCAAGTGTTTTTCACAAATACAAATTTGTTATTGTTCAGGACACATGATGGCAGAAAAATTATATAATAAAGTATTTCCTATTATTAAACCACTATTATTTTAATTGAAGACCAACAATGTAAACTGGTGAAATAATTCACGTATCTTGGAAGCATCATATCATTAAATGGGAAAAAACCCCCCAAAAATTAAACATAGATGCAACATAGTATACTAGATCTTAGGGCAGATGTCTCCTATTTTCAAAAACAAATATGTGAACATGAAAATCAAAAAAGCACAATATAAAATGATCACCATACCATCACTATGCTACCAATGTCAAATGTGGACACTAACAAAAGCCAAAAGAAAATTTGTTATGGCAGAAATGACTTGTCTACATAGAACTCTTGGAGTAACAATAAGAGACAGAATCAGAAATGAAAACAAAAGACTAATTCACACAGTCAATCCTGGATTACATCAGGAGACAACAGATTAAGTGATTTTCACATGCTTCCAGAGTATTACATCAGATAGTGCCCAGCAAAAAGCATTGCTGTATATTCACGATGGATACAAAGTTAAGGACAAAAAATGATGAATTAGAAAAATGCAAAAGATGAATTACAGAAATAAAAGAATCAATGAAAATAAACTTATATGAAGCATACAAAAAGGCTGTCTCCAGAGAACTCTTCTACCCATGACACTGCAAGGCACAAAGGGAAAAAAAAAGAAGACAAGAAAGAATGATGAATCATCTGTTCAATGTTAGGTGACTAAAATTTATACAATTTAAACAAATTACATATGCTCACACTAGAAACAACACACCCTTTTTTCTTTAAATGTATTGTCAGGTAAGACCTGTTCACAGTGAACTGAGTTGATGTAAAATCTTTGGGGCTGCTGTTTAGACTTGAAGAATAACATAGGCCTACTCAAATAAGAGTATCATTTTGCCAACTTGGTGAGTGTCCTGAACATCTAGCAAAACCAAAAGAATCCTAAACAAATAGGTAGACTTCCCAGAACTCCTGGCATTCTATCCAGTAGATACTCAGTTTTTCTCAGTAGACGTCAGTGATCATCACCTCTTACACCAATCTCTGGACAACACAAAAAGAAATCCTATCAAGAGAGGAAGGTATTGGATAGCAGAAGCAGAAGATACCTACTCAGAGTTTGTGATCTGGAGGAAGTGGGAAGAGGCTGTGATTGAGTGACATTTGGCCAAGCGAAAAAGTTATTGACAACAGTTGTAATACAGATGGGAAGAGAGTGCCGTGACTGGGTTGCCAACAGAACAGAAGGAATTATCCAAGAACTAATACTGCAGCACTCGAAGCCAAACGATACAATAATTTACACAGACGGCTCAGTAACACGAGAAGCAAACAGGTGTGGTTGGGGTTTCGTGGCCTACCAAAATGGCAAGAAATTAGCTGAGAAGTCAGCTGTGAACCCCACTACAACATCGAGTATGAGAATGAAAATAGATGTGGTGACAGCAGCTCTCACTCGACTGTCGACGCAACCACCAACAGACTCAGTGATTCTATCTGACTCAAGTATGCTGCACAAGATAGAAAATTGTATGATCAGAACTAAATGGGTCACTCAGCTCAACAACGCACAGAGCATTACATGGATCTACTGTCCAAGTCATGCTGGGGTAAGGGGAAACAAAAGGGCTGATATGCTGGCTGGTAATGCCTTGGTGAACGACATCAAGATAAGAAGAGACAGGATTGAATTGATTAGAGCAGTCATGAATGCCGTACGAGAAGATAAGGAGGACATTGAACGCGACAATGTACATATTCAGAGAATGGTAGAAATAAGTGACTACAGGTGATTGGAGAAGGTGCTCCCTCTATGAAAAGATCAGAATGTGTAATCAGCAACTGACTGGGACATTGAGCGTATACACCATTAGATGGCTGACGGAACGGCAAGCAGAGCATATAGGAATGCCCCCAGTGTTGTGACGTTTGTTCCTAATCAAGAATGTCACATGACAGTGGATGCGCAGGGTCTGATCTAGAGAAACATCACTTCCGCCCTGTCAAAACTGTCTACTGTGTTCATGGAGGATGGTTGACAAAAACATTTTCAAAATCGAGAAACATCCAGTTCAGAATCTATTGGAAGGTTACAATGGTCGTCAATGTGTATACTTGACATAAAATCATTATGAATTGTGATTCTGCTTGGGAATAATGTTATTACCAAGTAGATGTAGCAACAAGTTAATGTTTTCATATGACATTGAACAAACATGGAACAAACGTATTGACAGATATTTATCGACATTAGGTCTACACTTCTAGAACCATTTTGCAAACTGTAAGTTATTACATGTTTTATTTATTAATTGCTCTCTAATGACACATGCAAAAAAAACAACAAATTAGCCATATTTGCTGTATGCAATTTTTTATTTCAATGTACATTTTCAAAACACCCATAAAAAATAACAAACATTAAAAAAAAAAAGTACCCAGTGGCGTGGGAATGATTTTGCAATTTTAACTGAGAGTGCTAAAGGTTAAGATAGTAATTCCTATTTCATTCCTAATTTGCTTAGTAGAACTTCCATATTTGTTTTTCATTTCATTAAATTATGTGTACTCTTCTATTGTCTATCACCTATCAGGTGGATGATGGTCAGAACATCCACACTTGCCATTAATATAGTGGTGATGACTGGGAGCTTTAGTTGTCTATCCAAGGCCAGATGTGTCACCTTGGCTGTGCTGAATCTGTATTTGTTCAGTGTTGTCTTTATGTTATCTATCAATCTAGTTCTAGGTCTTCCTCTGGCCTTGTATCCGGATCTTCTTGTCATATGTTCTTGATGGTAGTTGGTTATAGTTCATTCTCATAAGGAAGGTGTCCAAACGATTTATTTGTTGTTTCTCTATGTATTATGTTATGTGCATGGTCTTATAGATACATGCCGTTATGTCTATGTGTCATGGCCATCTGTGGCACAATTTTGCTCAAGTACCTATAAAGTAATAAAGTGGGCTTAAAGTTAAAGTTATTTTATGTTTGTTTTGCAGTTGCTAATTTAATTAACGTTGACTTACTTCACTTACTGTAGGTAGAATATTCAGAATAATATACTTGATAATTTGGCCTCGGTATCATCTTTAGAATGTTTGTGATTTGTTTGGATGTTAGCAAGGTTCTCATTTCACTGAAATTAGTTTTACCTAATAACAACACTATTCAAAAAGTTTCAATTCAGTAAAGTAGACCTCTCTTTTTATTAACTTTTGACCTCTCGTATGCCGTACGGTAATTTATTGCGGCATTGTAGGCCTAATCTGCAAATTAATTTTAGAGTAACGTAATAAACACTAAATAGTCCATAAATATAACATACTTACCATTTCTATGGAGTTACTGTTCACAAATAATGAAAAGAACAGGCACACGATGGCTAAATATATATTTCTAATTCGCGTCAGCTATTGCGGCTACAAAGTCCAAGTTTATATAATATATTGTCTGCTGACAATAGCAGTGGCTGCACATACGGATATCTTCACTGCGGATTTTTTTTCGACACACAATTAAACTAGAAAAAGTAAGCATACATGTTAATGATATAAATATTAAATTTATTCCAATAACTTTGAATTGATAAAGTTAATTAAGAAAGCTTGATCATAAATCACTTTTAGTAATATTCATTAATTACATAACGAATGGAGATTTATTTTGGTTTCAAATGTTTACATTTATTATATTGATTTAGGCAGCAATCATATTTAATTAATTAAATATAACAAATAAACGTAAAAACAGACAATGAAACTTTATTGATATATAGAAACATAAAAATGGTTTGAGAGTAGGAGGGCACATTTGTCATATCGGCTTTAGTTACATCAGATTTACCGAGTCATGTTGTACGGATCAGTAGACCCACTGACGGTTGCCCCACTGACACTGCAGTTTTTAGTTTCGAAATAATAGACAATAAGTTATAAAAATACATTTCCCCCCTTATTTTGACCTAAACTGAAGGATAATAGCCGGATAATAAACATATAACTGATTATTATGAATTAAGAACTATTAAAATACGAATTAGTATATTTAGCACTTTTGGGGGGATAACTCTTAGGGACGGAGGAGAAATACAAAAACGCATATGTAGGCAGAAAAAGAATTCGAAAGATTGTATGTAATCAAATATTGACTTCATTTTCTTCTTATATATATTTTTGCAATTTGTATCTATGGATGATCAACAAGAGACTTACAAGTTATGGAGAATCAGAAAAACTGTCATGCAAGTATGTACCTTCGAGTAAAACTTAGCTAGTTTGAGTTTGAACTTCATTCTCGTTTTTTCGGCATGTGAATACATTTACAATATAAATAATAATATATAATAATGTCACAATGTGATTTCATTTCTGTTTTTTTTTTAAAATTTGATCAATGATTGAGATTTTTATGATTCAATCAGACAATTGTCATGATTGTGAATGTGATTAGAAGGGGAATAGCCTAGACATAGACTAGACTACTATTAGTAATAATAGTATTATTTAATATTATATAGGGCCTAGTTATTGCAATTAATTAGTATGATGGTCTACATTTCAATTGAGATAAGATAATGATCAATTATTTATCATTATTTCTTGAAAATTTCTAGGCTAAAATGCAGTATAGGTCTCGGCGCATCTGCTGTTTCGTCCACCACTGTGACCTTTGCTCTGCTATCGAGGGGTTTCCCAACCTTTCCCAGGGTCACGTGATCAGAAGGTTCTCCAAGGTGGCGCGTGATTGACATGAATGGCGGTCTCTGGTCGTTAGGGTCACTTAAAAAGAAATTTATAGAAAAAGGGGGATAAAAAATAAAAGGAAAATATTATATATTTTAGAGAGACTTGAGTAGTCTTTCTAAAAAAAGAAAAAAGGGAGTTTGAGGGGCCCCCTCATGTGTGCTAAGTGAAAGAAAAACACAAGGCAGGTTGGTGTGGGGGGGGGGTAATAAATAATGAAAAAGGGGGTTGAGGGGGGGGGCTTGCCCCCCTCATGTATGCTAAGAGAATGAAAGATTGGTATGAGGGGGATTATTGCAAAAATTTTCTTTTTTTGCGGCAATGCAGGGTTGCCATTACGGTGATTTTCGAGCCACCTGATCTGGTGTTTATTCATATCATCTGGAGCCTAAATGTTTGGAATAACGCTGCCGCACTAGTTTAGCGCATTCCTACAATTTTCTGATGCGTTATGTCTTCCAAGAGAACATCGCTTGGCGGTCGGCGGGAACGTGACATCACCACACGCGGTATTTCATTGGATTTCTAGCAGAACTCCGTGACGTCATCTACCTAAATATGAAAACAGTGCTATTTATAGTATTGTGGTGGACGTAATGACAATTCTACCTAGGTCTCAGTTGAGACCTTTGTTCTGTAAAAATTTGATTACGTTCACTGTTACAAGCTATTAATAGCACACTGTTTACATATTTAACTAGTTGACGTCACGGAGTTCCGTGAGAAAACTAGAACCAATGGAATCGACGCAGACCATGACATCACATCTCCGCCGACCGCCAAGCGATTTTATGCGTGGCAGACATTTTAAAAAAAAGAAAAGATCTATGTGATTGCGGATTTCATTGGTTTTACTAGTGGAAATCTGTAGACGCCTAGCTAAAAATGTAAACAGTGTGAAATAGTACAGTTAAGTACAGTATGAAACACTTACCTTAGTCACCTAGTAACTTGGCAGATGAACATGTTTTATCCCACAATGGAAATCCCGGAATATATGTGGCGGGCGCTTAGTCACTGTTCCTTGGCGGATAAACTTGTGTCAAGGAAATCCTGGAACATATCTGGCGATTTTTGATGACGCTTCCGCCACATATATTCACAAAGATAGGCGGGAAATTGTCCTTTGCACAGCCTACCTTGGTTTCACAATTGTCGCTTCACGAGTCCCCACAATCCTTCTATTGTATTGGTGTGTGCCCACGATTCCGGAACTCCACGCTGTGGTTAACGGTCAAATGTGAATACTCTTTGTCTTTTAAGCAGGAATATGCTCTCCAACATTCAGAGACTATGGTCGTTCTGGGCAACACATGTTCTTTAATAATACTCAATAGAACTTATTTATTGGACCCTGGTTCAACCACACCAAATACCCATGTTCCTTGCACACGTCTCCCGTGTTTGTATTTTCTTTTGTCGAAAATTGATTCGTCTATCTCGACGACAGCATTTACTCCTCCAACTTTTACAGTATTGTTTGCACATATCTCCCTACAGAAGCTTTTCCACTCTGCAACCACTTGGGGTCCAACTTTGACTTCTCTTTTTATGAAGCTGGTCCTGGCATTCATCACCCACAGATATGTAAGAAGTAAAATATCACCCATACCTAGGTGGCTTTCCGCAAACCAGGAATGATTTCATACACTCCTACTGACATGGCGATTGCTACCGTAGTGTCGGCATCTCCAAATATAGCCTTCAGATTTGCTGGAATTTTTCACCAATTTCATATATTCACAGCAAGACGGGCAGACATAATGATTACAAATCAGTCCCTCCTTCATGCACCAATCTAGAACACATTTTTCTCCATTGGCACGCAAATTTATAACAAAAACAGATCTTCCTGGGTGGTCATTTTGCACTGCTAAAGCTTTACTACAAAATTTCGTAGCTGTTTTCGCGTTGCAATATCTGCGTAAAATAGACAGCTTTTTTCCCGCCGACGTTTGACCAGATCCAAATTGCGCATGCGCCAACTGACCAGATCAATTCTCGACATTGACTTGAGATATATTTATTTTACAATATAAATAAATTTATAGTATACAATAGGTGTACGAAATATAAAAATTATGTGGGGGGGGGGCGCCTGGATGCTTAATTTCAGTTATTATTTTTATAAACTAAATTTATATACACCTTTTCTTCAACACCCCCCCCCCCACCCCATCGCGCCCGCTTGACCAACAGGACTCTAATGCCCACCATTACGGTTCCCAACCAGCAACAATTCCAAATTTCCATGCGAACCGTGACGTCACAATTCCAACCTCCAAGAACCCGCCAGCTGTACCACGTGAGCCGTGACGTCACAAGCATTAAACTTTTCGAAGGAATACCTTAAAAGTAGGTCAATAAACCCAATGGTGGACGTAATCAAATTTCTGCCCTTTGTTATATTTTCGAGGCATTACCTAACTTTTGCAGTGTTAGATGAGTTGCATAAGGTTATATATTTTGGTGGGGTGAAAAGGATTAGAATTAGTTTTTATAGATTTGGGGAAGGGGAGAAGGATTAGAATTAATGTTTTAGTTTAGAATTAATAATTAACCTTTAGCAAGCTGGGTTTACACTTACGTAATTTTTCTGCTGCCACGGAATTGGTTTTCGGAAATGTTACGCAATCGTCAGTGGCTGTTTTGAAATCACTATAACGTTTTCGTTGTAACAGATATTTAAATAATATTTGCACATATAAATAAAGAATTAAATTCTGCATATATTGGTGTAAGTTTGTTTGTATGTGTATGATACGAAACGTGTGATAAAGTCAAATTCAGATTTATCTTGATCTAGACCTACCGTGTTTTTGATCGATCGTAAGCTGTGAAATCTGTTGAATATTATATATTTAGCATAATGGAAACACTGTGGAATACTTTAATAATCACAAATGAAGAACTTACCTTTGATAATTTGCGAATTTCCAGTTGAAGTCATTGATTTCACTGAATATACTATTAGCAAATAGTATAATAAACACAATTCATTGTCTTGTTGCTTCAACACGATGCAGAAGACCACATTCCTCGAATTTCCATGACAAAATCACTTCATATCGGCTTGAGCGCCATTTTAAACAAAACGGCCGTAAAATTTCTTCCCAATGTTGCCATCGGATTCTGTCAAAAAGTTACACAATTTTCGGATCTTGATTTTTTCGTTCGGTTTCGGCGAACTGGGCGGTAGATTTCGACTTCAGCGATCAATATATGCCAAATTCCGGTGAAATGCTTCACCGCAATTGTAAACATAGCGTGCTAAAGGTTAATTCTCTAAGAGTTCTTGTCTAAGGCGTGAATCAATATGATTGATTTTTCAAGGGAAATCTGTGTTATTAATGCTATTTATAGCCCTGTCACGATGTACCTGTAAGGGACAAAGGTTACAATATGCACAAACCATCTACTGTACTATAAGACTTGTATACAAAAAAGTTTAAACATGACCTCAAGGCCTATTTTGATTATCACATGCATGTTGCTGGTTGGCCGTGTCTATTTTTGACATACGACTCCAAGGATATAAATAGTGACCAACCACAATTATCAAAAATATAACGAATTAAGTCCTATTGAATTCTGTACAGAGGTCTTCTATACATGACGGTCTTGCACAAATTTACTTATGTGATGTTCTACGTCTACACATAAGTAAATTACAACCATTTGTGAAGAATTTTTTTCAAAATTCAGATTTATTTTGCGTAGCCGATAATGTTAGTTCAATCGACAAAGTTAATTTGTTTACAAAGATGAATGTTTATGAGCATGTAGTTTGATTATAAAATAATGGCGGAGTAATCTAGGCCTAGTTATAGCATTCCATACAAGAGTGAATGTATCAGAAGATTTCACCGAAATTTTTGGTCTAGTCAATATTGTTAGTTCACAATTTATCTCAGATATCAAACATTTACCAACAAAATTTACATCATTACATTCAGTAACCATTTATTTCCACACACAAAAACTATACACATGGCTTTAAAAGCAAAAACATTATTAAATTTTCCAAATACTCTCCATAAATAGCACATACAGGCAAAAATAAATGGAGTGGTAGGCAGAAATTACTCAATTTTAATGCAGTGCGGTGAAGGTTAAAAGAAATAGTATCTTGCTGAAGACATTACTTGGAGGTAGAGTTAAGGGGAAGTTGGTGAGCAAGAGGTAGTCAGAGATATAAATGGGAGGGAAAGCTAGAGTTAACAATTGCTAATTGGCCACTTAATATTTGTGTTATCCTTTGTTTATTTTAAGATCTTACAAAATATAATTAAATTGCAATTATTGTTTAATAAATTTATTCTCTTAATTTTAAATTGTCTAAGCTGTGTCATGATCGAGGCTATCTTGTAACCCAAGAGGAGTTGGACCAAACCCTTGATGGGTTTAAAACACAATTTGGGGATAAACCAAGGTGAGGAAGCCAGTTATCTTATGATGTAGTATTTACAATTTGGGGATAAACCAAGGTGAGGAAGCCAGTTATCTTATGATGTAGTATTTACAATTTGGGGATAAACCAAGGTAAGGAAGTCAGTTATCTTATGATGTAGTATTTACAATTTGGGGATAAACCAAGTTGAGGAAGCCAGTTATCTTATAATGTAGTATTTACAATTTGGGGATAAACCAAGGTAAGGAAGTCAGTTATCTTATGATGTAGTATTTACAATTTGGGGATAAACCAAGGTGAGGAAGCCAGTTATCTTATGATGTAGTATTTACAATTTGGGGATAAACCAAGGTAAGGAAGTCAGTTATCTTATGATGTAGTATTTACAATTTGGGGATAAACCAAGGTAAGGAAGTCAGTTATCTTATGATGTAGTATTTACAATTTGGGGATAAACCAAGGTAAGGAAGTCAGTTATCTTATGATGTAGTATTTACAATTTGGGGATAAACCAAGGTGAGGAAGCCAGTTATCTTATGATGTAGTATTTCATAATTGCTAATATAATTTTGTTTGTAGATCTGCATCCTTAAGACATTTAAAGAAATTGTTTTTGTTAATTCATGCTCTCTCGTAAAGACGTTCAGGTCTTAAAGTATAGTCTTGTTGTAAGCGTATATATTTTAAACAAAATTTCCTATTTAACAATACTTTTAAAAATTGTTTGTCTTTGTACACGTTCATTGGTAATTATTTTTGTGTTTGCCAGATTTCTGTATATTTGTATTGTCTTTTTTTGTTTATGTATGTCAACATGTGATTATTTTGCATTCTAGCCCATAAATTGTATACCTTATTGTTATAATTTTGTTCAATCATTTACATATCTTGATTTTTATTTCCTCTATTTGTTATTGCAATTGTCTCACTGATAGTTGCCCACACATGTATAGTTATTTGTATATGAATTTTTTTTTACATGGTTCTATGTATCCATACAATCACTTTGGGCCACACTATGCATGTGTTATAGCATTACTTGTTAATATCTTCATGTGAATGGATCATGGTTCTGCTACTAGAGAAATCCAGCAGGAGTTTGAGAATGAACGCTGAAGAAGAAGAAACACTGCCTTAAGGGGAACATTGATTGGAGCACCTATGGATGTATCTGGAGAATCATGATGATCAGCCATGTGTCCTGATGATTTAAAAATCCCTGATCTAGGCCTCAAAAGCATGTATGTATGGGGGTTTTATGGATGTATATTTAGTCCCTGCAGGGAGGCATTCAAGTGCATCAATATTACAGGATCACCACGTCCTGCCTGAGGCATGGTACACACATCTGGACCAACTATCTCATCATCCTGTCAGATTTGTCGGCACATCTGGCATTCATTGTCACCTAGGAGTCTGCCACGAAAGAACAAAGGTGTAATTTCCACTTTGTCATCCATGTCGATTATTTCATAGAAGACAAAAGTAAGATATTCATACAGGATGTGATGATGAGTTGTTTTGTACAGGTGACTGATTATCAGCCTACCCCCAACTTTCTTTAGTCATCTCCTATGACATGCCTGGAAAGAAGATAGTGGCCTTATTCTTTGCACCCTGAACTAGAAATGCACACACAGGACTGAGGGGATATGGATTTAATATAAATGTAATGTAAAAAATGGATTTAGGAAAGTGTATAAAAATGCTTGCAGAGGAATATTCAACTTATAGAAAATACAGCACACTTGAATTTTATTTATGCTGTCCTTAATATTATTAACATTTTTCTGTAGAACTAGTGCATTAATTTGTGAATTTTGACAAGTTTTACTAACAATCTTGTGTTAAATTTTATTTCTTTGTAGTGAAAGAAAACCAAGTCGTAGTGACCTCATTGTACTTGTTGCCCACAATGATGACCCAACAGGTGAGGAAGCTAGTAGTGATCTTAGATTTTGTGTTATACCTGGATGTTAATATGAACCTTAAGTTAGTTAGTCGTTGGGTCATCATCATTGCACTCGAGATACATCTATAGGTGCTCCAATCTCCACTTGAGTGTATCCACCGTTACACGATGACGGGCATTACCAATTATTTATTAGTTGACAAACATTTTTCTTAGCCCACTGTAGCACTCATTTCTGGAATGCTGTATTTCAAGCGCAGTTACTTTATCCTGGACATGGTAAAGAATCATCACCCTCAATCATTTCATTTTTCCATGTTGTTTATCAGAAGCAGTTCAGAATGTCAGTATGATCCATTGCTCTACCACTGGACACAGTAACAGTGCAAGCCAGCCGATCCACTTTCTCGTTGCCCTGAACACCCGTGTGACCAGGCATGAAAATGAATGTGACACATTCCAACTATGACTTCTCAACTGCCTCAAGCCTCTGTCCTTGAATGCAACCCATTTGTATTTTTCTGATCGAGTTACTAAGGATACAGACACTTGTTTTCAACCAATTCAAAGCTTTGGTCGACTTCCTGTCAAAATGGTGACCAGCAACACACTCATTTATTTGATTCATCAACAACTTCACTTGAAAATATTTTTATTTTGTTCTGGGTGTCATCTGGTTGTTCTATTTCACGGAGTAGGAAATCCACCCATACTTTTTTGCTGGTGCTAATGGAATACGTGCAATTGTGTTGAAATTTCCATGAGTATTTCCATTACAACAATGATTGATGATGATATTTTTAGAAATGACGATCACATTAAAATGTCGTAGACATGGAAGAAAGAAATGAATAGGTAGGAGGAGGGGTCTTAGAAGAAAAAAGTGAGGTTCAATACAGGAATCGGTGACAAAATCACATGACAACAGTCCAACTTTTAAATTTTATATGCTATTGCACAGAATTTCTATGACCCAGATATTTTAAAAGTTGTAACTAAGGATACTGATCTATTGATTTGCGTGCAAAATATTGGCCATCCACCCCCTTCTTCTCTTTCCCCCCCCCCCCCCCCCCCCCAACTCAGTATTTAGTGTGCATATCAAGTATTCGGGGGCTCACATCGCGTAGATATTTAGATGTGTCAGTATATGTGTCTATCAAAATTTCATTCCATTTAATGTTAGCTTTTTGTTCTATAGAAACCTGGTCACTAATCCCCGTAGAGTATCAAAAGTGAAGTTTGCCTGCCTCTGCATAAATTATTTTATTCTGAAATTGTGCAAGCTCAACTAAACACCGACCAGAGTTGCCCAAACCTATTTATAGCGCTGGTATTGTAGCACCACAGAAAACAAAGTTTGGAGTGCATAATATATTGAGGATCGCCGGCTTTCAAAGTTTTTATGACAGGTGACACCTTGGGCAATTTATATGATGTTCTACAAATGCAGACAGTTAACAGTCCTTAATGTCAAACATCCATTTGTGTTGGCTACTGTCTATGTATGTAATGCATCATTGGATGTACAGGTTTCACAATGTCTTCGGGAAATACTACAACTAGAGAGGCAGATCATTGTATGTGATGATTTAAATACAAAGGGCACATCATGAAGCCAACAACACTTCTAATAAACAGAGAAGAGAGCTTGAAGATGCCTTGGTTGCCACAGACCTACTAAGTATAAATTATGGACGTTAACATGAGTAGCAAACAGAAAGGGTGATGAAGAAAGTGTTATTGGTGTGGCTTTGGTGTCTTCTGCTATAGCCGCAATTTACAGATGGGATATGCTGTGGTATCACAGCAGCGACCAATATCCATGTGTAATGTTAGTTGAGAATAAAAGAGGGAAACAGCACAAGCCAAAAGTTGTTCCAATATGCCAATACATGGTCTAATATTGTCAGCAAAATTAGATAAGAAAAATGAAAGCCGTATAACTATTAAAAAAATAATTAGAATCAGCCACTTTGGTGGAATGATGAAGTGAAAACAATGTGGAGTGATAATGGCAAGCAGTAGCTAAGTGGTAGAAAGCAAGAAAAACAGAATCGGTGTAATCTGATCTTGTCTTACAACTGAAGAAATTCAGAGATGAAAAAAATGCATAAATTCAAACTTAAAAAACTTTCATTACTGTGTGTTTTCCTGTTAAGGAATGCGGGGAGACTTTTTGTCTACCTTTCAAAGGTAGCCTACCTTTCAAAGCACAGACCTCACATGGCACAAACAGACGAACTAAGGGTGCAGCCCTACTTTCACATTATATCTCACAAATTGGTCAGAGGAACATATAGAACTATTATAAAATAAAGAAGGGGTTACAGAAATGCACGGGCCATACTATGAATGAAGCAACAATTTCTGTTGAAGAGATCGAAGCTGAACTTTAAAAAAAATATACAGGACCAGATGGCATTAGGTACGAGAGCTGAAGCAGACGAATGGAAGGGAAAATCCAGTAGCTGGCAAATATGTTTAACAATAACTTTTTTAATGGCAATATCGAAGTGGACTGGTCAGACGGATACATGATTCCAGTACCCAAGCCTGGTAAAGATCACACGAAGGTGCAGGGATACCGGATAATAGCCACCAAGAACACAATTGGCAAATTCATGGAAAATATTGTTGCATGGAAATTGTCATCTAGAGAGTAACAAGTTATTATCATCAACACTCAGTGGGTATCATCTAGAGAGTTACAAGTTACTATCACCAACACTCAGTGGGTATCATCTAGAGAGTAACAAGTTATTATCACCAACACTCAGTGGGTATCATCTAGAGAGTTACAAGTTACTATCACCAACACTCAGTGGGTATCATCTAGAGAGTAACAAGTTATTACCATCAAA
The DNA here is from genome assembly GCA_034231615.1 of Meghimatium bilineatum. Taxonomy (NCBI): domain Eukaryota; kingdom Metazoa; phylum Mollusca; class Gastropoda; order Stylommatophora; family Philomycidae; genus Meghimatium; species Meghimatium bilineatum. Next base: position 14,866,648 of record CM067315.1, on the reverse strand, counting down.
ACTCGACAGGTATTTTCTAGAGTAAAAGTTACCATCAACACTCGTCGGGTACCATCCTAACAATACAGTGGGTGTTCCTTGTTAGAAGCAATGTAACTCATGATTTTCTATCTTCAAGAAAGCGAAGACACTTGAAAATTCAGTGACATGTGTCTAGATTCTAGAACGTAAAGATGAAATCCCCATATTTTACTTAATAAGTGATATTGTGGAAAAACTATATAAATAGTAGTTCTTGAGACTAATGGGAATTTAACTTATATTTACTTATATAAATAGTACATAAGTACAACACAAGTTTTTGTAGTTTTAGTTTTTTTTTGTCTCTGTGATAAGTACCATTGTTTTTACTGTTTTCATTGTTTGTTTGCTTTGTATATTCTTGAAATATACCTAACACTTGAAACGTCAAAAATGTCTTATATTTTTGTTGTTTGTATGATTTTCTTCTTGTATATCTTATCCGATAGTCTGTTGGTGATTGTAAAACTAGAAAAATGTGTGTTCCCATAAGTACTATTTTACTTAACACACCTTCCGTGTGCACATGAACATCATGGGGGAAAGTATCCAGGAAAAAGTGCATTCATTCCTCATTCCTATTTCATTTTTTAATATAATCTATTGTTTACACATTCACTACAGATCAGATGTTTGTCTTCTTCCCTGATGAGGGCAAGGTTGGTATAAAGACCATCAAAACATACTGTCAGCGTATGCAAGAAGAGAACATCATGAGGGCTATCATAGTTGTTCAGAGTGGAATGACACCATCAGCTAAGCAGGTCAGTAGGGCAATGATTTGCAAAATCACTCGGGGGGGGGGGGGGGGGATTTGAATTTTCATGTAGAATTAATTTTATACCCTTTGAAAGTTATTTGTCAATTGGTAGTAAAAGTAAAGTAACCCATAGCATTTATTAATGCCGTAGGGGTGCGAGATGTTAGCGATCTCACATTTCAGAGACTCTGCAAATGAGGGCAGTAGCCATCTCCTCTCCCTCGCAGTCTTTACTTCCCAGATTAATCCGGTACCCATTTAAGGCTAGGTCGACCCGAGAGCCGTTGCGATCTGAAAAACATTTCCGCCTCAACTGGGGAATGAACCCAGGACCACTCAAATGCGAAACCAGTGCACTAACCACTTACCCAATATTACCCAATTGGTAGTTAATTCTGAATTGGAAGTTAACCTTTACGACTCTGCAGGCGCAATCCCGCTACATAGGATATCGCCCGATTCCCGAGTACGGAACTTCACAAAGTAATGATCCCGTGACGTATAAAACACGCCAAACGACGCTAGGAATACGTCGCAGTTTAAAGGTCAAGTTACTTTACTCATTACGACCACAAGAAGAGAGAAAACCGGCTGGTTTTGTCAGCGAATTTCTGGAACAACGTTGGCCATTTTTTAGCCATATTTTACTATCAAATTGAGTACCGCGTGGCATGGCTAAGTGATCGTGAATACATGTTTTAATTGTTGTTTTTTATGTTTAATATGTTGTTATTTGATAAGAATGTTTGTGTAGTCGTTCAAAAACACAAAAATAATATGTATCAGGGGTGCCACGTGTGTGCTTAGACAATAATTACGCTGCGTGTCGGGCTAGACCTAGTGTTTACCGGACGGACGTTATATGCGATTTCTTATAAACTACGTGTTTTAATTGTTGTTTTTTGTGTTTAATATGTTGTTATTTGATAAGAATGTTTGTGTAGTCGTTCAAAAACACAAAAATAATATGTATCAGGGGTGCCACGTGAGTACATAGACAATAATTACGCTGCGTGTTGGGATAGACCTAGTGTTTACCGGACGGACGTTACATGCGATTTCTTATAAACTACGTGTTTTAATTGTTGTTTTTTGTGTGTTTAATATGTTGTTATTTGATAAGAATGTTTGTGTAGTCATTCAAAAACACAAAAATAATATGTATCAGGGGTGCCACGTGAGTACATAGACAATAATTACGCTGCGTGTCGGGATAGACCTAGTGTTTACCGGGCGGACGTTATATGCAATTTCTTCACGTTTTATTAGTTTTTTAGTTCATCTTATATTAGTTTTGATATAAAACAATACATATACAATAAGTATAGGTATTTATGAGGATTTTATCAATGATTCCACGCATTGCTCAAGTATTAGGGTCGTCAAGAAGTTACATGTGCGATTTGAAAATTGCGTTTTGCGATTTTCCCCCCGAATTTTCAACTTCACAACTTGCTCACAACTGTCATATCATACATACAACAACAACAAAAACATGACTATATTCACTATTCACTCCTTTATTTAGATATGCAAAAATTATTTTGATATCTTTTAAAATAAAAAAGTTATCACGTTTTCAAAACACCCACCATCAATAACGAAAATTTTCCAAAAAAGATTTCAGGCCCAAGGGGATGTTTCTTAATTTTTAATTCAGGGCCCTAAAGGTTAACGTTTGAATCATGCAACAAATATAGTAAAAGTTGTCACATGCATGAAATTTTATGAACAAGTACTCTGTTTTCTAGCGAATGGTTGACAGGTGATGACTGCATTTACCACAAGTTTTATATTGATGATGCCATTCAAAGCTATGAGCACTGGAAATGGCTGAGTGAATCAACAGAGTACTTGCCAGCTTCTGGAAACTCCCACTATTGCAGGCAGGAATAAAAATCATTCAAGATAATAAACAGCCTTCTTTTTGTCCTAGTAAAATTGGCTATGATTTTTTTTAAATATGAGGAACTTGCTTAAGCTTGTTTGTTTTTGAGAAATGTGTGCCACCATTGTTGGTGACTGTTGCTTTGACTCAATATTTGTGTTAGAAATCCAGGTCATATTTCCAGTAACTATGAGACCAAGAAATTCATCATCTACATTTTGATATGGCTTTACACAACAAATTTCAGCTAGACAGGTGTTTCTTCTTGTAATCAGTGGTTAACATTTTTTGGCACAAAACTGGAACGCTGTTTTTTGGGTACAGTTTCTTAAATCAATGCGAAACTTGAAAAATTTCAGTTAGTATTTTTGGGAATGTGAAACAACGATTTTCTTGAATTTTTGTTCTCAATAAAGAAATTTCTCTTTCATCAAACTTAACTGGCCTTTATGGTCTTCACCATGGATGAAATGTGCCAGGTGGTTAAGTTGTACTTTAAATTTCAGAATCATGCTTCTCTGACATTCCTTTTCATGGAGAAGTTTTCCTAAGCTTTTGCAAGTTCTAGATTACTTTTACACTGGTTTAGGTCATAGGGTGCATTGCCACAAGCTAAGTGTTTCTTTCCCACCAAGCAGTCCAGGTACTGGTCTTCAGCAGGTTTAATCGCACTGCAGGTTAGGGGGTGTGGAATCCAACACCACAGCCGACATAATTAGTAGCCTATTACAACATGTATGGCAGGTAGAATTCTTATTATTTTTTGCTCCAATTTCAAGCCTAATAATACATGATAAATATTGTCCTACCAGACTCCACCGAAGACGGATATGTCAGGCCACTGCCACAAATAAAACGGTGACACAATGCATCTACATTCTCTGGACTACATCTTTGCTGGGAATTTTCTTCTTCAGCATTCATTCTCAAACTCCCATTGGATCTCTCTTGCAGCAGGACAATGGCCCTAATAGATTTCCAGCAGGATATAGTCCAGAGAATGGAAAAGCATTGTGTTGCCGTTTTATTTGCACTAGTGGCTCAGCGCATTCATCTTTGGCGGAGCTGGGAATCTTGTAGGACTATTGTGCTAGTACAAAAGAGAACCAGTGGGAGTTTGAGAATTAACGCTGAAGTAGAAATCCTACCAGACAAAAGTTTCTTGTTGCAGTATTCGCGCTACACCAAGTCTGCAGGCACATCTGAATTGCAAACACTCAGACTAACTACTGGTACCATAATTTATTGAATTTATAGAAATATTATCATTGCTCTTCTGCATTCAGGAATCTTTTAGTCTTGCTAGATCTTCATGCCAGTCGCCATGTTGAAGCTCCCAGTCTCCACCAGGTCCTCCCAAAGTTTTTGCCTCAGAATGGTCCATTGTATGGATCAGAAACATGGACACTAAATAAACAATTAGAAGACAGAATTGATGCCTTTAAAATGTGGGTATATATAGGAGAATAGGGAGAACATCATGGAAAGAGAATTAAACAAATAAAGAGGTGCTAAAAACACTTAATATGAAGAAAGAATTACTAAGAGAAATAAAGATCAGGCAAATAAAATATTTTGTACACATTAAAAGACACCTTGAAGACCTTACTTGAGGGTAAAATCAAAGGGAAGCGAGCAAAAGGTCGACTGAGATACAAGTGAAAAAGTAACATCACAAGATGGACAGGTTACAGTCTAGCAGAGTGCACCACCAAAACAAGAGACGGGATGTTGGAGATCTGTTGTAGCCAACCTTTGTTGCGGAGATGGCACTTGATGACGATGGTCCATTGTGGCCATGTTTTGCCCCGCAGTTTTTTGTATTCTGGACAGTCTTGGAGTATGTGCTCAAAGGTTTGTATGCCTGTTCCACATGAACATTTATTTGTGTGGGCCACCCTGATCCGGTACAGGTGACTGTAGCCTGCAGTGGCCAATTCTAAGTTGAAAGATGATGGTCTGTAGTTGCCTATGTAGTTAGTGTATGCGGGTCTATTTTCGAGTCAATATCCATATCTTTCTTCCACTGTGATGTATAAAGGTTGCAAATTAGTGTTGATCTCACTGCATGGCAGAGGATAGCTGAATTGTTCCATTTTACCTCCTGCTTTTTCCAGTGATACCACAATAGTCGGGTAGCCATGGAAGAGTGATGTTTGAACTTTTTTTTTTTATGTTTGCCAGTTCTAGTTAATTTTGTGTATTGTGTTTTCATTTTTGTTGCTTTTTAATATGATTGTTCTAAACTTCTGAAACCAGTAGCTGTATATAATATATATTAATGACGTACATTTTTATGAAAGGCTTTGGTAGAAATGGCACCCAAGTACATTCTGGAACAGTTCATCGAGTCTGAGTTACTCATCAACATCACAGAACACATGGTAAGAGAACTCTTGCTGTTGTATGTTCTTATAGATTGTTATGTTTGTTTCAATCCCCTCAAATTACAAAAAATAGAGCTCTAGATTTTATACATCTTTAAAGGAAACCCTTCATACACATCATATGCAAATGTTGCTGTGTCAATGACTTATTTATTATAAACAAATTATAAGAATTTGTATATTTATATATGTATGTGACATCTAAAGTGAAAAATAATTTGAAAAACTGCAATAGTCTGGTAAACTGCCTGGCATTCTCCCTTGTTAGAACATCGCTTAGCTGTAATCCGGGCACTCTCTCAAGAAGAAAAGTTGATGGTTTGGATGGTGGACCAAAATCATTATCTTTATATCTATAACACATGTGGTCAAAACAATATACAGAGAACCATTAGTATATGTTTTTAAAAAAATAATTGACGACTTTTAAAATAAGAGGATCACAGTCAAAGCATTAGGCCTATAGAAATTATATTTACATAAGGAACAATAATAAACAGAATAGTATCAAGAAATTATACCTTACAAAAAGTGTAAATAAAAAAACAGCTGATTGCTGAAGTTTGTGGTAGGCTGTGTGTGTTATCAAGATTCAATATTCCTATTATATATGTTTATGACTGTTTATACAACAAAGTATTAATAATATAGAATAGGTATAGCTTAATCAATAATTATTCTAACAAAACATTAGTAGTATGAACAACATTGCATATATATATATATATATATATATATATATATATATATATATAATGTAAACAATCACCAATCAGAGGTGGAAAATAAATAATAATCTAGACTAGGCTTAACATCAAAGAAAAAAAACGAACATTGACTAGCCCTAGACCATTTATAAAATAATAGGATCACAGTCTAGTATTAAAAAAATATAGGCCTACTTGTGTACAGTGCATAAAATAACATAGAAAGTATCATGAAAGAACACCTCACAACAATTTAAACAGAAAAATAGCTGGTCGCAGATGTTGCTGAGTAATTACTATGTTACATAATTCAGGATGTCTACAGTTAGGCCTATTTATAGTTATTTTATACAAGAAAGTCTTAAAAGTATGAATATAGAACGATATTGAAGTATTTCAATTATAATAATAAATTGATAGTAAAAACACAACTAGTTTAGTTTCTTCTGAAAAATATCAATTGCAAAACATACCTTCGTGTTGGATTTGACATATCTTCACTATCCGTATCGTTTGACGATGAGTTGGAGATGCCCGAAACCTCTGATTCACTTGAATCATGATCGCTACTGCATTCCATTTTTGTACTGAAATTTGCGATAGATTGTGATAATCCTTCTCAATTGGAGAAGCTTCTCAGGAAGAATCGTTACCAAAATGGCGTTCAGTTTACAGACAATCTCCGTATTGTCTGACGTTTTATAGCATAAGTTGCGTAAAATCAGTGTTTGCGTAAACAATTGTGCAACGATTGTCATCGATAACCATTTTTTAATATAAAAAATATGATTTGTGATCAAAATAGGAGAAAATAGTTGTACAGCTTTTGCACGGCATTGTTCCATGAGGAACGATTTTCATACGAAACCATCTGCACAGTGTTAAGTCATTTGGTACTGGGCTGTGACAGTTTAGTTTGTAAGTGCATTTTTCTTAGTGAAGTAAAAAGTGAAATTTCCATTATTCGTGTATGAGGCATATCAGGGAATGCGGTGTCAGGCTCTTCTCATTAATCTACAGTACATCAATGGATGATGTGTACAGCATAACACCTGCCACTTTTAATTTCTTAAAATATTTCCTTGGGTTGGGTCGACAAAGGAGCCATTGGTAATTTAAAATACTTCCAGATGAACTGGGAATTGAACCTTGGATCATCCAACTAAGAAACCAGTACTCAACCGCTCAACTTATGCAGTCCCAATTTGTTCACAGTCCTTGGAAAGTATCTCTTGAAGCCAGAGTTTCAAGTTCATTAGTGGTACTCAAAAGACAGTGTTCTACTCTGTTGAGAGGACTTGAGTGAATATGGGGAAAGCTGAGTACAGTGAAGTCATCCTCAAAACAGTTTAAACCTTTTTTTCTTATCTATATTTTGACCATACTGCTATGTCTTAATATATCTAATGTTTCTTTGAATTTAGTTGGTTCCGGAACACAAAGTAATGACACCTGAAGAAAAGACAGAACTACTGACCAGATAGTATCCTTTTATAAAATTATATTCAATGTCAGTTCTACAAACACTACGGGACTCTACTGTGGAGTGTTTCCTATGTTATGTGACAATTTCTTTCCAGAACATTCTCTCTCCTATGAATCTCTTAAAATTCTCTGTTAGGTCTGTTCTGTGCCTGCTGTCTAGATGTTTACAAAGAGCTATTGATGGCGTAACTCTATGGGAAAATAGATGGTGCGTCAGCATTAGCACAGATAATTGCAACACTACACTCTTTACCCTCTCACCAAAACAAAAAGCTGGTGTTATCAAGAAAGATGGAAAACTTTTGAAAGAAGACAAACAACCCACATACCTTGGAGTTACTTTTGATGATAAGCTGACATGGAAGCAACACATAAACAAAGCAACAACAAAAACTAGGAGGAAGTTAGCTATCCTGAGGAAACTTAAGTGGAACCACATGGGGACCCGGTTGGAATATACTTCTTAAAGTTTGCCAGCAAGGCATACGACCACACCTAAAATATGGTTCAGCTGCGTGGTGTCCTGCATCAAACACCACATTATAGAATCTAGATAAAGTGCAAAAGCAGGCGCTTAGAATAATGTTGGGAGCAATGAAATCAACACCCATAGTAGAGATACAGAAAATGGGGAGAACATAAAAACTTGGAGAATGCAGAGACACAAAGGTACTAATAGAAGCAGAAAAGTTTCAGTGTAAGCCATTGATCCAATGAAGGAAAGATTCCAAAATCTAGCAATGGGGCGACTGAAAAGAAGCAGCTTTATCCACCAAGCTAAATGACTCCGTAGACAACTTACAGACCTACCTGAAGTTGACAACCCCTTAAGATCTGTACCAGAACAAACTCCTTGGAGGGAAAAGCATGGAATACCAATATACATTCAGACCCATGTGAAAGGAATACTAAACAAGGATGAACGGAACAGTGCAGCGAAGGACAGTCATCCTCAGTTTTCTGAATGATGATGAATATCCACAAGACATGGGTTAGAGTATACATAGATGGGTCAGCAAAGAATGCAGTGAGAAATGGAGGTGCAGGTGTATATATCCACACAAGCCTAGAGACACGAACAGAACAGCATAAGGGAAATTCTGTAATAATTATGATGCAGAAATACAGGAAATTAGGGTAGCCCATAGTATTCCTGACAGATGCAAGGTCACTGCTTCAAGCTCACCAGTCTGGAAAACTAATAACCTTACAAAAACTACTTAATGAACTGTCTAACTAGTATAGGATAACTATGCAGTGAATACCTTCTCACTTTGGAATACCAGGACATGAAAAAGCAGACCAACTGGCGTAGGAAGGTGCTGCCGAAGACCAACCAGATGTACCAATCACCTACCATTAGAAAAAAACAGATGATCAAGTCAATAAGAAAACCACAAACACCACACAAGATGACTATCACATTATGAATAGATCAGAACAAGTTGTAATTCTATGCATCACAGCGGGACACAACAGACTCCTCAGTCACATGTATACAAAGTTCAAGATTGGCAACACAGGCATGTGTACATGTGGAAAGGCAGCACAGAGTGTTAAACATATACTTGAAGAGTATGAAATGCTGAGGCAGACATATTGGCCAGAGGAAACAACACTGGAATCGAAGCTCCATGGGCCACTGTGTGAACCACAAAAGATGGTGAGTTTTATTCAGGAGACAGAATTACAGATATAGACATATTTCAAGTGAATGAAAGAAGAGTAAAGAGTTACAGATATAGACATGTTTCAAGTGAATGAAAGAAGAAGAAGAGGAGGAACTGATTTTGTTCTTGATCCACAAAAAGTTAATGTGCTCGTGAGAGATGAGAGATTATCATCCATCGCTGAGAGAAATAATCCTTTGATCTACTGAGATTTACTTTCAGATCACTAGTGACAAACTCAAAACATTCAGGGAAAGAGGCTAATGCCAAACCTCAAGTATGTCCTACCTGTTAAAAAATAGCTTCTTCTTTTGCATTCATTCTTAAAATCCTGCAGCAATTAGTCTAGAGAACAGAATGTGTTGTGTCATAGCTTACATAGTTGCAATATCTGTGCTGTCTGATCTGGCACATCCTACTCCACCATGGCTTCTGATATCACTTTGACTCTATGGAATGGGACAGCCAACTCCATCCTCAAAAATCTCCTTATTTTCTCCTTGCGACATGCTTGGAAGGTCACAGTGTTGCCATTGTTTGACCCCAGCAGCACACATTTAGTTTATTGCTAACTAAAGGACATCATTTGCATCTTTAACTATTGAACAGTAAATTGAAAGAATCTCAGCTTCCAAGGATTCAGCAGGGTGACCCAGTTGCTAGATACTTTGGTCTAAAGAGAGGACAGGTATATTTCAAATTGTGGTTTAATTTTTGTTTTCAGATTAGTTTCCAAATTTTGGTCTTATATTTATGTTCAAGTTGTTGTTTGTTTCAAACTGTGGTCTTGTGTTTGTTTTCAACTGTGGTCTTATTTTAGTTTTCAATTGTGATCGTGTTTGTGGTTTCAATTGTGGCTTTATGTTCTCAATTTGTTGTTGATGTTTGTTTCAAGCTGTGTGGTCTCTGTCTCTTTTCAATTGTTGTCTTATGTTTCAAATGTGTTCATTGTTTGTTTTCAAATGTGATCTTATGTTTATTGTCAGTTTATTGTTGATGTTCGTTTATGTCTTTATCTTGACCATGAGGGAGTAGGAGAAAGTTGAAATTTGGGACAGTGCCTATGCCTTCTCAATGTAGCCTCCAGCTGACTTTATACATTTCTACCATCTCTGCATGACTGAAAAGACCTTCAGAATAATACAATATATTTTGCGAACTCAACCAGTTATCACAAGCGTAATGATAAACATAGCTGTCAAAATGACTTCCTTTAAACTGTTTTTCTTTTTAATTTAGAAAAAGTTAGATGGAGCCAAATCTGGAGAATATGGTGGTTTGGAAGAATTTCAAGTAGTCAATATTCAAATCGTTGGCCGTTTCCCAGTAAAGTCTTATTTTATGGAGGGGTGCATTATCTTGAAGCAAAAATATAATTTTAATGTGTACTAATCCTCATATTCTGGACACAGACTTTCTTATTTTGATAAGGAGATCTACATAGTACTGACCATGTTGGTATGAGGCAGGTAATCTTTCAATATAACACCTTTGACGTACCAACAAAACAGCATCACTTTTCTCACAGATTTCTGTGCTCTTGACTTTACATGTCTTGGCTAGCCATGAGGTTTAAATTGTGTGCTAGAAATTTTTGATTTATCACTATCATTATCAACAAGGTTTCCCGACCTCTACACTGTGAGCAACTGAACAGTGCAACCAACCCTCATTTGGTTCTGTTCTCATACCAACAGATGCAGGACTCTTCAATCTGTTGTATAAAATTCTAGAAAGAACTTTCATTCAATTTTGCTGTATTAGATATCTCTGCAATTGTCATTTTGCTATCCTGGTCAATGATTTTCTTCACTCTTGCATCATTTTCATTGTTGCACTCTGAGGACAATCTTTCTGATCTTGGCAGATCATCAACATGACTGCACTTAAACTGCCTAAACAAGTTTTTTTTACAGAAACATGCAGAGTTTTTCAAACACTTGCCATCCCCCTGTATATTTCTGTAGGTGTTTTCCCACCTGCAACCTCCAGAACTACAAAGAATCATGGTGCAAGAAAGAAGGGATGATAAGGCAAGAACATAAGAAGGCGTGAAAAAAATGGTTACTAAAACACTTACCTTGCCTATGAATAAAAATATATAAAAAAGTATATATAAAAAACATACAATAAAACTACACAGGACAAATCTCAACGTATCGGTCCAAATGGGACCTTTTTCAAGACAAAAATAACTAATGAATGAAATCTATTTCGCTTATTATTGTTGAGTTTATTAGTTATTTTTGTGTTGAAAAGGTCCCATTTGGACCGATACGTTGAGATTTGTCCTGTGTAGTTTTATTGTATGTTTTTTATATATTTTTATTCATAGGCAAGGTAAGTGTTTTTAGTAACCAGTTTAATTCATTTTGCTTGACTATTTGTTCGTTCGGTTACTGCGGCACCCTCCACTTTGTCAGACACCCTCTGACCATTTGGTTATTTATAGAAAAAAAGCAATGAGGTTAGTGAAGCAGAAGAAGAAAAATATAATCATCGCTATTACAGAAAAAAAAAACTACTTAGCTTAGATCCAGAGAACTCGGACACCGAAGTAGAAACCAATTAACTGAGATACGGTGTGTAAAGAACATCGGTGGAGTGAAAGTGAACAGCGATAGAATTTTCCACCTCATTCTGTGTCATGTGACATTCTCTCCAGAACATTGTTTTCCCAATGAACTCTTTGAACCCCTTTCTGTCTTAGGTGATGCGGTTCACATTTTCCAAACATGTATTCATGTTGTCTTTAATGTCATCAGTCCATTGTCTTCTTGGTCTGCCCTTTCTCCTCTTTCCATGTACTCTGTCCTCAATTATTTGTCTTTCTAAACAGTGTCTCTTTATATGACCTCATTCTACTATCGTTTTATATCTACACCTCATTTTGATATTGATTAGATTTATTTCTTCTTCTGCTTCACTAACTTCATTACTTTTTCTTTCATGCCTTCTTATGTTCTTGCCTCCTTTGTCTTTTCTCCCCTTCTTTCTTGCACGATTCTTTGTTTGTAGTGGTCTTATCTGTGTGTTTATTGTCGTCCTGACGAAGACCTTTTGGTCGTTTGTTTCTGTTTAGTGTGCTTTTGTTTAATGTCGTTTATATTATTTACCGCAACACTCCTTTTATATTTGTTTTTCTCGAATACTTCATTATCCTGTTCCAAGTTTTGGCTGACAGTCTTATTTATGAATGTTCTGGGCGAGTTAACCTGTTATAGTCAAAGACATGTTGAAACAATTAGAGATATCTTGCCCTATATCATCTTGAGCAACTCTTTCCTTTATTACCTGCAACCATACCTACCATTATTAATTTTTCTATTATGTCTCTTTGTGTTGCTAAAAAAAACCCTCAGATTTCTTATAATAAAGTTGCCAAGGAGCTAACTTTCTTCGATGTTTACTGTTCGTATCACTTCTTGATTCATAGTATATATTCAGAATTTCTGGGCACATTACTCCCATAGTTTGCCATTGCTCTTTAATATTAAATTTTGAAAAGACAAAGATCAACAAATTTAACAGTTACAAATTTATGTAAGAACTAGGACACTTTGGATAATGTTGAGGATCACTACAATAGATTCTTGATTCTTGATTAGAAACTGGCTTCACAGCACGCGGGACATTCCCATAAGTGCTCCGCCCTCCGCTCCAGCAGCTATCCCAGTGTATGTAGACTCATAGTTCCGGTCAGGTGTTAATTGTGTGATCTTCGGGACTTTCCAAAAAATTTACTTTTCCTCCCCTCACCTCTGAATACTCCCATTTCTAACATTCTCTGTATGTGTACGTTCTCAACCTCATTGACATCATCTGCATTTTGAAATGAATTTATTACTGCCTTTATTAAATCTGCTTTATCTCTTCTCAGCAATGTGCCATCTATCGCCGCATTGCCTGCCAGTAAGTCGGCTCTCTCGTTTCCTCTGACCCCAGCATGACCAGGGCAGAATATCCATGTAATGCTTTTTGGACAACTGAGTTGTTCAATAAGTCCCACCATTCTTTTCTTAGCATGAACTTTTCTATCTTGCGCAACATGCTTTGAGAGTCTGTGAGTATTACCGCGTGTGTTGATGTATCAGTTATCAACCAATTAAGAGCTGCTGTAACTCCCTCTATCTCCATCCTCATGCTCGATGTGACAGTAGAATATGCTGAAGATTTCTCAACCAACTTCACGCCATTTCTGTAGGCAACAAAACCCCAACCGCTTTTATTTGTGTTTCTGCTAACAGATCCATCTGTGTATATAATTATGTCTTGAGGTTTTGAGTGTAGTTGGGAGAGTTCTTGCACTGTATCCTGAGCCCTGACTGCCGTCCATTTTCGACACGCTTTATCTAGTTGTATTATTACTTTAGTCAGTGATTTCTTCTCAGTGTCTACCTCCACCCATTCACTGCCCTTTCCTATTTCTTCCAATTCACATACTATTCGCAGTGTGTCTTCAGCCTCTGCCATCCATGATCTGCCACGCTTAATACGTTTTCCCTTTGACTCATCTAGACGATGGTGTAATGGGTGGTGGTTGTATTCTGTCACTTTAAGGTACAACTTAACTTGTGCTACTTGATGTCGCACTCTAATGCTGGGGAGATCAAGCAGAAATCTCATAACAGAGATGGGTGTATCTCTAGTACACCCCAGTACCACTCTCATTGCCTCATTTTGAACTTTTTCCAATCTATCGACTTGTGTCTGTGACAAAGTTAGTAGGCTGAGGCCATAATCTATTACAGATAGCACCACCACTTGCAGGATCAGAAAAAGTACCCATTGCTGCATGTCGAAGGTCGCCATAACCTTGATAACACTGATCCCTCTTCTAGCCTTCTGAATCATATTTGTGACGTGCTTGTTGAATGAGAGACTTCTATCAAAGATTATCCCAAGATATTTAAGGTCCTGTTCTCTTTCAATGAATGAGCCCATGCAACTAACAGCTGGCAGTGTGTCATTAACCAGATTATTATTTAAGGAGTACCAGACGACCTTTGCTTTCGAGGGATTAATCACAGCGTTGTATGCTCTGCACCATATCGATAATTGATCTAGTCCATTTTGTACACTGTCAGCGATATCTCTTCTGTTCCTGCCCATGTTGTATAGTAGGATATCGTCAGCGTATGTTAGAACTCTAAAATTGCTGGGAGTTTGTAATTGAGCAATTCTCAATGTATACACATTAAACAGTACTGGGGACAGAGGAGATCCTTGTGGCAGACCAGGTGCTATTGTTCTGATCTCAGATGTCCAGGATCCACACCCCAGAGCGACTTTTCTACAGATTAGCACATTTGCTATCCATCATATGATCCAGGGGTGGATATCTTGTTCCCTTAGCATGTCGATGAGATGGGTGTAGCTAACTCTATTGTATGCATCTTCCAGGTTTATTGCTGCAACTGCAGATTCTTCTTTGTTCTGAAAACCTTCATAAACTTCATATGCAAGAACTGCTGCATTTGTGACTGTGTCACGTCTAGGTCTGTATGCCCCTAGGTTATTTGGGAGAACGCCTTTTATCTCTAGTTCCCTGGTTATGCGTCTAGCCACAATTCGTTCCAGAATCTTACTGTATACATTCTGCAGTGTGATGATGTGATAACCTTTTATGTCTGTAGAATCTTTGCCTGGTTTTGGCACGGGTATAAGATAGCTATGTAGCCACTCCTCTGATACTACTCCTGTTTTCAGACTCGTATTATAATCGTCTGTTATTTTAGCTAGCATATTCTCCTCAATGTCCTTGAGTAAGCTGTACCTGATTCCATCCGGACCTGGAGTGCCATCGGATGCATTCTTAATAGCCAGTTGCACTTCTTTAACATCTGCAAGCTGGTCTTCTTTGGCCCTAAAATCCGTGATGGATGTCAGGATATGCAGCATTTCTTTGCGCTGATCTAAGTCACCCTGATTAGTTTGTTGAAGATATCTATCAAAGAAAGCTCTGCCTTTCATATCATCTGATATCAATGTCTGCCCTGTGTCGTCCCTCACACTTGTACTGGGTTTCGATTCTGTTCTCCGCTTCATTGACCTATGTAGTTTCCAAAACTTGTGTAATGCTTTGTCCGCCATGACCTCTGTGAATTTATTCCAACACATCTTCTTTGCTACTTCGGCAACTTGTTTAAAAGACTCTTTGTCTTCTTCATTCCGTGCCTCCAATCTATCACTGAGTGTGATGTTTGCTTGTTTCCTAATGCGTTGCCAATCCTTTATCGATTGCTTTTTTAGTAGCCATATTGCCTCTGTCTCTTTATTCCACCATGGGGGCTGTTGGATCTTAGGTTTCACCCACTTGCGTTCCCAGGCCTTCTTTCTCAAGCTGCTAAGCACTGATTCTTTCGTGCACGCAGATCTAAAAGGGTGGTGAATCTTGATCAATCTGTCTTGACGCCCTTTCGAGAAGCTTATGGCGCATGGCAAATGGTCGCTTCCATGATATTTGAAAGCTGTCCATCTCGCATCTGTCGCTCCATGACCTGAGATCAGTGCGAGGTCAATGTTGGAATCGGAGTCTGTTTCCTTGGTTGCTAATCTAGTCATGCTCATGCAGTTCAGAAGAGCTAGATCAGTCTCGAGTAGCGCTTCATTTAAAGCCAGTCCTTGATGGTTGTTGTTTGGGTTTCCCCAGGAGACATTTCGTGCATTAAAATCTCCACAGACCAGTAGCATTTCTCCAGGGAGATGCTCAAGTTCGCGGATGAACTCCCAGTCGTCAGGCTTAATATGGGAGCAATTTCCCATGTAGATGTTGATGATGTTCCACCTTCTACTCTGGAATGTTATCTGCACCCTACAATAGATTGAAATGGTAATGTACTTTTCTAAAGAGTATTTTCGGTACCAGCGTATCAACTTGGTCCAGGCTTACAAAATATGTATATAATAACAGAAATTTGTTATATACAGTACCAGGTACAAACAATAAATAATGAATATAATTGCCGATTTTGAAAAGATGTTAAATAGGAAAATTTGTTATAAAAGATGCTATAGAGGGATTCCACTAATGAGTTTACAATATTTCTGTTCAATGTTTCAGGTCGTGAAAATCATCAGGCCTAGTGAGACAGCTGGACGATACGTTAGTTATAGATTAGTTGTGTGACCATATTCATATCATAATCAAGTACGAAAGAGGGCATGAAATACTTTTTTTAATGTAGAATGTGGATTGTTTGAGGTTTATTTTTACAATTAAGGAAAATCTTGGATTGCTGCATATTCCAAAGGTTGAGATATTGAAGAACGAAGTGAGGTGACTTTGCAAGCATAAAAACTGAAATATATTGTTGACAGTTAAATAAAAAATATAGCTACTGTCACACTTTTTATTCAATTTCATTTTGAGATTTGAAGATTGCATCCTTTGGTGTATATGAGGGTTAATTGAAAAGTTGTGCACTCTAGTGTGAAATTGTTAACATAAATGGGAGTCATCATTCTAAAACTATTGCAGATTGGCATGGTGAAGTCTGGATAAAGGAATGTATTGAATTATGGCTTAAAGCTTGTGCTTTTTTCCAATCCCCAAGAATTACAAGCAATCAAGCTGGGGGGATTTCTCCAGAGTTTCTTTCATACTCAGGAGACTCACAGTGCTGTGTCATGAAGCATCCTACTCAGAGGGAGTGAATTCAAAGGTTTTGTAGCTTTTCTTCCTGTCTACAACATGCAGAGTTGAAGTCATGAGCTTCAGCTGCCAAGCATCCCTTCCTGTCAGAGGTGTCCATAGCAACCCATCTCTGGGATGGATGTTGCAGCCAGCTATGAATTCCCCACTATCTAAGGGCTTTTCCATTATGCAGGGTTGACATGTTTGCCTGAATATGGACTCTTCCAAGGAATTGTCACATCATGCATTCATAGAGTTGCTTTTCACCACATCCCATGTGTCATAGCCTGTTCATAGGTGTCAACACGTACATATGGTCAAGACTTGAGTTCATCTAGTTCTCCCAGTGTAATGTGGAATTCTGGTTCTCTGAATGTTGTACCACAATTGAAAATATAAATTTTACAAATGAAATACTGTGTAACTTCCATAAGAAATATAGTAACACCGCCAAATACCAAGCAATGAAAGAGCGGATCAACTGGCATCATACACGATTGTGGCACAGGGCGATGGGGCAATGGATCACGCTGACGTTTTGAACTTCTTAAGAGATATAACACACAAGAGTGAGACTAATGTGGACGATGATTCCTTTTCAATGGCTAGGATTAAAGATCAGGGATTGAAATGCGGTGTTGCTAGAAGTGAACATTTTGGAGGGCGCAGAAGAAAGATGGTCAACCAGCATAGGACCGATACTGTCAGCAGAAGTGTAATGGCGGATACACTCAGAGATCAGAGCAACTATGGACGTGTCCAGTTTGCAGTGATGATGATCCGACGACTAACTAACTAGCCAAATACCACTCATGTCATAAGATGCAACTAAGGTTTGGGCATGGGATTGGTAATATTACACTGTGGGTGATCAAAATCACCTAATACCGTGGTAAAGTTTAGTGTATCACGTTGTAATATACACATCCATTGCAGCTATACTGTAAACAATGATGCAGTGTATTCCCCAGACTACATACTGAGATGTAGAAGAAGGTGCAAATCTTTTAGATCGTTCCTTTAATATTTGACTGCAGCTTCATAATTTTTATTATTATGCAGTAGATACCATTTGTCATAAGTTTCATTAGAAGAATGGGAAGATGTCGGCATGAAACAGTTTTTTAATGATTTTGTTTCATGATATGTGAAACATGAAGATATAGAGTGTTGAAAAATTGGACTCCAGCCTCTAGGAGTGGTACTCTCGACAGGCGGCGTGTCGCTTCGTTAGAGTGACTGAGTACATATGGGAAACTGAATAATAATAATAAGACCCATAACCCGTCAGTGTCATATGGATGCCACACTGGATAGATTATCACAAAAAGCCCTCCAAACAGTTCTGTCTTTAGCCATTCGAAGTGTAGAAAAATCATGCCTAGATCATTCTTTGATGTTATCAATCCAGGATTTTCTCTGTCCTCTCCTCCTCCCACTCTTGACTGTTCCTTGTAAGATAATTTTAGAAAGTGAGTCGTGTTGCTGAAACTGAGTACAGTGAAGTCATTCTTCTACTACTTTTGAGGAGACATCAGCTGGTTAAAGAAGACGGAAGTAAATGCCAAATTTATGACAATGTCGAATATGATAAAATATAGATGCTAATAAAAAATAGCCACAGTGAATAATGGCTAAGGAGAACATCCAGAAAGAGATCACTGCCAAAAATAAGACTTGGTTATAATCGTCTGATTTAGAATTGGCCATTGCAGAATTAACTATCACATGTATAACATATTGAAACTATGTCAGACAGACATGTGCTCATTGTATCTTCTCATGTGGAGAAGATAATCAGACATTAGAACATTCGCTCCAGGCCTGCTGTTTTCGTGGGGAAAAAAAGTAGAGCAGCCTGAAGGAAATACTATATGATAATATGACAAGCTTGAGGCAGACTGCATCTCTCATATACAGAGAGATCAATGCGATTGTATAAGCAAATAATGGAGAAAATTGTAAAAACTTCAGAATGATAAGAAATTCCTTATGTCAGCAAAGAGCAGTCATAAGAATAGATTTCTTCTTCTTCTGTGTTCATTCTCAAACTCCTGCAGATTAGCAGGATGTAGTCCGGAGAACGGAATGCGTTGTGTCATGGTTTACAGCATTGCTGCGATATCTGCGCCTTTCGGCCGGACACATCCGACTTCAGCATGGCTTTGGGTCACTGACCCTATATGGGATGGGACAGCCAACTCCATCCCATAACCTCCTTAGTCGCCTTTTACGACATGCGTGGAAGGTAAACAGTGTTGCTATTCTTTCGGGCCCTGGCAACACGCGGGCGAGAATAGATTTGATAGCATATCCTGTTCAGAATGTAGCCATAAACCCAGAATTTTTTGGCTGTAGTAATTTTCTAGGCAATATAAATATGTTCAGTAGTTTACCATAACTTTCTGAACGATCTGCATGCTCAAATGTTTGTGGCAGGGATCGAACTCTTGTACCTTGGCGGTCACAGACGTTCACATCCTCTTGTGCCACATAGCCGGACAAGAATTGATTAGTAAACAGAAACGTTTCAGCATATTAAACAAGGTGTTATACAGGGCTGTGTGCTGGCATATGATCTGTTCATATTATATAGTGAAATAATAATGAGATCCGTATAAGATATGCCAGGAATATATATTGGAAGGCATAATATTAACAACTTGTGATGACATAATTTTGATAGCTGAAAGTGAGACACAGTTACACGAAATGGAAGATTAAATTGTAACATATTGTCAAATATTAATTTGAATTCAAGAAATGTCAGAGAGAGAGATGATGGACAGCTTGGCATAGCATAATGGGGAAAAAATTAATATAAATAATATTGCAGATCATTGGCAGTACCCAAGTCAGAAGACTATCACCCGTGTGTTGCCGGGGCCCAAAAGGGGAGCAAAGAATAGCAACACTGTTTACCTTCCATGCATGTCGTAAAAGGCGACTAAGGAGGTTGTGGGATGGAGTTGGCTGTCCCATCCCATATAGGGTCAGTGACCCAAAGCCATGCTGAAGTCGGATTGTGTCAGGCCGAAAGGCGCAGATATCGCAGCAATGCTGTAAACCATGAAACAACGCATTCCGTTCTCCAGACTACATCCTGCTAATCTGCAGGAGTTTTAGAACGAACGCAGAAGAAGAAGAAGACTATCTGGTCCAACAGGAAATTGTAGCAACATCCTTTATATCATTTTCAAATCTATCAGTTTCACTCTTATCAAATTCATTTTTGTAACATTGTTACATTCTCTGTTTATAAACTGTGTTCATGTTATTGGTTAAGAGTCAGTTCTGCTTCACTCTGAATTGATGCCTGTAAGTGGTCAGTCTTCAACTCCAGTTGATGCCTATAAGTGGTCAGTCTTCAACTCCAGTTGATGCCTATAAGTGGTCAGTCTTCAACTCCAGTTGATCCTATAAGTGGTCAGTCTTCAACTCCAGTTGATGCCTATAAGTGGTCAGTCTTCAACTCCAGTTGGTGCCTATAAGTGGTCAGTCTTCAACTCCAGTTGGTGCCTATAAGTGGTCAGTCTTCAACTCCAGTTGCTGAAAGTAATGAGTGCTAATCATTCTTGTAACTTGCTGGTTATGGTATTTAAGGACTACAGCAAGTTTCCATTGTTTTTCTGTAAATAAATTTCATGTATTATTTTGTCAACATCATATTGTGTTGTTTTTTAATCACTGGTGAAGATTTGTATGCACTTCGGGTGAATGATTGGCTATATAGTTCTATATTTATGAACTATAATTTCAGATCAACTGATAGTTGCACATTTTATTTCATAATATTTAGTTGAATATTTGAAGTGTAACGGCTCAGGTACAGGGTTCACTGTATTTATATTGCATAGAAAATCACTATATATTAAGAGACATATTCTTTCCAGAATGTTGTCTTCATCGTGGATACCCTGAAAGCCTCTGTGTTCTGGGCAAGCAGACCTGCCAGAAAATCACTACAGCCAAAAAAATGCTGGGTTGATGGCTATGTCCTGAATAGGATATGCTACCAAAAAAAAATAATTTAAACTAGTAGTTATCAACCTTTTTTTGCCCATGGCCCTTTTCAGGTCAAAATAGTTTTGTTTTTCTTCTTTTAAACGTAAAAAAAATGTTCACCTTTCTTCAAGGCTTGCTAATCCATTGGTCCATAGACTCATGCCCTTCAACCCTCTCCAAAGTGTATTATTTATATATCCTATTCACATCCTAACTCACAGTGCCCCCTCCCCTTCTAAAAAGACACTGATGCACCCCTGGGAACGGGCATATCAGCCTTATTGAGAACCATGGATCTTGACACTAACCAGGCATGGCACACCCATGGTTGGCAGACTGGTCAATATTCAGTCACCAGGAATGCAGTCTATATAAACTAACCTGCTACTGTACATCCATCATCAGCAGATGGAAGTACTATTGTAAACAAAATCTGACATAAGCAAAGTATGTCAGTTATGTTGCAAAGAAAATAAAAAGTGGAATCAATTCATATTGTCATCACAGTTGGTTTAAAACTTGAAATTACCAATACAATCAACATAACCAATTTAATATATTGTCAAATATCTTTAATAGTTTGTTCATTTGTTAAATAATCAATAATACATAACACATGAAAAAATAAGGCCAGTAATATATCAAACACAACATAAAATAAGGCCAGTAATATATTACACCAAATTTTTATCACATTTTACTTATGTAAACTTTTAGTTGGTATAAACATTCCCTCTAAGCTGTGCACTTTATTAGAAAGTGTGACACATAGAATCTAACACTCTCCATGCATAAGATTCAATAGAAGGTGGTACTGCTAGTAGAACATAATGGAAAATAATACTCACGTGTAAGACAGGTAATGAAGTCCTACTGAATGACGACTAAAAAACTACACACTATCACTAACGGATGTAAATATGGTACATATAACAAAACAAAACACAGAATATAATCTACAGATGACAATACACAGGACAAAGTCGACGTTTCGGGCCAATAGGCCTTTTTCAAGATACGGACATAACATACAAACATAAAAAAACCACAAGTAAAAATGTATGCGTATCCGAGTGTGGTTTTTTAATGTTTGTATGTTATGTCCGTATCTTGAAAAAGGCCTATTGGTCCGAAACGTCGACTTTGTCCTGTGTATTGTCATCTGTAGATTATATTCTGTGTTTTGTTTTGTTATATGTACCATATTTACATCCGTTAGTGATAGTGTGTAGTGTTTTAGTCGTCATTCAGTAGGACTTCATTACCTGTCTTACACATGAGTATTATTATGCATAAGATTCAGAACTGCTGCAAATGGTCTTCAAATACAACTTTGCTCCTATGGCTTTTATAGCTGCCTTATAATCAGCTGCAAAAAGAATAACTTTTTAGAGTGAGCATAGATTAAAATATTTGGTTGGCCTCTGATGCAAGTTTGGTTAATGAGCTGGCCTCACAATTCTATTTCACCTTAACTTGTTTAATATTAAAGTTGCAGAGATAACTTCACATAATATTGTCAAATATAATTAGAACACATGAGTGATATATACAAGTAGCTGCAGCAATGCCCTTAAAAAAAAGGTTAGGCGTAATCTGTTATTTATAATATTAGCTGCCATAACCAAAGAAAGTAATAAAGGCACAGAAGAAGACATTCAGTTCATTTTAAAATATATTTCCTAGCCCTTAAATATTGGCTTGGAAGGATTCAAGCAAATACAAAAAGACACCAAACACAATGTTTCTACAAGAACAAGAAAGAATGAGCACAGGTACATCAAATAATTTACAAATTCACTCAGAGAGTGACACAGGGATGCATATTATCTTTCCCCCCAATATGGCAGAGCCATGAGAATGTTGAAAGTGCTGCCAAAAGACTAAATGGAGATTTAAAAAGACTACATGAATACTGTCAAACATGGAAGCTAAAAATAAACTGTGAGAAAACTGTCTATACCATCTTTACCGAGTCATAAGGTAGCCAAAGAAAATATCAGTCTATGGTTGGATACACAGAAATTGCCAAGAGAAGAACACCCCACATATCTTGGAATCACGCTTGATCGGCAGCTCACCCTCAAGAAGCATGTAAAAAATATCAAAAATAAAGCACTTAAACGGTTACAACTACTGAAAAGACTCACTGGCACATCTTGGGGATCAGACAAGGAAACCCTTAGAGGACTATACCTTGGTTACATACGTTCTGCTTTAGAATACAACAGTGCACTCCTCAAAACATGTTCCATGACAAATGTAGAATCTCTAGACAGAGTGCAGAACAATGCCCTACATCTTATTAGTGGAGCAATGAGATCTACACCGACGGCTGCATGTGAAATACATACGAATGTAGAAACCCTTGAGATATGGAGGCTTATGAAAGAAGCAAAAGAATGAACAAAGACCACCCAAATAAACAACTTGTAGAAAACTGGGAACCAAACCACAGAATAAAACCAAAGTCAGTCCTGAGCCATGTCAATGAAATAAAAGACAGTTATCACCTTCCAGACAAGAACTGCAAAGAGTAGAAAAATGTTTACCACCACACGCAGGCTTTAAATTGCTGGAAATCAAAACACAGTTAAGAGATAATGCAACGAAACGTTCTGACCCAGTAAGTCATGAAAGCAACACAGAAAACAATAGACACCTACCCAGAACAATGGATTCATGTCTATACTGATGGGTCTGCCTTCAAAGCAGGTTATAGTGTCTATATAGAATATCCAGACAAAACATCTGATGAGTTGTTTGATGACTGTGGGGAGATATGTTCTAACTATGAAGCTGAAATAACAGCACTAGAAATTGCCTTGTACCACCTGAAGACCATATTTGATGCCTTCCCATCAAAAGTCCAAAACGTTATTTTTACAGACTCTATGTCTGCTCTCCAAGCATTGAAATGTGATGGACATTGTAAACCCGAGCTAGCTGAAATATACCACCATGCAAACCAGCTGCTCACATCTTATGATGTCAACATTGTTCTGCAGTGGATTCCTGGCCAATCAAACACACCATGTAATGATAAGGCAGACAGACTAGCAAAGAGGGGAGCACAACAAGAACAGCCTTATACAGAAACAACAATGCACACAGTTAAAATGATTCTGAAATCTGTGAACAAAGAAAATTGGATGAACAGATGGGAAACACTGGGAGGGAAATCTATAAATATATGACCAGCCCAAATCCTAAAGACGATATCAACCTCCTGGAAAGAAAAGACCAGAGTATCATATTCTGACTGCGCACACAACATGTACAGCTTAACAATCACCTGAACAGAATACAACCACAACACACTCCAGGGTGCTGGCTGTGCACTCATCCATATGAAACTGTTGACCACCACCTTTTTGAATGTCCAGCGCTGGATGACAGGAAAATCTTCTTCCTCCAGGGCCAGATAAATGGAACACATTATATGGAACAAAACAATAACTCACAAACACATGCATATATCACACAATGGCATTGGGTCAAAGGGCATGAGCCCATGGACCGCTGGATCAGCAACCAACCAACCATCTTCCCCCCATCCCTGTTCATAACATAAATATATCACATCTGAAAAATAGCAATGGCAATGGAAGAGAACAACCTGAAGGATAACTCAAACGAACTGCTATTTGCAGATGACCAAGAACTAGTAACATCACCAGAAGAACACCTACAAAGACAAATAGACAAATTACATCAAACATGCCAAACCTTTAACATGAAGATAAATATAGAAAAGTAACACTATTCAAAACAATTATTATGCCAACTCTGTGTTACCAATGCCAAATATGGACAACAACAGCACAAGACAAATATAAACTAGCTGAAATGGCATGCTTTGCATAATCCTAGGAATATCACTAAGAGACAGAGTGAGGAATGAGAACATTAGACAAAGAACCAGTACCAACCCAACCTTGTAATATATCAATAGACAACAGATCAAATGGTTTGCACACACCAGCAGAGTACCACCAGACAACATACCACAGCAAGCTACACTACACAGATACAGTGAAGATCGACCTAGAGGCCGACCATGAAAATGATGGACCACTGAAATATACTCAGCACACAAGAGGGCCGTCTCCAGAAAACTCTTCTTCCCCTGACGCTGAAAGGCAACAAAGAGTTTAGCAAACAGAGAGATAGAAGAAGAAGAAAACAGTGGACTTATCAGGCATGTACTTAAAATGAATAAAAACAGACTGCTACTAAAATGGGTGCCACACGAACCTTTTAGCAGAACAACCATCAAAGGGTATGACCATGAGTCAACATGCACGAACAAGACACAACATGCAAGAGCACTAGTTTCTGCCCTATGCACCGTATTTGTTACTGAAAGAACATAAATAGTCAAAACACATTGTGTAACTAAAAAAACTGCTTAAAGTTATAACAATAACTAATTTATCATTGAGACATATTAAGAAAATTGTTTTTCATTTACACATCTACATAGCAGCTAATATAGACATGTTTGTTTCAATTCCTCAATAATTACAAGCAATAGAGCTCATGTGTATATTTGTGCAATTGGGGATTTTCCAGAGCTTTATAAACTGTAGTATAAAAACTGCTCATAAAAGTAATGAGCTGCCCCTCTATAGTAGCATGTATACACATAATAATAAAACCCATAACCCATCAGGGGGTGTCGTATTGAAATATTTGGTGCAGAAAGATCACTCATCTCTATTCTCTATCATCCTGATAAGTTTGGAAACTTCACATCCTGTTCAATCTTTGATATTATCTTGATTTCTTCTTCTTCCACCTCTTTTTCTTCCACCCTCTACCATACCTGATAGTTTATAATATAATTATAGGCACTAATGTGAACAGACAAGCATGTTGATAAATATTTTTTTTAAAAGCAAAGATTTCCTTTTCCATGCCATTGTGGTATAATAGGGAATGCAGTGTTCAGCTTGTATTTTTCATTGACTAATGACAGAGTAAGAAACAAGGACATCAGAAAAAGAGTAGGGATAATGCCTTGTATTGAATATATAGAACATCAGCAGATAAAGTGGTTTGGTCACCTTGTGAGAATGGACCCAAGCCAAATTCAGAGAGCTTATAACAAACCATCATCTGGATACAGAGCCAAGTGAAGACCGAGAAAGAGATGTATCAATAACATCATGTCCACCCTTCACAGACTCAGGCGTCACACCTGGCCTTGAACAGAAACTTAGTTTCCATTCCTACGCTTAATGGCAAGTGTGGATGCTATCAACCAGTTTCCACCTTGGAATAGACAATAGAAACGGCATACCTGGAGAGTTTCTAGAAAGTCACAGTAGAGAAAAAAACCAACAAAAAACCGTATACAGTGGTCATTCCATGCCCGAACTGTCCAAGGACATTTGTGGCCTGAATAGGTCTTATTAGCCATTTATGAACTCATAATCAAGGACATAATGCTATCTGAATTTTCAAAAGTGGATTTAACAAATGGTCATCATCACTTGCGATGAATGAACAACCTGAATTGATGTCATCATCACGACCAACGCTTTTCCTTTCCCAGAAAATCTAATACCCATTTCCTTAAATGGAGCCATTTGTGATTTTAAAAATATCCAATGGAAATTGAAATGTTCATCGCCAGCGTGTTGCCGGGGCCCGAAAGTGGAGCAAAGAATAGCAACACTGTTTACCTTCCACGCATGTCGTAAAAGGCGACTAAGGAGGTTATGGGATGGAGTTGGCTGTCCCATCCCATATAGGGTCAGTGACCCAAAGTCATGCTGAAGTCGGATGTGTCAGGCCGAAAGGCGCAGATATCGCAGCAATGCTCTAAACCATGACACAACGCATTCCGTTCTCCGGACAACATCTTGCTAACTGCAGGAGTTTGAGAACGAACGCAGAAGAAGAAGAAGAAGAAGAAGGAATGTTCATAGGACATATTTTATTGTCCTAAACTTAATATAGACAAAGTAATCAATGATCATCATGCCAGGTAGAATTTAGAGAGGGACCAACAAACTTGTTTGTTTGTCACTGTTTTTATCAGTTACATTAAAAAAAAATTGGCTTTAACCCTACGCCAAAATCTCAAACATTGATTACCAATATATCATCTAAGATATTAATCAGAATATAAACATACAATGATGATGATAGACTTTTGAGTCTTTCCAGATGGTCAGTAAGCAAGCCAATGTTACAAATGGACTATGAAGCACTCGAATTGCAGCCTCTCTCGTGGCTGATTTTTGATCCACATGGGTAAGAACAGAATATACATACATGAATCTGGGTACTATTTCCCCGGCCCACAAGAACAGAATATACATACATGAATCTGGGTACTATTTCCCCGGCCCACAAGAACAGAATATACATACATGAATCTGGGTACTATTTCCGCGGCCCACAAGAACAGAATATACATACATGAATCTGGGTACTATTTCTGGTTCACATGAGCAAGAACAGAATATATATACATGAATATGAGTCCTGTCCTCACAATCTCATGGTCCACATGGGCAAGAACAGAACATACATACATGAATCGCCCGTGTGTTGCCGGGGCCCGAAAGGGGAGCAAAGAATAGCAACACTGTTTACCTTCCATGCATGTCGTAAAAGGAGGTTATGGGATGGAGTTGGCTGTCCCATCCTATATAGGGTCAGTGACTCAAAGCCATGCTGAAGTCGGATGTGTCAGGCAGAAAGGTGCAGAAATCGCAGCAATGCTGTAAACCATGACACAACGCATTGCGTTCTCCTGACTACATCCTGTTAATCTGCAGGAGTTTGAGAACGAATGCAGAAGAAGAATACATGAATCTAGGAACTATCTCCAGACCACATGAGCAAGAACAGAATATACATACATGAATCTGGATACTATTTCTTGGCCCATAAGAACAGAATATATATACATGAATCTGGGTACTATCCTCTGGCCCACATGAGCAATAACAGAATATACATACATGAATCTGGGTACTATTTCCTGGCCCACAAGAACAGAATATATATACATGAATCTGGGTACTATCCTCTGGCCCACATGAGCAAGAACAGAATATACATACATGAATCTGGGTACTATTTCTTGGCCCACAAGAACAGAATATACATACATGAATCTGGGTACTATCTTCAGTCCACATGAGCAAGAACAGAATATACATACATGAATATGGGTACTATCTCCAGACCACATGGGCTAGAACAGAATATACATACAATAATCTAGGTACTATCCCTGTGATCTTCCTGTCTACATGGACATAACCTTTCCTAGGGGGAACATAAGTATCTTAAATGGTAGTTAACCCTGTATGATCTTTGACACTAAACTTTCTATCCTTTTAATATGTAAACTCTCTGTTACGGTATGTATAGATGTCCATCACCCCTAGGAATGGCTAAGTCCACGTTGATCGTGAGATCACTATAATATAACCCACATCTGTGTTTACTGATGCATGTGCTCTTTATGTTGCCTGTCATCTCCCTCAAATTGGATGAATAATAATAATAGAATAATTCCCAAAAATATTTGTAAAATGTATGTAGTCCAATAATCTGTCTATCTAATGGAGATATTCTTTGATAAGAATGCAAGTTGAAATACTGAGTACAATTATAAAACAAATACTGCATGTGTGTTGTCAGGATCTGAAAAGGGGAGCAAAGAATATCAGAACTATTGCCTGGTATGCTTGTCATAGGATGTTACTTAGGTTTTGGGGGTGGAATTGGCTGTCCAATTCCACAGAGGGTCAACAAGATAACCCAGAAGCCAAGCGAAGTCTGATGTTTCAGGTAGAATTGTACATATATTTCAGCTAATCTGTAAACCATGCCACAATACATTCCATTCTCTGGACTACATCCTGCTAATCTGAAGAAGTTTGAGAATGAATACAGAAGATTTACAAAGTTATTTATTTAGTCATCAGAGCATCAATATGTTGTACATATTATATATCTAGGAGTTACACAAGAAAAAAACAAGATGGATACACATTATAACATTTTTGACACCTGGCCATTATGTTTTCAAGAATACTTCATGTTCCACAAAGTAATAACCATCTTCTCTTTTCTTGTCCATCTGACACAACTGCATGCTACAAATTGTCTGGGTACCAAACACTTCGTTGATGCAATGATTATACTGGCTTGATTCCACTCTTTTTATACCTAGGACAGAGAATATGAGACATGGTTTTCACAATGAGATTTTTTAGTCCAATGCTTTTGTGCCTTGCAGGATCATATTCTTGTCACTTGAGCAGGAATAAGACATTTATTGTTTGAGAGGGCCCATCGAAATAAGCTCCTTGTCGTGGAGATGGGGCGTAGTCCAGCCACCAGAGGCTGGTAACTAAGACTGGCCAGTCCTTCTTACCAGCATACAGAAGGTTGGGTGGCAACCACCAGACCAACCACCATGAAACATTATATTTCTAGAAGATGATTGACTGTATAGTGAGGCTTTTTTTATGAAAACCCCATCAGCATTCTATCTGTACAGCTATATTGTTCTATGTTGTAATGTGCTGTTGCCGATCACCTCCCCTGGAGAAGAGGGCCTTCCACCTTGGTGGCATTACACTCCATCATAGAACCTAGGTCCTGTGACCTGGACTGTCACAGTCTCATTTGTTTGATGCTGTATGTCGAACTGGCACACAGAAACCATCCAACTCAGGTCATGACGATACTACATGTCTTTCCAACTTTGACAGACATAGCACACATCTTATGTGCCGGCAGACTGTAGATGGCAGGGAATGGAGAGTGATGAAGCACACAACAGAGTCACTACAATAGATGGATGTCTGGGAAGAACCAAGTTAAAGCAGCATCGTACCAGTTGGAAAATGGTGTTCCTGTTCCCATGCCCTATTTTGTTGGATAGGCCCTCTGGGTTTGAAAGCAAGCTCTAGAAAAATAACTTCAACATGAAAGTACTGACAAACTTGCAAAAAAGGAGCAAGCATGCTCCAACCAGGAATTTCCACCAACCTTAGTACAGCTAAACACATTATACTCAGCAACTGTAAACAATAATGGATGGGCCACTGGCTCAAACAGAGGAATGAGAATGCTATTTGCAGATATGTACCAATCAAATCCACATGACAGCATAAATAGTCTACATCGCAAAGATCAAACCATAATATTTAGGCTGCGAACAACACATGTAAAACTTAACAAACAACTACAAAGAATTACCATACACCATACTGTAACCACTGCAACAGACAAGAGGAAGAAACAGTAAAACACCACCTTATTGAATGTCCTGCACTACAACACCTACAATAGTAGTTATCCCTTGATTCCATATATTTGTAGCGTTTCCCATAGTATCTCTGTTTATCCTGTTCAGCACTTTTTCTTGGTCAACGAAGATAATGTTCAGTTTTTTGTTATATTCAATAGCTTTTTCGCTTAGTTGTCTAAGAGTAAATGTGTATCTGTGCAATCCTGTTCCTCCTCTAAAACAAAACTGGGCTGGACTTAGTTGTTGTTCTATGTTTCTTGTTCTTTGTTCTAGTATTTTAGCGTATATTTTCCCAACCCAACTCTTCCTCACTTTAATCAAAATCCCTAGTGCAATTCATTTTCACATTCACGAAAAGTTATGAGCATCAGATAGCAAGACAAGATTCCAGATACCACTGTCCTTGATAGAGCTGGTATCCCAAGCATTGACACGATCCTGATGCAGACACAGATTCGTTGGGCAGGTCATTTGGTGCGTATGCCAGACTACCGTCTGCCAAAGATACTTCTCTATGGTGAGCTAGAGAAGGGTATACGATCTCAAGGTGGCCAAAGGAAGCGCTACAAAGATACTTCTCTATGGTGAGCTAGAGAAGGGTATACGATCTCAAGGTGGCCAAAGGAAGCGCTACAAGGACTTGTTAAAGAACTCACTGAAAGCCTTTGAAATAGACCACGATACATGGGAAGAACTTGCACAAAATAGATCTACATGGCATTCTAAAATAAAAAAGAGCGCATCATCTTGTGAAAAGAAATGCAGCAGCTCAACAGTGGAGAGCAGCTAGAAAGTCACGGATAGACCAAGATCCGTCTACAGTTGTCATTCCATGTCCAAACTGTCCAAGGAAATTTACAGCTCGAATAGGGCTCATTAACCATCTACGAACTCATAATCAAGGACATAACTAAAATTGAATTTTCAAAAGTGGATGTAACAAATGGTCATCATCACTTGTGATGGACGAACAACATATTTTCCCAGTGTGGCTGAGTAGTGAGATGCCACGATAGATTTCACATTGTCTTCTATATTAATGTATGGCTTAAAAAAATAGATAATGAACAAACAGCTAGAGGACTGAATTGATGTCTTTGAGATGTAGATACGAGGCGTGTTCAAATGAAAACGGGACTTGTTACACCACGCGTGATAGAGCGCACTGATATTGATGACATTTTGCACTAGTAATGAGTATCCAATAATTTACATACGGTCACGTGTTCATCTTCCCAGCATGCATATGTGCTGCAGAAGACTGTTAACAATATGGCGGGTGTGATTCCGAACCCGTCCAAAGTGAATCAGCGTGCTGTGATCCAGTTTCTTTCATTTGAAGGATGTCAAGCAGTAGACATTCATCGGAGAATGAAGGCAGCATATGGTGACAAATGTTTGTCGAGGACCAGAGTGATGGAGTGGGTGCGTATGTTTAAAGACGGACGTGAGTTAACGGCAGATCTTGCACGGCCAGGTCAGGCGCATATTGTTGCAACAGAAGAAGCCATAGCCGTGCTTGATAAAGCAGTACTGACTGACCGTCGTCGGAGCATTCGTTCGCTTGCAGAAGAATTCCATATGTCAATTGGGACAGCCCACATGGTTGTTCGGAAGAAATTGAACTATCGGAAGGTGTGTTCACAGTGGGTCCCACGGATGTTGACTGACCACCATAAGGAAGAACGGATGGGGTGGAGTTTGAACCACCTGATGCGTTACAGGGCAGAGGGTGATGCATTTCTGTTGAGCATTGTGGCAGGTGATGAATCGTGGTGCCACCACTATGAACCGAGCAGAAAAATTGACAGCATGCAATGGAAACATCCAGGTTCACCAAAACCCAAAAAATTCAAGACACAGGTTTCTGCTGGGAAGGTTATGGTGACTGCATTTTTTGACCATGAAGGGCTTTTGTTGACGGATTTTAAGGAACCTGGTGTCAACATCAATGCCACCCATTATAAAGACACTTTAGACAAGCTGCATAAGGCCATCAAGGCTAAGCGACCAGGCAGACTTTCTCAAGGTGTGATTCTTCTCCACGACAACGCTCGTCCGCACGTCGCAAAAATTGTGCAGGAAACATTGGCAAAGAAGAATTGGGAAGTTCTTCATCACCCAGCCTATTGTGATTTATCCCGATTTATCCCCGTGTGATTTCCATTTGTTCGGACCGTTGAAGAAAGCACTAAAGGGACAGCGATTCAACAGCGACGCAGACGTGAAGACAGCGGTGACCACATGGTTCAGAGAACAGCCACGCAACTTTTTCTCGGACGGCATTCGACGTCTACCTAAACAGTGGGATGCTTGCCTAAATGCATACGGAGATTTTTTCTGATGAACCCAGGTGCATTCTTATTCACAAGTGGTTGCTTTGTTCAATTCCGTTGAAAATATTAAATTGCGTATGATACTTTTTAAATAAATCCACAAGTCCCGTTTTCATTTGAACACGCCTCGTATATAGAAGAATAACTTCATTAAAAGAGAAAACTGAGAACACTTCATATGAAAAAAATAACTAATTAATTTAAAGGAAATAAAAATCAAATGAATTAATATATTAGACATATTGAAAGATATGACACCTTTTTGAAGGTTGAGAGGATGTGAGAAAGAGGTAGGCAGATATACAAGTGGGTGGAAAAGATCACGATTTGGACTGGTTATAGTCTAGCAGAGTGCACCAGCAGAGCCAAAAGAGAGGATGTTGGACGTGTGCTGCACCTAACCCCCATTGCGGAAATGGCACTTGATGATGAAAAAGTTCTCGCAACTGAAAAGTTGGGTTCATCCTCATGTTTTACTATAACATTCAGAACAGTGTCACCACTGACACTTTGGCTTTCATCCTTGATACAATCCCTTCATCACTGACACTTTTGCTTTCATCCTTGATACAATCCCTTCATGATTTATTTGCTGCTTTTCTTAGGCAACTCATTTCACAAGTGACAAGCTTTCTCTCCAGTTCTTTAATGTGAAAAAAAATAGACCTATGAAAGTTAAGTACTAGCTGAGGTGAGGTGAAAATGTGTCTTTTTACAAAATATTTTCTTCATTATCTCATAGAGCTAGACACTCCCCCACCCCTGGTACGGGGTAGGAAGCTTCTATTCAAGCACTACACACCTCCTAGAGTCAAAGTCTTTGGAGTATGAATAAAAAGCTATAGAAAAACCACACCACTGTGCATAGAGCACATTGCTCATAATTCCGGAGGATCACAACAAACACACAGAACCAAGCAACCTTTCTTTCTTTCTTTTCTAGCCATGTGTATTGTGAGGCCTCTTGGGGATCCGAAGATTTCTGTTCTTTACCATTTGGGGAGGGGGGGGGGGCTTCTGTGGAATCTAGATTGTGTCTCTCGAAAATGTCTTTGATGTTATTGATCCACCTGCATTCGACTGTGAAGCAGGCATTCTGCCCAATTGAGGCACCAGAAATAAGACAAATAAAATGCAATAGAAGTAATACATTATACTGACGTGTGTTGTTGGAGCTCAAACCAGGAGCAAGAAATAATAACAATGTAATATACCATGCATGTTATAAGAGGTGGCTAAGGAGAGACTGTGGAGCTAGTTACCCTTAGATAGTGAAGGTGGCAGAAAAGTGTCATGCTGAAATTAAATTTATCAGGCAGAAAAGTTCAGATATTACAACCAAACTGTAAACCACAATACATTTCATTCTCCAAATTACATTTGCTAATTGGCAGAAGTTTATTTTTCTGCATTCGATCTCAAACAACCAACATGAATTGTTGTGGCAGTGGAACACCTCCTTATTGACTATCCTTGCTTTTCAACTACCAGGAAAAAATATTTACAGAAGCTCTTGGCAGTCACTGGCTTACTGGGTCAACTTCAGAAGACCTGTACTTCTATAAGAATGACATTGTGCTGCCAAGAGTAGAACTATTCAGCAGAATTTGGATATCGACAACAACAACAATTCCCAAGTGTGAGATTCTGGCCTGTGAAAGCCTTCTTATCTGTCGACAGGCAACTAGCGTGTATTAACTCTATGCAGTGATGGTTTATTACTCAATTAAGCCCTTGGACTTTGCAGACCATAATATATCCCTGGGTGATAGTTTCCGAAGAAACGGTAACCAGGAATGTGGACTTCAGTCAACTAAATCTGTCTTGCAAGGGGTGTTCTTCTGCCACTAGACTTGTGTAATTAGATAATTCATTGCCCTCTGTGTTTTTGTTACGGAAACTTTTCTCATCTATGAGCCTGATTTCAGTATGGGAAAATGCTTGACTAATAAGTTAAACTATCAGTTGGTTCATCTTCCTAGATGAGGTTTCACTCACTGATATTGTGAACAAGGTGTCCAAACTTGACCCTCTACACCCATTTAGCAAAAGTCATGGCACTTTTATGAGACATGCTTTTGGAAGGTAACTAGAAGCTTGTCCTCAAACATGAACATTTTTATATTATTGTGTTTGGACATTGTGCTGCCCCCCATTATACCCCACTATGTTTAATTTGATTAAATGCCTTTATGTAGTATATAAAACAGAAGTACAGGTCTATTTTTATCTCTATAGACCTCTCTATTATTGTTCTCAATATATATATAGCATATATAGCTTTGCCTTCTTTGAAGTCACATTGTTCTGGACTTTTTTTCTGTTGTAATTTGTTCTCACACTCTTCATGATGATTCTGAGAAGTATTTTTGTTATTGGACTCATGAGGCTGATTGTACGGTGTTCTTCACATTCGGTGGTCCCTGGTTTCTTAGGTAAGGCTATAAATATGGACATCATTAAATCATCGGGTATGTGTGTGCTATTATATACATCATTCAGCAATTTGGCGATTATTTCTACTCCAAAGTCACCTAAAGCTACTAACTCCTCTAATGTGATATTGTCTGATTTTGAGACATTGCCATATTTCATGTGCTTAGGGCCTCCCTTACTTCTTCTGTGAGTATTGATGGACCCTCGCCATTATCTTGTATGTTTATCTCGGGTCTGTTGTCATAGAGTTCTTTGATATATTCTGACCATCTCTGTACTATATGATCTTTGCCCATTAATACATGCCCTGTCTTAGATTTTAGACACCCTTTAACTGCATTCTTTTCCTAATTATCACATCAATTTGCTTATATAGTAATGTTGTGTCTTGATTGTAATATGATTCAATTTATGTGCACTTCTTGTTCAGCCAGCTTTCATTTGCTACTTTGCATTTCTCTCTTATCTCCTTATATATATATAGGGAAATTTGTTATAAAAACATACTCTATAGAGGGATTCCACTGTACAGTTAGACTGAAAAATCAACATATTTTATCAAACTGATTCCAACCAGATCTCATAACTCACACAGACTGACCTTTTCTAAGCAATTCTCTGTCTCCATCAAATTTTATCAGCGTTAGATGAGGGTTAAACTTCTTGTTTGGTCTATCTGTTGTAACTATCCCATTATTTCTCATTTGACTAGAAACTTCATCTGAAATCACAGCATATGTATTTGTTAGAAAATACTTTTTATCTTTTTAATGGATCTTCTTATGTGATTGCTCTAAAAATCCTGCTGATTAGCAGAATGTATTCCTCCGAAGACAGATGTGTTTTGGCGCCAAAAATGGCAACACAACAGATTTCCATTCTCTGGACTACATCCTGCTCAAAATCTAGTGAGACCATGGTCCACGATCAGCGTATTATGATTATACAGTCACAAACTGTTATATTGTATCAGCGTGTTATGATTATACAGTCACAAACTGTTATATTGTATCAGCGTGTTATGATTATACAGTCACAAACTGTTATATTGTATCAGCGTGTTATGATTATACAGTCAAAAACTGTTATATTGTATCAGCGTTTTATGATTATACAGTCACAAACTGTTATATTGTATCAGCGTGTTATGATTATACAGTCACAAACTGTTATATTGTATCAGCGTGTTATGATTATACAGTCAAAAACTGTTATATTGTATCAGCGTTTTATGATTATACAGTCACAAACTGTTATATTGTATCAGCGTTTTATGATTATACAGTCACAAACTGTTATATTGAAGCAAGGTGAAATAGCTCAAAAGACTGAGGATTATTGTACTCAGGTTACCCTATATGTACCCTGTCCCTCTCAATGAAACAACAAGCCCTGTTTAAAATACTACTCACAGAAATAATTTATATGTGCTATTGAGTGGTATTAAATTAAATTGGTCACATATTCCATTCAGGATGTAGCCATCAAAACAGCACTTTTTAGCCACCCATAGCTTTGAGCAATAATCCTCATGGATCACTTTATAAATAAGATATAAAGGAGCAGGATTTGAATCCTTCACCTCTTGAACATAGAGCAAACAGCGTAACAATTTTACCAGGGAGAAAAACCATATTATATTAAAGCAACCTGACTATAAAGTAAAAAAAAAATGTATTTAAAAACAACCTGCTATGGCTATAAAATCAAAAGCTGTATTCTGCAGCAGCAAAATTTACCTGCCATATAATGAAGATGGTCAAGTCCTTCTGTAGCTTTCAAGGACGCAAAAAGAACACGACCTCCATTGAATGCTGATAACCCTTCAAAATCCAGAATGACAGGCTGTCCGCATGTTCTCTCTAAAATAAGAGGCACACATTTCTCAAGGCTTTCAGCTGCCCTGAGGACAATAAAGCTTATCCTGTATCCAAGAATCTAAAAATGTAATCTTAATACACAAAGAAAAGCAGTTTTACAAATTATAGCAACATGCTAAATTGTCATTTTTACACACAATTTTTACAAAAATTTGCAAGGGCACAAATGGATATAAAATAAATATGACAATAATGGTGACTCATTGTACGCCATTTGCATCTTGCAGACGGTCATTTAGTAATATGAAGAAGCAATCCATTGAATATTTTCTCAGGGAATGTGACTTTTCAAGCGATCATATCACAGCAACAGAAGATTTTTGTTTGCATCTTTCTCTTTTTTATTCCTTATCTTTAAACATATTATTACTGAACAATACTGCTTCCGCACGCAGGTTCTGCCTCCAGACATTCTGAGTTTCAGCCATGTTTTCTCAATTTTTGGATTCTATGTGGAAGCCTTCCATTGAGGTTTTACAGATGTCTTTATACCTCAACATTGATCTACGTTGGGCTTGATGGTCTTCAGCCAGTTTCCCCGAATAGTATTTGTTTTGGGATGTGGAAATTTGGCATTCTGCAGACATGACAGAGTCAACGCATTCTATTTATAATGAGTGTTTCCATGTCAGATGATAGCTGAGTGTGGCACAACACTTCCATGTTGGTGATTTTGTTGTGCCATTTAATGTTTAAGATCTTGCGGAGACATCTTAGATGAAATATGTTACGTCTCCTCACATGTTTCGTGTAGGTTGTCTGCCAAAAACTGTAGTCGCTATCCCTATAACTCATTACCCACCAGGGATTTCACATAGGCGACATCTGCACACAAAAAAACCCCAAGACTGATGTCCATAGCAATAAGTGTTTAAAAAATCCTATTCTGAGACCATTCCTTGATGTTCTCAATCCACAACTTTATTTGTCAACCTCTTCTCCTCCCAACCTCCACTGTTTCTTGCAAAATAGTTTTATAAAGTGAACTATGTCTCATTACATGTCCAAACCAAGGGATCTTATGCTCTTTCACCAATGCCAAAATGATACATTAGTAGCCATGCAAACCAGAAAAAAATGATGAGGAACCAATCTTCTTCTTCTTCAGCGTTCATTCTCAAACTCCCGCTGGATCTCCCTTATAGCAGGATCATGGTCCTACTAGATTTCCAACATGATGTAGTGCAGAGAATGGAAATGCGGTGTGTCATCATTTTATTTGTGCCAATGGCCTGACACATCCATCTTCGGCTGGAGGAACCAATCTGATCTAGTGAGATCCAATATTTTTTAAATAGTGAACATAGAAAAGAGGTATATAATAAACATAATTGACAGAAAGAAAGGGGGCAATACTAAGTGTATTCATTATACATATGTAGTGTGTTGAATGCAAAAGTATTCAAAAAGCCACATAGAAATATACAGCAATGTTTTAAGTAAATGAATTATAATAAAATCTAGTCTATATTGTTAATTTACTTTGACAAGACATAAATACTATAATTTAAGCAGTCATTCTTCAGTAATAAAATAATCATGGCTGTCATTTAAGATAGTAATGTTAACACAATCAGTTTCACAACAATTATATTCTACATCAATCTCTCATGAAGAGCATTGATGTCTGATCATGTACCTCCATCACTATAAAGTAGTTTTTCATGGCATGGAAGATAGATAACATCCTGAGTGGTGTTAAATCTCTTCCATGTCAAGAAGTTAGGCGTATAACGTCCTGAGTGGTGTTAAATCTCTTCCATGTCATGAAGTTAATTTATAACATCCTGAGTGGTGTTAAATCTCTTCCATGTCAAGAAGTTAGGCGTATAATGTCCTGAGTGGTGTTAAATCTCTTCCAAGTCAAGAAGTTAGGCGTATAACAACCTGAGTGGTGTTAAATCTCTTCCATGTCATGACGTTAGGCTGTCTGGTATATTTGCCTTATCCAATAATTTTGCATATTGACACAATGTACTAAGACATTACTCTTCTAATTACATTTCTCAAGAATGATGACAGTTTTTTTTCTTTCCTGAATTTTGGTATAAGTTTTCTGACTTGCAAACTGTGAGTTACCTTTCTTTGCTTCCCATTTGTGTTATGAAAGACACAAGTATAGCAAAGTGAGTTCTCTAACGAACCACATTCAAAATGTACACTACATGCTATGGGCTTGTCTTATGGTAAGTTATCTAGACTTGCAAGTACAGTAAAGGATTACTGTATTCATAATTAATACACTTGGCACTGAAAGTAGCAACAAAAGCAAATCATTACTGTCTGTCACTTGCCATTTTGTGGTATTCTTGGCAAATATAACATAAACAATTCATTCTAGAAAAGCTCCAGGCATACAAGAATTATTGATTGAACTATGCAACCAATGCAAGGTAGTCATGTCACGTATACCATCTCAATGTGGAATATCAGGAAGCAAGAAGGCAGACCCAGTGGTTAAGGAGTGTGATGCTGACCACCAACCTTATGTGCTCAGATAAAAAATATCAAATCTGGAATAAAAAAAAATATATGGATCTTGTGCCATGTGACGTATTCTCTCTTTTCTTAGCTGTTCATAGAATTTTCAATATTCTTCTCAAAAACCACATATCGGTAGCCTCTCCTCAGCTCACTTTGAGCTTTTTTGTTTACCGTCCACATTTCACATCCATAAAGAAGAATTGGTTTGATATAGCATCCAAGCACTCAAATTTGCATATGTATTGATAGTACCCCATTGCATAGAATAAATCTTTTTTTTTTAAATGATGATTTGGCTTGTGATATTCTGCTCTTTATCTCAATGGAGCATCTGATGTTAGAATAGTGCCAAGATAATTGACTTTATCCG
Source organism: Meghimatium bilineatum (assembly GCA_034231615.1). Taxonomy (NCBI): domain Eukaryota; kingdom Metazoa; phylum Mollusca; class Gastropoda; order Stylommatophora; family Philomycidae; genus Meghimatium; species Meghimatium bilineatum. Next base: position 14,827,294 of record CM067315.1, on the reverse strand, counting down.
CTTGATTTAATTTTTCATGGTTTGGTTTGGTTGGTTGCTGATCCAGCGGTCCATAGGCTCATGCCCTTTGACCTAATGCCATTAAATGGCATTATATTGCTGGGAAGTCTGTGGATTTTCCGCCCACCCCGGGACAGAGCCAGAGAATAACTATCACACCTCCAGGAAGGTAGGTTTCAACCTATGCACTGCTTCCAGCCACTGTAGCCAAGGTAGGGTTCACTGTGCTCTTTAATTTTGCATCATTGATATTAACGCTCCATCTTGGTGGTGTATATGCCTTTGAAACAACCATTACTGCTGATTTTTCTTGTTTAGACTGTGGCCCGTGTTTTCACTTTCTTGTACTACCAAGGGAAAAAATAATAATAAATTAAATTGATAGCATATTCCATTCAGGGTGTAGCCATCAACACAGCATTTTTTGGCTATAGTGATTTCTGAGGCAATATAAATACTCTCAGCAATTTGCCATTCTTTTCTGAATGGTCTGGATGCACAATTGCCTGTGGCGGGATTTGAACCTGGCACCTTGGCAGTCACTGTATCACACCGCCTCAGAGCCGGGCAAAAATACTTACCATCAAATAAATGATAATTATCAAATCCAGAAGCAAAACTGTATATATCTCTGTACGAGCTACAAAACTGTATATATCTCTGTACGAGCTACAAAACTGTATATATCTCTGTACGAGCTACAAAACTGTATATATCTCTGTATGAGCTACAAAAAACTGAAGTTTAAACAAGCAACACTATCACAAACATAAGACACCTTGTATTTCAAGAGAACAAAAGAAGAAGGCATAACTTACTATAGAAGTATTTTTATGTTATTTTTAAATGTGTACTAACTTTTTCACTTCCTCCTCATTTGATAAATGCATTACCATTATAGTAATATGGAACTTCTCCACTCCTACGATTACATTGCGGAGATTGGCAGAGGTTGTCCTCTGAATTTCTGCCTGGATTTTTTTGGCCACAGCATGAATCTAAGAAAAATTATATTATAATTTTTATATTTTTACAAAAAGGTTTGAATTTCTATTTTACAGTTATACATACATTTGTAAACTCCCTTAGAGGAATTGTTAGCAGAAGAACAGGCTGATTTAAAAAAAAACAACCAACACACCACAGAACATATTTTTAACCTCAAAATATTGATAGAAAAGCACTCACATCAACATGACCTGAATTATAATTTCATTGATTTCACAAAGGCATTTGATCGTGCATGGCATCAACATCTATGGCAAATACTGAGACAATATAACGTGCACACAAACATCATGGAAGTTATTGAAGTGCTGTATTTAAAACTGTCTCCAGAAGGTTTTCCTGCTGTGCCGAACATGATAGTAAATTCATATTAAAATGTAGATTTGAGCGGCTTTTTGGCATAGTGGATCTCCAAAATGTAGATATTAGTGGCTCAGTGGACATCATCATCATCAAGTGACATATTCTTTCCAGAACGTAGTCTTTCCTATGGATCTCTTGAATTCTCTGCGGTCTTGAGCAAGTTGCCCTGCATCTTCCAGTGACATGCGCAGGCATTCTTGAATGTCTTTTGTCCAACGGTGTCTTCGTCTGCCTTTGTCCTTGTTGCCTTCTATCATCCCCTCTATTAACACTCTCTCCATGCCGTTGTGTCTCTTAATATGACCGAAAAAAGCTAGCTTTTTCTTTAATATAGTGTTCAGAAGCCAGCCTTCCTGGACGTTAATTGTTCGTAACACCTCCTGGTTTGTTTTCTTCGCTGTCCATGATATTCTCAAAACTCTTCTATAACACTTTAATTCAAATGATCTTATTCTCTTGGCCACTGTTTTATTTAGTGTCCATGCTTCACATCCATATGTCGCCACAGGAAATACACATGTTCGTAGTAAAAACAATTTGGTTCTTATGTTAGTACCTTGCCATAGTTTCTTTATCTGTTTTAATTTTGCCAGCGCCATTGCCATTCTTCTCTTGATCTCAACTGTGCAGTCCCCCGCATTGTTTATATTAGTTCCTAAATAATCAAAATGTGTCACTTCTTCTAAATTGCAGTTCTTAATATTAATTTTGGATCTTGATTTAGTTTTGTCAGTTGCCATTATTTTTGTATTTTTCATATTTAACAAGTTTTGTTGTTCGCTAAACTTTTGGGTTGACTTAATTATGTTCAGTAGGTCATGTTCGTTTGTTGTTAATAATGTTGTTATGTCAGTGGACATAAAGAGTTGAAAATGCAAGCAGTTCTGTTTCCATAAATAATGGTGAATTCTTCAAAATAGGAGTGCATCAGGGTTATATAATTTCCCCAGACGTTTGAAACATGTATCTTGAATATATAATGTAGGAGGCATTATAAGATCACCAGACATCAATAACTATTGGGAGTAGACCACTTTGTAACTTGCTTTATTCTGATGGTGTTGATCTCTTGGCTGGTTCTGAATCTTCTTCTTCGGAATTAATTCTCAAACTCCCGCTGGATCTCTCTTTGAAGTAAGACAATGATCCTACTAGACTTCCAGCTGGATGTAGTCCAGAGAAGAGAAATGCATTGTGTTACCGTTTTATTTGCATCAATGGCCTGAAACATCCGTCTTCAGCAAAGGTTCTGAATCTGAATTCCAGGACCTCATCCAAAGTTGGAAGGAGTTAGAAATTACTTAGTTACTTAGTCGTCGGATCATCATCACTGCAAACTGGACACATCCATAGTTGCTCCGATCTCTCCTTGAGTGTATCCGCCATCACACTTCTGCTGACAGCACCGGTCCTATGCTGGTTGACCATCATTCTTCTGCGCCCTCCAAAATGTTCACCTCTAGCAACACCGCATCTCAATCCCTGATCTTTAATCCTAGCCATTGAAAAGGAATCATCATCCACATTAGTCTCACTCTCGTGTGTTATATCTCTTAAGGAGTTCAAAACGTCAGCGCGATCCATTGCCCCATCGCCCTTTGCCACAATCGCACACGATGCCAGTTGATCCGCTCTTTCATTGCCTCGAACGCCCACATGTCCCGGCACGAAAATAAATGTAACCGCTTTCAAGCTCGCATTTCTCAAGGCCTCAATCCACTGTTCGCGAACGAGACCCACTTGTACCTTCTTAATCATACTCATAGAGTCACTCAAGATGCAGACCTGCGTTACTTTCTGTGTGCGTAGCCACTCAAATGCCTTGGTCACCGCCATAGTCTCCATGGTCATACTACTCGTAGTGACCGCAAAGGCACCACTTTCCTCCTTGATCGTTTTACCTGCGCACTGAGCTGTAAAGGCCCAAGCACTGCGAACATGCCTAATTACAGATCCATCAGTGTATATAATCACATCCCCCTCTTTGGTATTCTCACTGATTAAAGCCTGCACTTCTTTCTCCACAGCTGTGGGACACCATTCTCAGAGTTAGAAATATGGCATGGAAATTAGCATGGATAAAAGCAAGATATTGGTGACAAGTGATATTATGCACGGTCCCATGAACATCTGGTGAAACGGTCACAAATTTGAAGATGTTAACACCTTCAAATAACTCAGGTTCCATATATGTGATGATGGCAACTCAAGAAATGAGATTGAGTTAAGATTCGAGATGGTGACCAAGATATAATATGATTTGGAAAAATAATATCAGTATAGATATTATACAGTACACATATAAACACATATAAGTAAAAACCAATTTATTCAGATCAATAGTGTTTGGCACACTTTTATATAGATGTGAAAGCTATCACTCAGAGATGTCAATGCAGACACAGAGAGATGTCAATGCAGACACAGAGAGATGTCAATGCAGACACAGAGAGATGTCAATGCAGACACAGAGAGATGTCAATGCAGACACAGAGAGATGTCAATGCAGACACAGAGAGATGTCAATGCAGACAGAGAGATGTCAATGCAGACACAGAGAGATGTCAATGCAGACACAGAGAGATGTCAATGCAGACACAGAAAGAAGAATTCAGGCTCTTGAATACAAGTACTATATACATTTTTAAAGAAGTTATATAGAACACGACAAATATATTCATTCAACAGCACATAAACAAACTTGTATGTTATCAAGAACCACTTTTGGCAATGATGAAACAGTGTAAAAATTTTTGGAATGTAACAAGATACGACTCACTTTCTAAAATTATTTTACAAGGAACTGTCACGGGTGGAAGGACAAGAGATGGACAAAGGATATGCTAAATTACTAACATTGAAAAATGGACTGGCCATGATTTTTCTACACTACTCTAAATGGCTGAGGATTGCGTTGTTTGGGGGGGATGGGATCTTTGTGCTGATGAAAAGAAGTGTCACTCCTACAACCTTGTTGGGGTATGGGTCTTATTATTATTAAACACCCCTACCTCAACCATGACTCTGAGATAATGAATCTTAAAGGAAATTAGGTGTCCCCTAGTTCACACAACTGAGGAGGGTCTGCACTTTTGTCAGAAAGGATAAAGGTTGTCAAGCTACCTAATCACATCTAAAGGAATTATTTTATCATCATCTGGCGGTCAACATATGGACAGAACAGACGTATTTGTTGCTATATAAGAGTCTGATCGGAGAATTTTGAGGTACGTGAGCATAAGCCAGTATCGAGAATATATGTAGAGTCGGAGTAAGGAGCGGTGCCACACTGAGAATATATGTAGAGTCGGAGTAAAGAGCGGTGCCACACTGAGAATATATGTAGAGTCGGAGTAAGGAGCGGTGCCACACTGAGAATATATGTAGAGTCGGAGTAAAGAGCGGTGCCACACTGAGAATATATGTAGAGTCAGAGTAAAGAGCGGTGCCACACTGAGAGACCACCTCATGAAAATGTATAAAAAACACTCAGCTAACACAGAACAGAAACCATCGGTCACTACACTCTGATGGATTTACCGAAAAGAGAACAGAGCACCTATGCCTTGTGTGAAAAGACGACAATCAATATACCTAAACCTAAACAACACAGATATCAGAGCACATACTACAAAACTGTCCCAGCTTTGCTGCTTGACAATCTGGCCCACTGAGAACCGTTGACTTGTGAAGCATTTTTCTAGCTAATGTAAATACATTCAGTAAGTTTCATTGCCTCATGAATGGTCACAATGCACAATTACCTGTGGCAAGATTTGAACCTTTCGTATCTCGGAATTCTGTACCTTTGGTATCCGAAACACTCTCTGTATCTCTGCCACAAAACCAGACATGGTACATGTACATAAAGCATTAACCTTCTATAAAAGTGAGAAAAGTATCTCTCTGTAACATTTCCTTTGCAGAACATTGTCCTCATCGTAACTCTGTAAGCCTCACAGTACTGTGTGAGCTGCCCGGCTTCTTCCAGTGTCATGTTCAGGTCTTCCATGTCATGTGTCCATCTTGGTTTGCCTCTCGTTCTCTTTCCTGGAACTTTGCCCTCCATGATTAATCTTTCCAAACCATTGTGTCTTTTTATATGTCTGAAATATGTCAGTTTGCATTTTTTAATAGTTTTGAGGAGCCAGTCTTCTTCTATGTTCAGATATTTGCATGACATTTGCTTTAGTTCTTTTTTTCTGTTCATGATATTCCTAGGACCTTTCTATAGCATTTCATTTCGAATGCAGATAATTTCTTTTCCATTGTCGATGTCATTGCCCACATCTCACAACCAACCGTATGTATGTTGCTACTTGAAAGAACAGTATCTGGTTTTAATAAAAAAAAGAACTTCTGACAAATTACCTCAGGGTTTGTTATTTGCACAGCCACAAAATAGTTTGGTCGTTTCTTTACAACTTTAGCTTTATTCCCCGGCTCTGTAGATGAACCAGGCGTATTATTTTGCTTAGACATTTCTTCCCCTTTTGCCAATTCTTCTTTATTATTTGGACTCTCCTGTTTTTCTTCATGTCCCTGCTGATCTGTATGATACAAAAATAATAATGATGAGAAGAAATAATGAGTTGTCTTCTGCATGCTTAAACTCCTGCCAGTTTGTAGGGTGTAGTGACTACCAGGGTTTAATCCCTGGTGAGGCTGGGTTTCTATCTTTCATAGATAACATAACGGTCATAAAGCCAGAGGCAGACCATGTAAAAGATAGATCACAGAAATCAAAGAAGCCACAGGAACAAGCTTACAAAAAGCACACAAGAAGGCCATCTCCAGAGAACTCTTCCACCCCTGATGCCGCAATGCAAACAAGGGCCACAGCGTATAGATAGATAGATAGATAATTATGAAGATTGACTTGTGTCCATATTTAAAAAAAAAAAATTATGTTTCTCTCCAAAATTGGCTCTAAAATGTCTAACAACTTCCACAGTATCATTCTGCATTTCAGCCATTTTAAATAATTCCTCTACAATAACAGTAAGAACAAGTGGCCTTGGAAACACTTTCCTGCACCCCTCAATATTCTGCTTCTCCTGCTACATTCTCATTTTTCTGCACATTAGTAGAATGTAGTCCAGAGAATGGAATGTGTTTGTGTTATGGTTTACAGCTTGCAGCTTAACTGTGCTATCTGCACATTTTAGTCGGACATATCTGACTTCAGCAGAGCCTATTGGGCACTTTAACCATCTACGGGATAGCCAACTCTATCCCCCAAACCTCCTTAGTCGTCTCATACAACATGCCGGGCAGATAAGTGTCACTATTCATTGCTCCCTTTTCAGCCCTGGCAAAACACAGGGTATAATCGATATGAAATCATGGAGTACAGAAATTTTCTACACAGAATACAGTCAAATCCCATTATAACGACATGGTCCGGACCAATGAAATATGTAACAACAGAGATTTGTTATATACAGTATAAACAATAAAGAATAAATATAAATGGGGATTTTGAAAAGTGTTGTTATAGAGGGAGAGTTGTTATAAAAGGATGCGATATAGAGGGATTCCTTTATACTACTTTTTAAAGGAAGATAAACACTTTATGAGTTATACCTGTTACCTGTTCTCACCCATGTGTTGCCGGCACCCAAAAATGGAGTAAAAAAGGACAACACTACCTTCCATGCATGTTGTAAGAGGCAACTAAGGAGGTTATGTGGTGGAGTTAGCTGTCCCACACATATATGTCAAAGTGACCCAAAAACCATGTTGAAGTCGGATGTGTCAGACCAAAAAGCATAAATATTACAGCAATGTTGTAAACCATGACACAACGCATTTCGTTCTCTGGACAACATCCTGCCAATCTGCAGGAGTTTGAGAACGAACATAGAAGAAGAAGAATATACCTGTTCAGACAAATATGAAATAAAATGAAAGTGAAAATAATTCATGACTTAAAGCATATTTAGAAGAATAATTATTAGTGGATTTTTTCTTCTTCAGTGTTTGTTCTCAAACTCCTGCGGGTCAGTAGGATGTATTCCTGAGAATGGAATGTGTTGTGTCATGGTTTTAAGCTTAACTGTGTGATATATGCTCCTTTTGGTCTGACATCTCAAGCTTAATCTGGCTTCTGGTTCACTTTGACTCTATATGGCATGTGACAACAAACTTCACTCCAAAACTTCCTTAAGATGCCTCTTATGATATGCTTGGAAGGTAATAGCATTGCTATTTTTTGCTTCTATTTTGGTCCCGCCAACACATGGGGGTTAGCAGATTTTATCCACAAAAGTTTGATACATATTTGCGGGGTTCCTGGGCTATTGTACCTTAAAATGATGTCTGTAAGTTGTCTTTTTCGTTCTCCTTTCGGAGTCATATGCTGATATGAATTCATCAATGAAAATGAATTAATGGTCAACAGCCCTGAAATAGGTCCATAGAGCTTGTCAATCAGAGCTTGTCAGAAGACCATAGTTTTATTCTTGTGGTGTAGTACAGCTATAATGGTGTAGTACAGTGGGCAGTTCTGTACAATGTACGTTTTATTTAGGAGATATATTTCAAGTTATATCATTATTTTACATAGCAGAATATCATCTTCTTCAGAGTTCATTCTCAAACTCCCATTGGATCTCTCTTGCAGCAGGGCAATAGCCATACTAGATTTCCAGCAGGATATAGTCCAGAGAATGAAAATGCATTGTGTCACCGTTTTATGGCCTGACACATCCGTCTTCGGCAGACCTTGAATGGTGATACAAACCTTAGCAGATGTAGTCTGGTGAATAAAAAAAAACAAGGTTAGGTTGTTTAATACAAAATTTGAAGTCTGTATTGCTTTATAACAGAAACTTGGTATGAAACCCAGAAAATCACATCTACAGATACTTATTAATAGATGTCTACATAGTTACTTTGCATTAGATGACCAAAGTTGATATCAAATGATGAGTTTCGGAAGAGAACACAAAAATACCCGGTGGAGGTAAATTAAGATGGACACCCTCAGACAGAAGCTTGGCAACATAACCAGACAGGCTCTGAAATGGAACTCACAGGGAAAGAGAAGAATTGGAAAACTGAGGACAACCTGGAGAAGAATAGTGGAACAAGAGACCAAACCAATTGGGACCTGGTCAACACAGTTAAAGAAGACAGCACAGCATATAAACCATTGGACAGCAACAGTTGCAGTCCTATGTTCCACCGGAAACTGAAAGGAAAACAAAGAAAAGAAAAATTTAGTCAGGAGAATTAAATGTATTGTGTTATGGTTGGTTAACAGCTTGACTACAATATCTGTGCATTTTCTACCCAACAAATCTGATTTCAACATAGGTTTTGGGTCACTTTGATCTATGGACTGGGACAATCAACCCTACCCCAAAAATGTCCATAGTCACCTTTTATGTCCTTCTTCTTCAGCATTCATTCTCAAACTCCCGCTGGATCTCTAGCAGGGCAATGGTCCTACTAGATTTCCAGCAGAATGTAGTCCAGAGAATGTAAATGCGTTGTGTCGCAGTTTTATTTGCGCCAGTGGCCCGATACATCCGTCTTCTGCAAGCTTTTATGTCCAATATGGCAGATAATAGTGTTGCTATTCTTTGCTCTCCTTTGATTCTTTACTCATTCCAAAGTAGTTCAATGATGCAGAGCTCACAAAATTAAGCACCAACATCTCCACGAACAGTATTTAAGTCTTTTTTATGTGATTGTTTTAGAGAAAATCATGTCTCTGCAGCCTTCATTTGATGTCCAAGTGTTGTCACACCAAGAAACAATGCAGTCCAATTCACTCTACAAAGCACTGGCACTTTTTGTTTCATCAAAACACTGCAGTATACTAGGATATTATTCACAAAACCATGTCATTTTGATAACTTCTGCAATTAACTGTAATATTTTCAGTTGTTTATTGCTATATATTGTTTTGTGGGTCTATATTGTGGATTTTAAAATTCTGTATTTTTCAACTAATAAGCATTTACAATTCTATTTTCACTTGAAAAACTTGTATACCAGTGCATATATCTTTCTTCTTCTTCTTCTGCATTCACTCTCTTATAACCACATTGAATAAATCATGTGATTTCCATCTGGGAGCATTAAGTACGTTGTACTGCAAGTTCCACAGTTGAACTGTCTATTTGCACCTCAGTTGGCTCACTTTGTGACCGGGATGTCTGAGCCAAGCACCACCGTTTTCAGTATGCCTTTAATTTGGGTAGTAGGGTTCCCTAGCCAGTGACAGGCTGTCTATCTGTTGATGGGCACTCGGGTGTATAATAACTCTTCACCGAGACAATTGTCGTTTATGTCTATCTCACACGAGGTGTTCAAACTGTCAGTGAACTTGCCTCATGTAATTAGATGTTCTGTCCCTGTGCCCATCGGGTACTGAGCCTTTTCTCCTCTCCGAGCCTGGTTCCAGTGAAGGAAGAACTCGGCAGAAGAGTTGGACCTGGGTTCTTTCGCCTTCTTAGCTGAGATGTTGTTCACCGACATTGTGAACCCCTCATCCAAGTTCAAATCTCACCACGAATTTGGGGGGGGGGAATGGCATATTCTCAAGCTGAATGACATTGTCCCATTTGTGCCTAGCATATAATGGAGGGAAGAGTACCTGGGAAGAGGAGAAGGGGCAGACCAAGAAGACGATGGACTGACGACATTAAAGATAACATGAATACATCACTAGAAAATGCAAGCCACATCGCCCAAGACAGAGAGAGGTTCAGAGAGTTCATTGGGAAGACAACGTTCTGGAAGGAATACGTCACATGACACATTGGGTACTGAACTCTTTCTCTCTGCAAGTATATTTCCGGAATAGGAAAGCTTGATAGTAGAGTTGGGCCAGGGCTGCCATTGTTGTCCCTTTGTGCCTGAGCCCATCAAGTACGGAGCTCTTTCTCTTCGTGAGCATGTTTCCAGTATAGGAAAGCTCAACATTAGAGTTAGGCCAGGTTTTCTTGCTTTGCTGGGCACCCATTACTGGGTCTGAGTCTCTGCCCGTAAGGAGCAGAGGTAACTAGAAGCTTGTCTCGAGCTTACAGAGCTTGTAGTTATGATTTCCTTGGAACATTTTCACTTTCTATTTGCTGTTGGCAATGTTTCAGTTCTTAATTGTTCTGGATTTTTCTTCAAACCTCAAATAGACATCGTCTTTAATCAAAGTAATTTTTTTCCAACATTCATCCTCAAACTCCAACTACAGCAGAAGACGGATGTGTCGGGCCATTACTGCAAATAAAACGGTGACACAACGCATTTCCATTCTCTGGACTACATCCTGCTGGAAATCAAGTAGGACAATGGTCCTGTAGAGAGATCCAGCAGGAGTTTGAGAATGAACGCTGAAGAAGAAGAAACTCCAACTGATCTCTCTTATAGCAGGACATTGGTCCTACAAGATTTCCAGCAGGATGTAGTCCATAGAATGGAAATATATGACGCAGAATTTGCGTCAATGATCTGACACATCTGACTTTGGCATTAGTAACTAATACATTCAGTGTTTTTACCACTTTCACTGAATTTTATTATTCCATGAATTTTATTTCACAGACTATTATTATTCCATCACTATGCTACCAGTGCCAAACCTTGACAATGACAGCACAAGACAAAAGAAAAATAGTGACAACCGAAATGACATGTCTACGAAGAATACTCGGAGTGTCATTAAGAGATAGAATTAGAAACGATAACATCAGACAGATAACCAAAACAATACCAGTATTGGAACACATCAAAAGACAGCAGATCAAGTGGTTTTCACACGCTTCCAGACTACCGACATATAGCATGCCACAGATGGCCATGACACATAGACATAACGGTTATAAAGCCAGAGGCAGACCATGTAAAAGATGGATCACAGAAATCAAAGAAGCCACAGGAACAAGCTTACAAACAGCGCACAAGAAGGCCATCTCCAGAGAACTCTTCCACCCCTGATGCCACAAGACAAACAAGGGCCTCAACATATAGATAGATAAATCAAATGAAATTACCGTTAAATTCTGTGTATAACCCGAGAATTTTTGGACAAAAAACAGAGATGACTTCATACTAACCACAGTCATGAATGTTTCACCTTTTGTCGCCCTCTTGCATTTCTATCGTCACAGCCACAGAAGCCCACATCAAAGTATTAAATCTGAGAACTGTGCTGAGAAATTAAATAACTTGTAAGTATCTATAGCTATGTCGATAGCAATACCTAACAGTGATGAAATGGTCAAGCATGCTTGATTGTGGTTAGCTTCCAGGTTGGTGTCTAGTGTACAATACGGGAACCACTTCTCTCGTATGGCTGGCCTACTAGTGATATGGCTACAGGAGTGGTAAAAATAAGTGGAAGTGAAATTAATACCATTAAGTGAAAGTGGTAAACGCACTGAATGTAATAGTTACCATGCGGAAGTTAGATTTGTCGGGCCATTATCACATATAAAATGGTGACAGTGTATTTCCATTCCTCAGACTACAGTCTACTGGAAATTAATAGAGATCCAGTGTGATTTTAAAAATGACCTAAAATACTTCCAAAATAATAATATTACAAGTGTAACTTTAGACATTACTTATCTATGCACCTTTCAGTTTCCTGTGGAGGATAGGCCTTCAACAAACCCTCTCTATCTTGTCATATTTTTAGCTATTTAAACATTATAACATGTCCTAAATGCTGGATGTACAATGAAAGGGAGCCAGAGATTTGCTGCGCAGCAGTGGGGAGGAGGAAACTGACAGCACTGTTTTTCCTATGGCTGAGGCCCATCATAGAGGCACACTGACTTAGGACGTGACAATCCTTTTGACTTGAACATTTGGTTGCATGCCTGGAACAATAGAGAAGTTCGGCATAACCACTAGTCAATTAGTGGCGGGGAATGAGCACAGTGAACCCTATCTTGGCTGCAGTGGCTCGGAGCAGTTCATAGGTTGAAACCTACCTTCCTAGTAGTGTGATAGTTGTTCTCTGGCTCTGGCCCGGGGTGGGACAAAAATCCACAGACTCCCCAGCAATATAATGCCAGTAGGCATTGGGTTAAAGGGCATGAGCCCATGGACCGCTGGATCAGCAACTAACCAACCAACCAGTAACATAATTAAATGGTACTCTAGTTATATATATTGAATCAAAATTTCTATTCAATTTCTGAGAATAATTACCATTAGTGATATCCTCAGCAGTCTTCATCTCAGAAAAAGATGCAATTTCCATTCTTGAACCTTCCTTTATAACTTGCGAAACAAAGAGATCTGTCTTTTTCTGTACCAATGATGTGAGTTGTGTTAACAATGAAACAGGCAAAATATGTCTTCGTTTTGCACTACCAAATGAACTTGGGACATGCCCACAGTCCAAAAATCTCTTATCTGACATTTTATTCAAGTTTGGATGATAAATTTTAGCAACTAAAGACAGTCTGGCAAAGGTCGCATACAGATATCTACTCAAGAGAGATTGATACCTGGTTATTAGCATAAGAGTATGATCTGACATGGATTAAGAAAGTTGACAGAGGATTACAAATATATATATTTTTTAATATGATATTAAACATCACAATTGAGATAAGGAGGATTTACTTCTTGGTTCAGTCATGTGCTGCCATCAAATATAGATATCTGAATAGATGAAATTTAAAAACAGGGTAATGAAGTTATGCTAATCACTGGAAATACACACAAATCGATGTTTCTACCAAAAAGCCTTTAGCAAGACTACAACATAACACACAATGAGTAAAGAACTGTGCTGTCGACAATCAAATAACAGATATTTTATTTTGTGCCGGGACATGCAGGAGCACGGGGTCCCTATGGAAAAACGCCCAAGAAAATGAATGTATAAGTGACGATGACCTTTGTTCCATGCCTAGAATAAGGGAGCTTGGTTTAAAATGTGGTGTCGCTAGAAAGAAGTGGTTTCATGGGCGAGGAAGAATGATGGTCAATCAATGGTGTACTGGGACCGTCTGTCAGCGCGTAATGACGATACACTCAAGGAGAGATCTGAACACCTATGAGCACTCTGGAGAGCTTTAGTACGTTCATAAATAGTTGACCACCAATATTGTCTATTTTCTCCAACATTGCTGTGCGCATAAGCTTCATATTTTGCATGAGTGCTTTATTTCATAACCACGTTACCGATTTATGATTTATTATTTTCTAGATTGAACGGATTTATCGCAGAATGTCATTTTTAAGGTAACACTGATTTGATTTTATGTGGAAAAGAAATTTTACAGTAATTGCTGGTATAGGCATATCGTTCATATATTATAGCATGGGTAAAAATGAAGTATAGTATTCCGAATGTAATATTTTTCTTTCGTTGAATTGAGATTATATGTAGCAATATATACATTTAACAGTTTAACGTGTATATAATTGTATCATTGTGGAAAGTTTTCGCTTTGTGTACATTCTTTACCAATAACAGGAACTCCAGTTTCAAGTGCATTTCAGTAAATGGAATATATTCTTTTCTAAGCCATACGTTAATATCTTACTTAGTAGATGAGGTTGTAAGGATCTTATCTTATCTTCACATGCAGTAACATTATGGTAGGAAGCTTGTCCATAATCAGACAGGATGGTCCCGCCGAAGACGGATGTGTCGGGCCATTGGCGCAATTAAAATGGCGACACAACGCATTTCCATTCTCTGGACTACATCCTGCTGGAAATATAGTAGGACCATTGTCCTGTTACAAGAGATAGCCAGCGGGAGATTGAGAATGAACGCTGAAGAAGAAGACAGGATGGTCTATCTAATGATGGAATTACAGTCTTTTCTATCCACTCTCTAAATATATTACCTTTCATCTCAGCATGGTAGTCTCAATTATCAGTAGATTTGGAAATGAAAATGAGCTCAACCTTCTTCAAAAGAACATTTTGTCAGCTACCTGCATTTGCCATTATTAATCTTTGACCATTGCTGCTTGGTACACATCTTTTAATATTTTTGGTATCTACAGATAACCATTCCTTTTCGTTAGTGTGGTGAGCGTTAATCCACGTTTCATCCGTATATACAATATCATAGGGAGCTGCATAGCGCAGTGGTTAGCGCACTGGCTTCGCATATAGTGCACTGGCTTTGCATATGAGTGGTCCTGGGTTCATTCCCCAGTTGAGGTGGAAATGTTTTTCAAATCGCAATGGCTCCCAGGTCGACTCAGCCTTAAATGGGTACCGGTTTAATCTGGGAAGTAAAGACTGCGAGGGAGAAGACATGTTTATAATATAGTTGTAAATGCTGCTTTATGTAATTATTTACAAAAACATGGTATGTTGAAGACATCATAATAAAAACATGTTGAATATGAGATACATCTTTGTGGAAAATGACATTCTGCTATTATTTTAAAATAATGAACTATGAAAACCTAAAAAAATGCTTACTTAATGTGTCACACATGTAAATATTAATTTACGTTCTTAGATCGTGCTATTGGATGCGTGAAGATGCTCACTAAAGACATTTCACAGCAATATAATTTAATCAATGATAACGTCTTCATATATCATCGTGCTTTTAATTGGCTAGTACATTCACACTTTGCCTAACATCCAATGAATAGTAGGAGAGCAAAATACAACAATAAACAAATAATACGCAATTCTCTTCATTGACAAAATATAAAGTAATTTTTAATGTAAACCCATCTACTATTACAACTATCAAAAGAAAAGTATTGCTACCTTAAAAATGGCATATGTTTTGACTGTAGCGATAAATCCGTTCAATGTAGATAATAATTAATCATAATTCTGTAACGTGGTTAAGAAATAATGCACTCATGCAAAATATGAAGCCTATACATTCAGTAATTACGGAGAAAATATACAATATCTGTGGACAACTATTTATGAACAAACTATAATATGGATAAATTTAACTGCTGTAGGGGTGTAAGATGACAGCAATCTCACATTTCAGTGGCTCTGCTATGAGGGCAGTAGCCATCTCCTCTCCCCCGCAGTCTGCATTTCCCAGACTGATCCAGTAAATCTAGTCCAGATAATAATTTGTATCATGGTTTACATTTACCTGTGATAACAGTACCTTTTGGCCTTAAAAATCTGACTTCAGTATCACATTGGCTTCTGGGTCACTTTGACCCTATATTAGATAAGACAGCCAACTCTACTCCAATACCTCCTTAGTCTCCTCCTATGACATGCATGGGCAGGTAACAGTGTCATTATTCTTTGCTCCTCTTCCTCCCAGCAATACATAGTGGCCATCATATGCTAATATAATATGAAATAATTCTATAAGGTGTGTAATACACAACTCTTTATTTCTCTTAATAATTATTTCTTCATATTGAGTGTTTTTAGCACCTCTTTATTTGTTTTCTTCTCTTTCCATGATTTTCTCCCTATTCTCCTATATACCCACATCTCAAAGGCATCAATTCTGTCTTCTAATTGTTTATTTTGTGTCAATGTTTCTGATCCATACATTAATATAGAATAGATGTGTGTCATGTGACGTATTCCTTCAAGAACGTTGTCTTCCCAATGAACTCTCTGAACCTCTCTCTGTCTTGGGCGATGTGGCTTGCATTTTCTAGCGATGTATTCATGTTATCTTTAATGTCGTCAGTCCATCGTCTTCGTGGTCTGCCCCTTCTCCTCATCCCAGGTACTCTTCCCTTCATTATTTGTCTTTCTAAACAGTTATGTCTCTTTATATGACCAAACAGGCGTAGTTTTCTTTTTGTTATTGTGTTTAGTATATATACCCCTCCCAAAAAAAGGCGACCTTCAGATTTGCTCTAACTACCGAACTATAGCCCTTATAAGTCAAGCAAGTAAAATAATGTTAAACATCATAATGCAAAGAATCAAACAGAAATTAGAGATGGAGAATAGATGTAGCATTTTATAATTCTCATTTTTAACTTGTTTGTAATTTGTTTAGATGTTACTATTTTATTCATGTCATTGAAAGTACTTTTGGCCATTCCTATTCTCCTTTTAACTTCTGTTTCACATCTAACATCATTTGTGATTATGTGTCAAAGATATTGATAACGTTTTACTTGTTGTAGTTTCTCTCCATGTATGTTAATGTTTAGCTCTTGTTATTCTGTGTCCCTTCTGATTATCATGTTTTTTGTGTGTTTTTAAAAAAATATTTATATCCAGCCCATATTCATTACTTGATTTATTGACTTAATCTATTAGTCTTTGTAGTTCATGTTCACTTTCTGCTAAAAGAACAGTGTTATCTGCATATCTCAGGTTGTTCATTCTATTATTTCCCATTGATCTTGAGTCCTTGCATTTCTTCTATATTTTTAAAGATATTCTCCGTGAAGATATTAAATAGGCTTGGTGATAAAATGCTGCCTTGTCTTACCCCTCTTTTTATTTCTATGTATGGTGAGTAGCTGTTTTCACACCTTATTGATGCAGTCTGTTTCCAGTATATATTTCTAATCAGTCGGATGTCTTTTCCATCTATGCCTATTTCTTGAAGGCATTTTATTAATTTTTCATGTTGGACTCTGTCAAAGGCCTTGCTATAGTCTATGAAACAAATGTAGATACTTTTTTGGAATTCTATATATTTATCTATCACTAGTCGGATACTAAGTATAGCTTCTCTGGTTCCTTTGTTTTTCCTAAAATCGAATTGTTCTTCACCGACCTCCGTGTCTATAAATTCTTTCCTGTATTATCTTGAGGAGTATTTTAGTTAAATGACTCATTAGACTTATTGTTCTATATTCTGTACAGTCCATATCCCTGGGCTTCTTATGTAATGGTATGAATATTGATGATGTTAGGTCTTTAGGTATGTGGCCTGTTATTGCAAAGTTCTATGATAATATCCACACCAAATTCATCTAGATTTTTTATTGTCTGCTGTTATGTTGTCAGAACCTGCAGCCTTTCCACATTTTATTGCATTTTCTACTTCTGCTTTCAGTATTGCTGGTCCATCATTGTTGTGTATTGTTGTTTTTTTTGTTCCGTTGGTCATCAAACAGTTCTGTCACATAATCTGCCCATCTTGTAAGTACATCTATAATTCAAGGCAATAATTGATGTAACTCACAAGACCAATCTGAGCTACAAAGCGTCCTCCACAGTATGCACAAGGAATCACAGATCCATTTGGTCTACATTGTGTGCTGTTGTGTGTCTTCTTAAATATGCAGCCCTTGAACTATCTTCTGTCACTTTCTTCTTTGCCTTTATACCAATCCTGATATTTTCTCACCACGGAACACTATCCATGGTATCCTGTTCCCATGATTCCGTATCAATGTCTGTACTATGTGTATCGTGTCTGCATGTGTCTTTGTATCAAAGTAGAGGTCTACACTGAGACTAAGAATGTGACAGAAGCCACTACAATAAAATTAGCACTGCTAAAAGTATGAATATATAAATAGCCAAAATATTGGAGGATGTCTGACACAATGGAAAGTGCTGTAGTAACCAAAGGAATTTACACAATTAACTAAAGATAGAAAACTAGGCTCCCCAAGACGCCTCATGGTACTACTGCGTGGCTATCAAGAGTACTCGATAGTCATGACTAGTGGCTAGGACAAGACAAGATAAACTAAAGGGAAATACTAAAGGAAACAAGATAAACTAAAGGGAAATACTAAAAGAAATATTAGGCATATTCATAACAACCTGTGTATTTTTTTAATATGTTTATTTTTTTACACTTTTCTAAGTTTAGTACCCGAGGGAACAGGGACAATGTTTTAAGTGTAGTGCCAGGGGGAAAAGGGACAATTTTCTAAGTTTAGTACCCGAGGGAACATGGACACTTTACTAAGTTTAGTACTCGAGGAAACAGAGGCAATGTTCTAAGTTTAGTACCAGAGGGAACAAGGAGAATGTTCTAAGTGTAGTGTCAGGGGAAACAGGGACAATTTTCTAAGTTTAGTACCCGAGGGAGCAGGGACAGTGTTCTAAGTACACGAGACAAGTTCCATGACAGCGGAACATCTCCTGCTAAAATGGAGGTATTTGACGTAAACATAAATCCTTGATTACCCCCTCCTCGGAGACTGCTACCCTGAGACATGTTTTGACGTGTAATGTCAAAGTACACAGTGAGTGATAAACCGTAACAATGAAGAATCGATACACATCCATCGTCTGGCGACAGATATGCACACGCTAGGGAAGCTCATCCGAATCAAAAACAAGGCGAAGGAGCAAAATAATACAGCTCAACGTTGAAACTAGCAGAACAACGTACTTCACGCTCTCCGGCAGAAATCACACATAACTCCCCTGTTAGTTATTATAGAGCAAATGCAGAAGAAAAAAAATATAAACAAAATGGATTAATGTAAACTATGGAATATTACTTGTTTCACTATGACAATCAATACAAGGTAACTGCGTGAAACGTAACAACAATTAGACTTACGTAAAGCACAGGTTTATATATCGTCTCAATGGGACACCATAAACTATATCAAAAACTAGTGGGTATTGATGGGCAATGATGAGCACACAAGAAATCATAAAAATTACAATACACAAATCATATTCAACGTTTCAACCAAAAGGTCTTTATCAAGACACAAACAAAACATTAAAAGACGACGAATAGAAAAATTATCACAACGTCCAACGGAAATATGGAAATGATATGCCGGAAGGTCAGAAAGTACATAAAAACGTAAATATATGTGGAAACGAAACGAACAAAAAGATGAGTAAATGACGGAACAAAAAGAATAAAGACAAAGACCACACCAAACCACTACTAGACATAAGAGTGGTCGGAATTGAGTCCAAAAGGCTTGAGTGTACCCAATTCGAAAATAAGACGATTTTCTAGAGCATACCTAGATCTATCATCGGTGGTGCAAGATCTGATGGCGGTGACCTGAATATCCAAAGCACCATGATGACCACTGCCGTTGAAGTGTGTGGCCACAGGAGTGGGTGTTCTGTGCTTGATGGCATGAAGATGGTTACAAAAGCGATCGCTCAATCGTAGGCCGGTTTCCCCGATGTACTGTTTGCCACAGCGTTTACATATGATCACGTAAATGACATTACGGGATTCACATGTAAAGGCCTCATCGATGGAGAAAGTGGCATTGGGAAATGAAATGGAGCGCATCTGAACCACATAAGGACATGTAAAGCAACGGACACGTGAGCAACGAACAGTGCCAAAATGGTCAGGAACAGAAGACTTAAGGTGGCTATGAACCAAGATGTCCCTCAGATTTCTATCACGCCTATAAGCCACCAGAGGTAAGTCATGGAAAGCGTCACGGGTGTCAGGATCAGACTGGAGAAGAGAATAATGTTTGAGCATGATGCGTCGAACAGAAGAGTTATGGGGATGAAAGGTAAGAACAAGTTTAACCCTATCAGAGGAGGAGGAAGAACCCCGAGGGTTAGTCAAGGTATCGAGGCGAGACAAATGGCGCACACGGAGCCAAGCGGAAGAAAGAATGCTGTCAGGGAACGATCGTCTACGGAAAAACTCAATCATCTCAGAGGACTTGTCGAGAAAATCGTCGTAATCATTACATAAGCGACGCAGGCGAAGAAGCTGGGAGTACGGTAGAGAGTTGCGACAAGCAGGGGGATGAGAAGAAGTGTAGAGAAGAAAGCCATGTGCATCAGTAGGTTTATAGTAAACGGATGTGCTAAGGTAAGGGGGATGAATGGTGACAATGATGTCAAGGAAGTTGACAGAAGTAGTGGAGATATTAGATGTAAATTGAATAGCAGGGTTAAAACTGCCGATGAAGTTGATGAAACGAGACAATTCAACTTCGGACATGTCGGTGATACCTATCCCATCGTCAATGTATCTATGGAAAAGAGATGGGAACGGGCCATCATAGGTAGACCAAACTAAATGTTCCAGATGTCCCATGAAGAGACACGCATAGCTAGGTCCCATTTTGGTTCCCATGGCAACGCCACTGATCTGATCGAAAAAGTGTCCATCAAATTCAAAAGAGTTGAGCGTAAGTACCAGTTCAGCAAGACGGATAAGAGTAGAAGTGGATACAGAGGGGTGGGGACTCTTGTCAAGAAAGAACTGTAGAGCCCTGAGACCATCTGCATGGGGTATAGAAGTGTACAAAGAACAGACATCAAGCAAGAACAGACGATAGGTACGGTCAGAAGACAACTGGACGGTAGAAAAAATGGTTAGGGCATGCTTAGTGTCTTTCAAGAAAGAAGACAGTTGTTCGACTAACGGCTGAAAAATGCTGTCAAGGAAGTCGGAGATGGGCTCAGTCGGACAAGAGCAAGCAGAGACAATAGGTCTACCAGGATTCGATGCCTTATGGATTTTAGGCAGCATATAGAAAACAGGTTTGCCTAAACAACTTTGATCGATGCAAAGAGATTTGGCAGTGGTAGGAAGGTCATTGTTAAGGATAAGGGTTTTCACAGTGTTGTTAACAACCTTCTGGTTAGTTACAGTCGTATCAGATGTACGTGCAGTGTAGAAAGAAGGATTGGAGAGTTGTTGGTGGTCCTCCTGGAGGTAAAGGTCCTTACGCCAAACCACAACGGCCCCACCCTTATCTGCTGGTTTGATGACAATATCATCACGGCGACGAAGATGTGCCAAGGCGCGAGATTCTTCACTCAAACATCACCCCTGAAGAATCTCGCGCCTTGGCACATCTTCGTCGCCGTGATGATATTGTCATCAAACCAGCAGATAAGGGTGGGACCGTTGTGGTTTGGCGTAAGGACCTTTACCTCCAGGAGGGCCACCAACAACTCTCCAATCCTTCTTTCTACACTGCACGTACATCATTGTTCCAATTTGTCTCCACTGTGATCTTTGTTCTAGTTTTGAGATATTGCCTAACCTTTAAAGTGTTAACCGTGGAGTTATGGTTAGAATTAGTATTTAGAATTAAGGTTTTTCAATTAGCTGCTCAATTTGAAGTAGAAATCATTGGAAAATAAAATAATTTTGTAAAATCCTGTTTGTGTCGAACGTTGGCCGTTTCGTATGTAGTGACTTCGCATGCGCGGCAAGGGAAATCCATGTTGGTAATGTAAACGGAAAAATCTTCAATTCCTGCATAATTTCAACATTAACATATGGATGGGAAAGTTGGAAAGTAACATCAAAGTTAGAACAAAGACTAAACACCTTTCAAAATAAATGTCTTAGAAGGTTACTGAACACACGTTGGTCAGACTTCAAATCAAGGATAAAAACAAAGACAAGAATCACAACAATATTCGTATCTACGGTCACCGCGCTAAAAATAGCACACTGTTGACATTTTTAAACAAGCGACGTCATTGAGTTCCGCTAGAAAATCCGGCAACCAATCAAATCCCGCGTGCGATGACGTCACACATAATAAAAACTGGACATTCAAATAACATGAGGGGGAGGGCGACCCCCCCTTTTTGGACATTCAAATGTCATGAGAGGGGAGACCCCCCCTCAACCACCCCCCCCTTTTTTATGACACCCCCTCCCCCTGGGGGGAGACCCCAGGCTCCCCTTTTTAAACATTCATATGCCATGTATTTCCCCCCTTTTTTATACCACTCCTCCCTCTCCTTTTTTTATTATTTATTATTTATTATTATCTCCTTTATTTTCCTTAAAACCACACACAACCTTAACTAACTAACTAACCTCGGATCTCCAAAACGATTCCCGCGCGAACCGTGATATCAGAACCTCTCGCAAGCCGTGGCACATATCCGCGCGAACAGTGGATCAGCGCAACTACAGCTTTGGGGAATACCTCAAAACTAGGTCAAATTCCACCGTGACCGTAGATACCTGGATTGCGCCAATATGTTCACTTAGTGAGTTTTCAAAGAAAAAGTCTTAATGAATCACGGCGTATATTGAGGCTTGGGCACCAGGGGTTACCTGACTATATTGATATATTGTTTTTGTTTACAAAGTAAGGCCAGGGCTGCCATATTAAAATTATAATTTAAGACTAACCAATACCGAAAAAATGCCAGAAATATCCCAAGGAAAATTGAATTGAAGCCATCCAAAACCAGAAATAAAAGTAGGGATGTGTATTAGAACATACCCTGTTTAGCATCATGTCTTCTGATATGTTGGACAATGCTTTCAGAGATATGGACATGGGAGCAGACATCATGTATCGCATTGATGGAAAATTAATCAACCTTCGGTGGAATTGAGAAAAAAAAACAAGTCTAACCACATACGCCTATCAGAGATCTACTATTTGTTGTTGATTGTGCCCTAACTGCCAACTCTGGATGTTGATCTACAAATTATTATTGACAGATTCTCCAAAGCATGTACCAACTTTGGACTTACGATAAATACGGAGAAAACAGAAGTCATATTCTTCTTCTTCTTCATCGTTCTTCAGTCAGATATCAGGTTACAGCACCAATAGCTTCAATGAATTGTGTGATTCGCTTCAGGTCATCCATGGAAACCCTCAAGTCTGGAAGCAGTGCCGTCTCAGTAGGCCATATTTTCTCCCTCTCTTCTTGGTAGAGTTGACAGACATGAAGAATGTGTTCTGCAGTCTCTGGGCTCAGCCCACAGTTGCACAGGTCTGTCTCACCAATCTTCAGCTTTCGGAACATGTGACTTCTCAGTCTGTTGTGACCAGTTCGTAGTCTGAAAAATGATGGTTTGTTCCTTGCGTGACATTTGGTGGTAGGGATCATTTGGTTCTGCAGTTGGGTGAATTTGCTTCCACTTTTTCTTATATTCTGCTTTTAACATGGTCTTACTTTCATAGTACGTATTATCATTTTCTATTTGTTCCAGTGATCCCCCTTTCCTTGCCAGGAGATCAGCTTTTTCATTTCCAGGTATGCCACAGTGACCTGGGATCCACTGCAGTACTGTTTCTTTGGTGGTACTGCTGAGGTGTAGTAAGCAGGCCGTAAGTTCATTCATGCTCGTGTTCTTTGGATCTTTCAATACCTGCAATACTGATTTTGCATCCGTTAGAAATACTACATGTCTGTTGTGACTCGGCAAGCAATTCATGAGCATTTTGGCTGCCTCTATTATGGCTTCCATTTCTGCTTTGAAATTTGTGGAATGTTTGCCTGTGGGTATGGATTTCTCTATTTCTTTTCCATCTGGTGTTACTATATATATTCCTGATCCTCCATCTAATACTGCCTCTTTCGCTGATCCATCTGTATATACATGTGTCCATATATCATTTGGATATGCTTTCTGTATGTGATTCTTAGTTGTCTCCTTTAGTACTTGTATAGTAGTTTCTGTTTTCGAAATAATGCTTGGTATATTGTCCATAATTCTTGGGAAGTTCTTCCTGTCCCCTGTTGGGTATGTGTTAAAGGTGTTTAGTGGTTTTAGGTTTTGTAGGTCTGTATTTGTGAGTGATTTCTGGAGCTGTTTAACGGAGTGTAGAAAGCTACCTCTTTTGAGTCGCTCTTTTGTAGGTCTGCTTAGTCTTTGGTTCATTTGATGACAAAGCAGACATCAGTGGTGTGGGTAGATATGGAAAAAGCCTTTGATTGTGTGTGGAAAGATGGACTCCTCCTTAAACTACAACAAAACAAAGTGACAGGGCGCATGTATTACTGGATAAAACACTACCTGCACAACCGAAAAGCAGCAGTGAAGCTTGAAATGAAGCATAGCAGAAAGAAACTCTTTAAGCATGGAGTACCACAGGGAGGTGTTCTATCCCCCACTCTATTCCTTATATTCATGAATGACATTGACCATATTCTCTCGCGTAAAGTAAATGCTGCAATGTATGCAGACGATCTGGCGATATGGTGCAGTGAAGAGAGAGTTGGCACAACAAAAATAAGGTTGCAAGAAACTATGGACAATTTGGCCAAGTGGACAGACCAATGGGCCATGTCTATCAATGCCAAAAAAAATACCTATACCATCTTCAGCATGTCCACCAAACCACAGAAGTCATATTACAACCGGCACTTGGCGAAATCTATCGCAAGCCCTGCATAAAGATAAATGGTGTAGTACTGAAAATTGTGCGTAGATTCACGTACCTAAGTAGCACATTATCACAAATTGACACCGTTCATTATGAAATGTATACTAGGATGGCCAAGGAAAGCAGTATTTTCGGTAGATTGTACACACATGTGTGGCATAGAGATGGTATTAACCTACAAACTAAGCTGAAATGTTACAGAGCAATTGTACTTCCAGTGTTATTATACGTTGGGGAAACATGGACTGTCTATAGTCGCATTGTGTGGAAACTCAATCACGTCAACACAACTTGTCTCAGAAAAGTTCACTGTCTTTGACAGATCTGGTATCCCCAGCATGATCCTATTCTGATGCAGACACAGATTCGGTGAACAAATCACCTTGTACGTACGCCAGATCATCGCCTGTCAAAAATTGAAAAATACTTCTCTATGGTGAGTTGTAGAAGAGCATACGATCTCAAAGTGGCCAAAATAAGCGCTACAAGGACTCGTTAAATACCTCAAAATACCTTTGAAATGGACCAAGATACATGGGAAGTTTGAACAAAATATAGCTACATGGCACTTTACAATCAGAAAATGTGTAAATCATATTACAATTGTAAAAATAGGATAAAGGAAGCAGCGCAGAATATCTAGAAAGTCATACTTAGACTAAAAACATCTACATTGGTCATCCCATGCCCGAACTGTCCAAGGACATTTGCGGTCAGAATAGGGCTCATTGATCATCTGCGAACCCATAATCAGTGCATAAATCTAACTGAATTTTAAAAAATGGATGTAACAAATGCTCATTATTATTTGTGATGGACGAATATCATACTGTAAAGTCAAGAAACAGCAGAAAAAAAATATATAATTATTCATAAGAAAATGTGATACTTTCTTACTTGAACGCTTACATCAACTTTCATAGCTTTGCTGTTTTTATTTGATCATTATTTTGTATTTGGCACATTATTACTTTTAAATTACGTTATTTTAGAGAGTTTACATCATATGCTCTGCTTTGGATTTATAATAATTATTTTTAAAAGTTATTTTAATTGAGTATGGCATTGGCTCTCCCATCTCATAGGTTAAAATGAACCAAGAACATGTTGATGTCCTATGTGTCAGGCCCGAAGCTGCAGATATCATAACCAAGCTGTAGAACAAAATACAACTATATAATATCATTTACACCCTTTTCAGTAGAGATAAATCATCTGTGTTCTTTTCTAGGAGACGAATCTACATATTTTCCGAAACGAAATTAGTGTCAGGAATTAACGCAATGTGCTGGAAATGTAGATGCTGATGTAACTTAAGGCAAATTTGGGTAGAAGCTGAAATACCGTTGGTTAGTGTTACAAATAGTGAACAGGGCATACTGGCAACAAAACAGGACGGACCCACTTCGACTACAAACCCTTCATAAGGACAAAACAATAACAGATCTACATGAGACACACACATGTTATGGCGAAAATAAAAGTATGAGAATAAGAATACAGAGGAAGAGAGTGGTTGGTGAAATATAGGGCCTATATGGATAGGTAGGCCTAAACGTCATGTTTTATATATCTGGGTGACGTGTTCAAACTATGACTTGAAATGGGCTTTTATTGTTGATTTGACTACCTCAAAAGTAGTTCCTATACCACTTTGTTTTGAAACAAAGTAGTGCCGTAAAATTATACGTATAGTATGTGAAGAGTATGTAAATTTTAAGAAATAGGAAGGGCAGTAAATGGGCGGAGGTAGACTGAGAAGAAATCACTGACTAAAGTAATAATACAACTTTATAAAGCGTGTAGAAAATGACGGGTATCAGGACCCAGGTTATAGTGCATGAACTCGCCCAGCTACACTCGAAATCACAATTCATAGTTATATACAGAAGACTCCGTTAACAGAAACACAATTAAAAGCGGTTGGGGTTTTGTTGAGAAACGGCGTGAAGTTGGTTGATAAATCTTCAGCATATCCCACTGTCACATCGAGCATGAGGATGGAGTTAGAGGGAGTTACAGCAGCACTTAATTGGTTGATAACTGATACATCAACACACTCGGTAATACTCACAGATTCTCAAAGCATGCTGCGCAAGATAGAAAATTACATGCTGAGAAAAGAATGGTGGGACCTGATTAACAGCTCAATTGTCCAGAACATTGCATGAATATACTGCCCTGGTCATGCTGGGTCAGAGGAAACGAGAGAGCCGACTTATTGGCAGGCAATGCGGCGATAGACGACACAATGTTGAGACGAGATAAAGCAGACTTAATCAAGGCAGTAATAAATTCATTTCAAGATGAAGATGATGTCAATGAGGCTGAAGATGTACACATACAGAAAATGTTAGAAATGGGTGTATCTAGAGGCGAGGGAAGGAAAAGTAAATTTTTTGGAAAGTCCCGAAGATCACACAATCAACACCGGGCTCTGAGTCTACATACACTGGGATGGATGCTGGAACAGTGGGCGGAGCACTTATGGGAATGCCCCACCTGATGTGAAGACATTTTTTTTAATCAAGAATTATACGTTTTCTGTAATGTGCTACCGTTAAAAACGTAATTCGCCGTTTTTGTGGGATATGGAAAGATCGTTTTCTGCTTGCTTCCTAATGTCAAGTCAATTAAATATCATTTTTCCTGGGAAGGAGGGTTTTGACTCCCTATTCTACGAGCGTAGATAATTATATGCATCACCATCTAGGTCTATATCCCCAAAACAAGATCGGCACAACAGACTTATTGCGCTTGTGTAACCAGCTCTATGACAGCCGAACAGTTATTGCAGACCTTCTCAACGTACGATAGAGACCGGAGAAACGCTTGACCTGCCGTCTCTTTGCGTAAAAAACTTTACGGCACTGCTCGAAGCCTTGAGTTTGCTGCTACCTTTGTTGCCATCAATGTGGAAGTCTGTAAGAGATCGATGAATAAGAATTATTTTAAGCTTTTTATGACAGGAACTGTCGAATTATATGCCGTACACGGATGTGTTAGGTCGTAAGACGCAAAATAACGCAGTCCCGAGGTGAAAACAACCGGAAGCACAACGAGAGGATTACTTTACGCTCCACGGCGGAGCTATTTACATATCATCATCAGGTGCTGGATAATGAAAAAGTGTGTCGAAAATGGACGGGTGTCATGGCGCAGGTTACAGTGTATGAACTTGCTCATATATATCCTCAATATATTCCTGGGAGTATCTAGAGGTGAGGGAAGGAAAAATATTTTTGTTTAAAGTCCCGAAGATCACACAATCAACACCTGACTGGGACTCCGAGTCTACATACAATGAGATGGCTGCTGGAACCGAGGGCGGAGCACTTATAGGAATGTCCCACGTGCTGTGAAGCCAGTTTCTAATCAAGAATCATCAAGTGCTGTCCCCACAACGAATGTTGGTAGCAACGGACCTCCAGCATATCCTGTCTCTTGCCTCGGTAGTGTACTTCCTAGACTGTATCAGTGTATCGGATACCCTTGCCCAATTTAAGTTTCCATTTCAGTTGTTTTCTTTGACATCTTCCTTACACCCCCTCCTCCCCATGAGCTCTTCCTGTAAGTAAGAAGGTCTTCAACAAAGTGTCATGTCTGTTAATATGTCAAAAATATTTTATATGCTATATTTTAATATGTCCAAAATATTTTATGTTGCATTTGTATTTCCTATAACAGTTTTTTTTTAAAATATGTAGAGTTGTTACATTTTTGTTCTCTTTCCATTTACTCTTTGTTTTCTCTTTCCATTTAGTTCTCCCGTTATATTTCATTCATTCATTTTCCTTTTGCGCTGAAGTTAGCGCAGAGGTCAGATCTCTCCAATTCTGTCAGTTCAAAGCTATTCTGTGCAGTTGTCGAATAGTATGAATATTGGTTGTTTTACTTTCTCTAAGTATTGTTATTCTGAGTGTTTCTTTTGGTCTTCCGTTATATTTACATAACTTAAAAGTAGGTGTGGCAAATATCGTACAAAAGTCGGTCTGTCATTTTTTAAGGAACAAACGTCAATTATTTACTTAGATCATCATGTTAGGATGGAAGTTATTCATCTGTTTGAAATTATTCATATGCTCATTTTATAAACAATCAGTAGCATGCGGAGCTATTACACACATTGAAATTAGTGAGTTTTCTCTTGTACATGAATTAGGCATAGGGCCTATAGGCATACTTAACTAGGCACAGCCGCACACTGTCGGTTATCGGTTATGCATTGTTATGGTTATGGCTATGGTAACTTAGTAATTAAATTATTTCTTCTTCAGCGTTCATTCTCAAACTCCCGCTGGATCTCCCTTGTAGCAGGACCATTGTCCTACTAGATTTCCAGCAGGATGTAGTCCAGAGAATGGAAATGCGTTGTGTCGCCGTTTTGTTTGTGCCAATGGCCTGACACATTCGTCTTCGGCGGTATTAAATTATTTAAATACTATTCATTTTTCTTTAGCGCTGAAGTTAGCGCATAGGGCAGAGGCCAGATCTCTCCACTTCTGTCTGTTCAAAGCTATTCTGTGCAGTTCTTTAATAGTATGTATATTGATTATTTTAATTTCTCCAAGTATCCTTCTGTTTCTTTTGGTCTACCCTTGGCTATTTTGCCTGTCAGTATCCATTCAAGAGATTGGTGGTGTATTCTGATACTATAGTGTTCATTAAATAGTTGTCCACCGATATTTACTATTTTCTCCCTAATTGTTGAGCGTATAGACTTCATATTTTGCATGAGTGCATCATGTCATAACCACGTTACAGATTTATGATTAATTATTACCGGTATCTAGATTAAACGGATTTATCGCAGCAGTCGCTATGAATGTCATTTTTAAGGTAGCATTTTTTTTCTATTGCGAGTCTTAAAAGTAGACGGGTCTATGGTACCAATTACCATATTTTTTGTCAATGAGTCTTATTTGTTTATTGTTGTTTTTCCCTATCCAATTATTTATTGGCTGTTATGCAAATTGTGAATGTGGTAGCCAATTACAAGCACGATGAAATACAAAGACGTCATCATTTATTGCATAGTATTTCCGTGAAATTTATAGTGCACATCTTCTATATAGGCCTATATATATATATATATATATATATATATATATATATATATATATATATATATATATATATATATATATATATATATGTTAACATATTATGTATGATATAAAATTACACATATATTATGATATATACATACATACACATAAACATGCATGAACACACACACATGCATACACATACATTCACACATTAACATATATACACATACAAACTTAAATATATACACACACATACATACACATATTATATATACACACATATAAATATATATTGACATATAAGAAAATTAATACATAGATGTAAGAAAGGACCAATATAGACATGTCATCATCATTAAGTGCCGTCTCCGCAACGAAGGTTGGCTGCAATGTATCTCCAACATCTCCTGTCTCTTGTCTTGGTGGTGCACTCTGCTAGACTGTAACCTGTCCATCGTGTAATATTACTCTCCCACTTGTATCTCTGCCTACCTCTTGCTCGCTTCCCTTTGACTTTACCCTCAAGTAAGGTCTTCAATAGGGTGTCATGTCTTTTAATGTGTCCAAAGTATTTTATTTGCCTGATCTTTATTTCTCTTAGTAGTTCTTTCTTCATATTAAGTGTCTTTAGCACCTCTTTATTTGTTTTCTTCTCTTTCCATGATGTTCTCCCTATTCTTCTATATACCCACATCTCAAAGGCATCAATTTTGTCTTCTAATTGTTTATTTAGTGTCCATGTTTCTGAGCCATACATTAATATGGAATAGATGTAGCATTTTATAATTCTCATTTTTAACTTGTTTGTAATTTGTTTAGATATTAATAATTTCCTCATGCCATTGAAGGTACTTTTAGCCATTCCTATTCTCCTTTTAACTTCTGTTTCACATCTGCCATCATTTGTGACTATGTGTCCAAGATATTGATACTGTTTTACTTGTTGTAGTTTCTCTCCCTGTATGTTTATGTTTATCTCCTGTTGGTCTGTGTCTTTGCTGATTATCATGGTTTTTTTTTTGGAATGTTTATATCCAGTCCATATTCATTACTTGATTTATTGACTTGATCTATTAGTCTTTGTAGTTCATGTTCACTTTCTGCTAAAAGAACAGTGTCATCTGCATATCTAATGTTGTTTATTATTTTCCCATTGATCTTGAATCCTGGTATTTCTTCTATATTTTTAAAGATATTCTCTGTGTAGATATTAAATAGGCTTGGTGATAAAATGCATCCTTGTCTTACCCCTCTTCTTATTTCTATGTATGGAGAGTATCTGTTTTCACATCTTATTGATGCAGTTTGTTCCCAATATATATTTCTAATCAGCCTGATGTCTTTTCCATCTATGCCTATTTCTTGAAGACATTTGATTAATTTTTCATGTTGGACTCTGTCAAAGGCCTTGCTGTAGTCTATGAAGCAAATATAGATACTTTTCTGGACTTCTATATATTTATCTATCACTAGCCGGATACTCAGTATAGCTTCTCTAGTTCCTTTGTTTTTCCTAAAACCGAATTGTTCTTCACCGACCTCCATGTCTATAATGTTCTTAATTCTTTCATGTATTATCTTGAGAAGTATTTTAGTTAGATGGCTCATTAGACTTATTGTTCTATATTCTGTACAGTCCACAGCCCTGGGCTTCTTAGGTAGTGGTATGAATATTGATGATGTTAGGTCTTTAGGTATATGGCCTGTTTCGTATATGTCATTGCAAATTTCTGTGATAGTATCTACACCAAACTCATTTAGAGTTTTTATTATGTCTGCTGTTATGTTGTCAGAGCCTGCAGCTTTTCCACATTTTATTGAATTTATTGCATGTTCTACTTCTGATTTCAGTATTGCTGGTCCATCATTGTTGTGTATTGTTGGTTTTTTGTTCCGTTGGTCATCAAACAGTTCTGTTACATAATCTGCCCATCTTGTGAGTGCTTCTGTTTTATCAAATATTATTTTACCATTTTTATCTTTAATGCAGCCACCCCCATTTATAGGATTTTTCTTATTTGTGATCAGCCTTATCTCCTTATGCATTAATTTTGTCTTCTGTTGTATGGACATCTCCTCTATTTCACTGCATTTTGTTTCTAGCCATTGTTTTTTCGCTGTTCTGCACATGTTACGTATCTCCTTGTCTATACTTGAGTATTTTGGCGTATTTTTAGCTTTCTTTCTTTCTGTCATTTTCTCTAATATTACATCTGTCATCCATGTTTGTTTGTTCTTGGTATTTCTTGTTGGTAAATTTAAATAGACATGTACAAGCATATAAAATCATCCACACAAGCATGGTTCACATATGAATATGTACATATAATCACACAAAAGGCCACCCGCATATATTCTCATTACATTGAGATACATTAACATATAAAAATGCCAGCATAAAGATGTATGCCTGCATTAACATAAAACATGCATTCAAATATAGATATGTACATTTACAAATATGTGACCCAAAGCGTAAGAATATATAGAAAAATATTTGCTCTATATGTACATGTGCTTCTCCCTAAAAATAAGGCTGGAGATGGCTTTAGCGTCCTTGTCAAGGCTAACTGTGATTTGGAAAAGCAACATCAGTGTTGGAGTGAAAATCAAACTGTATAAGTCGCTGGTGCTGTCTGTTGTGTTGTATGGTAGTGAGAGTTGGACACTCACTGCGGACATGGAGAGAAGATTACAAGCTTTTGAGTACAAATGCTACAGAAGAATTCTACGAATTTCCTATAGGGAACATAAGACCAATGTGTACGTAAGAAATAAGTAGAGATGTGTGCAGGTGTTCAGGAGCCAATGCTTTCAATAGTGAAACGACGAAAACTAGCATGGTTCGGACATGTATGCAGGCACGATTCCTTGTCAAAAATAATACTGCAGGGAACTGTCTAGGGTGGAAGAAGCAGAGGAGGACAAATAAAGACATGGACAGACAACATCAAGGAATGGACAGGGCAAGATATTTCCACACTCATCCGCATCTTAAATGTAAGAAACAATCACAAAATAGCAGCATTATAGTTGGGACACTCACATATGTTTGTGCACTGATACTGATTAAGAAAGAAATCAATGCTAAAAAAAAGGTACAAAAGATGTTGAGAATTGACTACACTGTACTCGGTTTCTCATATGTACTTCATCACTCTCAATGAAGCGACACGCTGCCTGCAGATAGTACAACTCATAGCACGTAACTCCGTAGCTTCAAGTGATAATCTACAGGGATCTTAGAAAAAAACTACTATGTACACAAGATGACATGAGCCAGATTCGAATCCATGACCTCTTGAACACAGGGCGTACAGCTTAATCACTACGCTAGGGAGATCCCCATAATCAGTGTATAAATTGCTAGTAGCAAAAGTAACTCTTAACATACAAACACAATTTTTCTGATTTAAACATACTGGTAGCAAGCCTGGACAAAATAGAAATTGGAAAAATTTATATTTATGGTCTTTAAAGATTAAATAAGATTGGATTCCAGATTTTTTTCAGTTAATCTGTAGGCCTACTGCAATAATTGTCTTTTTAGCTGAAATGTGACAGTTCTATATTTATTTTGCATTATTCTATTCTCAATCCTTTGCAATGTATACCAAAATTGTCTCTATACAGGTTA
Organism: Meghimatium bilineatum; assembly: GCA_034231615.1. Classification (NCBI taxonomy): domain Eukaryota; kingdom Metazoa; phylum Mollusca; class Gastropoda; order Stylommatophora; family Philomycidae; genus Meghimatium; species Meghimatium bilineatum. The sequence continues at coordinate 14,794,271 of CM067315.1, read as the reverse complement.
TAGAGCTCTTTATAATTATGAAGACAGATACAGCAACATAAGCTATGATACAGTGAGTACTTTAGTAATGTCTTCTTCTTTTTCTTCTGAATTTGTTTTCAAACTTCTGTAGATTAACATGATGTATTCAGTAGTACAGAATGTGTTGTCATGGTTTACAGCTTGGCTATGATGTTTGAATCTTTCAGCCTGATTTTATCATGGCTTCTGTGTTACTTTTCCCTTTATGGGATGGAACAGCCAACTCCGCAATCAAAATCTTCTTAGTCGCCTCCTACAACATGCATGACATGTTACAGTGTCACTATTCTTTGCTCCTTTTTCATGTCCAGCAACAAACAGGTGAGTTTTTATTGAATACACTAGTGTTGACCTTAGATTTGTCTATGTTTCTGTAACCCAAAACAGGAGTAAAGAATAGTAAAACTGTGACTGTCAGGCATCTTATAAGAAGTAACTAAAGAGAGTTGGATGTGGAGTTGGCTAACCATCCTGAGAAAGGTCAAGGTGATCCAAAAATGTCATGCTGAAGTCCGATATGTTATTTGAGAAGTGTAGATGTCACAGCTAAATTGTAAGTGATGACACAAATACATTCCTCTCTCTGGATTACATCCTGATAGTCAGCGTTCATTCTCAAACTCCTGCTGGATCTCTCTTGTAGCTGGACAATAGTCCTACTAGATTTCCAGCATGATGTAGTCCAGAGAATGGAAATGTATTGCATTGCCATTTTATTTGCGCCAATGACCTGAAACACCTGTCTTCGGTGAAAGTAGGAGTCTGAGAATGAATGTAGAAGAAAAGAATGAATACGGTTATTGTTTATCTTAAGTAAACTACTAGCTATACACCTTTTAGCTCCTTGCATAGCATAAATTCTTGACAAACCTCATCCATCTTGTCCTATTTTTAGCTCGTTTCCTCTCCATCTTGTCCTATTTTTAGCTCTTGCTTCCAATGTTCTTTTTCCATGTTCCACAAAGTTTCTACATCTCTTCTCCTTCTTCTGTCTTCGCTCTCAAATAACCACAATGTCTACATCTCTAATTCCATATTGCTCTAATTCTTTTCTCTGGGCATTTCTTGATCTCCTTCTTTCCCTATTGATTCCAGAGCAATACCTGTCTTAAAATTCTCTCTGTTGTCCTTAATATATGTCCTATCCAATGCCATTTCCTCAGTTCTTCTATCTCTGTTTAGTTCTTTGTTTGAGTTCCTCATTGGAAGTCTTACCATATCTTCAAACCCTCTATTCCAGGGGTCAGGAACATTTTTGTCTGAGAGAGCCACATATTACACCACATATTTTGAAAAGTAATTCTGTGAGAGCCATACATTATGTTAAAAGTTAAAAGACCCCTGCTCTATTCTATACAGAAATCCATTGATGATGTTTGTAAATTTCTCATTGTCCTAGTTGTTATATTCAATGTTTCTGAATAATACAACAGTACTTCTTCTTCAGTGTTCATTCTGAAACTCCCACTAGATTTCTTTTGTAACAGGACATTGGTACTACAAGATTTTCAGTTGGATGTAGTCCAGAGAATGGAAATGCGCTGTGTCACTGTTTTATTTTCATCATTGGCCTGACACATCCGTCTTCAGAGAAACAACAGCACTGATTTTACATATGAGTTAAATATTTGTTGCTTTATATTTTTAGTGGATTACGTGGCCGGATAGCCAGAACTCATGTCTCAGAACTGTAAGGTCTCTGATGGATTGGGTTCAAACCACTGGTTGGGACAGGATTTTATCTTTCAGATGTACATTAAAAATCCACCCTGTGCATTTGTGGTGACTATTATAGCAAAGCGACCTTTATTTCCACTGACTATAAAAAGCCTCCCTGCATTCCTGAACAGGGAAACATGCAGTAACAAAAGTGTTACTCTTATTTGTGTATGTGATATTATTTTTTAAATTACCATGTATTTCCTAATGCAATAAAGTTTCCTCTTGCTTTCTGTATTGTATTCATATTCTGACATTCTCGTCTGTTCATCTTTCACTTCATTGATGTTCCAGTCCAGGCATTTTTATGATTGTCATTGTGGGGCTTTTAGTAAAGCACACTGTACACACTGGGGTTAAAATACACAATCTAGGGATTATTCTGGGATGAGATACAGAATGAGTCTTCTGGAAATTGACAGGTATAACCTATTTTATCAGAACAGTATTAATAGACAAGAACACCATGCAGGATTTCTCACTAGTTATACTAGAACAGTATTAATAGACAAGAACACCATGCAGGATTTCTCACTAGTTATACTAGAACAGTATTAATAGACAAGAACACCATGCAGGATTTCTCACTAGTTTTACTAGAACAGTATTAATAGACAAGAACACCATGCAGGATTTCTCACTAGTTTTACTAGAACAGTATTAATAGACAAGAACACCATGCAGGATTTCTCACTAGTTTTACTAGAACAGTATTAATAGACAAGAACACCATGCAGGATTTCTCACTAGTTATACTAGAACAGTATTAACAGACAAGAACACCATGCAGGATTTCTCACTAGTTATACTAGAACAGTATTAATAGACAAGAACACCATGCAGGATTTCTCACTAGTTATACTAGAACAGTATTAACAGACAAGAACACCATGCAGGATTTCTCACTAGTTATACTAGAACAGTATTAATAGACAAGAACACCATGCAGGATTTCTCACTAGTTTTACTAGAACAGTATTAATAGACAAGAACACCATGCAGGATTTCTCACTAGTTATACTAGAACAGTATTAATAGACAAGAACACCATGCAGGATTTCTCACTAGTTATACTAGAACAGTATTAATAGACAAGAACACCATGCAGGATTTCTCACTAGTTATACTAGAACAGTATTAATAGACAAGAACACCATGCAGGATTTCTCACTAGTTTTACTAGAACAGTATTAATAGACAAGAACACCATGCAGGATTTCTCACTAGTTATACTAGAACAGTATTAATAGACAAGAACACCATGCAGGATTTCTCACTAGTTTTACTAGAACAGTATTAATAGACAAGAACACCATGCAGGATTTCTCACTAGTTATACTAGAACAGTATTAATAGACAAGAACACCATGCAGGATTTCTCACTAGTTATACTAGAACAGTATTAATAGACAAGAACACCATGCAGGATTTCTCACTAGTTTTACTAGAACAGTATTAATAGACAAGAACACCATGCAGGATTTCTCACTAGTTTTACTAGAACAGTATTAATAGACAAGAACACCATGCAGGATTTCTCACTAGTTTTACTAGAACAGTATTAATAGACAAGAACACCATGCAGGATTTCTCACTAGTTTTACTAGAACAGTATTAATAGACAAGAACACCATGCAGGATTTCTCACTAGTTATACTAGAACAGTATTAACAGACAAGAACACCATGCAGGATTTCTCACTAGTTATACTAGAACAGTATTAATAGACAAGAACACCATGCAGGATTTCTCACTAGTTATACTAGAACAGTATTAACAGACAAGAACACCATGCAGGATTTCTCACTAGTTATACTAGAACAGTATTAATAGACAAGAACACCATGCAGGATTTCTCACTAGTTTTACTAGAACAGTATTAATAGACAAGAACACCATGCAGGATTTCTCACTAGTTATACTAGAACAGTATTAATAGACAAGAACACCATGCAGGATTTCTCACTAGTTTTACTAGAACAGTATTAATAGACAAGAACACCATGCAGGATTTCTCACTAGTTATACTAGAACAGTATTAATAGACAAGAACACCATGCAGGATTTCTCACTAGTTTTACTAGAACAGTATTAATAGACAAGAACACCATGCAGGATTTCTCACTAGTTATACTAGAACAGTATTAATAGACAAGAACACCATGCAGGATTTCTCACTAGTTATACTAGAACAGTATTAATAGACAAGAACACCATGCAGGATTTCTCACTAGTTTTACTAGAACAGTATTAATAGACAAGAATGCCATGCTGGACTTCTCACTAGTTTTACCAAAAAAATGTGCTGGGTTGATGATACAACCATGAGGGGAGTGTGAGTTTATTACTCCTCTTGTGCCCTATTCCAGGTGATCAATCAAGTTCCATGCAAAGTGGTATAGGTGAGTGATCATGTTTCTCAACAACTCTCTTTCTCTTGTGTTGTTAATAAGTTCAGTAGGTGATATTCTCTCATGCCACAGTGACAACCCTTCCAGAAACTTCTCTATCTTCCACTGTCTCTTTGTCCCTTAATTTTTCCAGTCATTACTAAATGTTCAAGTTTTGCTGTTCTCATCACATGTTCTAAAACTCTTGACTGTCTGCTTCTAATTATTGCTATAATTTGTTTTCTCTTTACTCCTGCATCTCTGAGAACCATGAAATTTTCGTAATTTTTCTTTAAAAAATCACATCTCAACTCGAAACATGATACACTGATGATGTTCGTCCGTCGTGATCGACGATGACCAAAAACTCAACCATAATAATAATAACAATAAATAATAACAATAACAATGATACACTAAGGCTGGTAGAGCTGTGGTTTACCACTTGCCTTCCACCACAATCCAGGTAATGGAGTGTTGTTTTCATCTCCAGATTTATGATTCTTCTGTAAGTAATTTTGATGAGGAAGTTCTCTAGAACTTTTTTAAGTTAAACTCAATGTGGATGAGGTTGCAATGTCAAACTTTTGTTTGCAAGTTTAACTCAATGTGTCTGAGGTTGCAATGTCACAAGCTGGGCAGTATTTTATTATGGAGGGAACTTTCCCATGATATCTTGTAATCTTAAGACAAAATAGTTTATTCTCTTCCAGAGGTCAATATGATCTATAGTGGAAGCTCACAGCAGTAGTAAAGGTAGTTGTGAATATATGGATATAGTTTCTCTGTTTCAAGGATTCACCAACTTATATTTCATAATTATCCACAAGATACTTCAGCTGAATCAGGATGCTTTGGAAGCAGGAAGTGCTTTTCCTGATGCTTTTTACCCAAAGGAGTGTTTTGAAGGTACACAGCTATTTGATGTGTCCATTATTTAGTAACATTAAGATTTTTCATATTTAACAACATTCATTTTAGTAAAATTGTGTAGCAATAAGGAGGGATTAATTTTTGTTGATTATTAGGCAATTATATAAGCATCAGAAGATCACATACAATTAATTAAGCACAATACAATGAATATGTAGTCAGGGAAATACAAGCCTGTATTTGCTGTGGGCGGGGGGTGTCAAAGTTGGAGGTGTCACATTTATTTTTGTTCCTGGTTATTGAAATGAGAGAGCAGATAGATTGGCTGATTCTGTCACTGTATCGAATGGCAGAGCAATGGATCTCTATGAACTCTTTGAGATGGAACTCTTTGAGATGGGTGCAAAGGGTACTGCATTGCTCTTAGGGGACCCAGATTTAGTAGATAACGAAGATCCCAAAAGTACCTCCTCATGGTGCATCCTGAAAGCAGAAGTATGCGGTTCATGCTGCTTCTGGCAAACACTTTTGGAATCGTGTCTGGAAATGTGGAGGCTGCGGTTGGGATGAGAATTGGCTGCAAAATACAAGCAATATCTCCAACACCTTTGTGCCAACACATACAATGTCACGATCGACACACAGTGACCCAGCTCAGTCCAGCCCGAGCATTTGAGGGGTGCCAATGCAATTGTCTTGAAATGGACAGATATCATGGTGAATAGTGAGTCCAAAAGACAATGCATTGAGTACAATAAGAGTGCAGCACAGCACCAGAGGGTTGTGTGAAAATGGAAAGGGAAAACGTTAGAAATAAATTGGAACTAATTGCTGTTCAGCTTGAGAACCATACTTCTAGTCCCCTCCTAACAGATCAGGCCTAACTCTACCATTAATGTTTTCCTATACTGGAATCATGCTCACGAGAAGCTGTGCTTGAAATGTTGCATGCAAAGAAATGAACATTATTATGGTTGGAAAAGAGTGTTTGTTAACTAACAGAAAACTGGTAGGTGTCAATCGTAAATACAGATATACTCAGTGGGAGATCAGAGCACCTATGGATGTGTCCTGTGTACTGTGATATCCCTTAACTAACTAACTAATTAATTAATCGCACGCAATGATGGTAACATTTTCAGACTTGCATTTTTGTATCACTCTGGTTTGTGCTGAGATTCTAATTTTGACATAGAATTCCCTGCAACATTTGGGACACACATGGTCAGGATTTAACATCTGTGTGTGTTATCTGTCTTTTCAGACAGCATGTTTTGTCTGAGATTTGATGCTTCTCAGCTATCTGAACACCTGTCCTGCTGTTGCTGTGCCACACTGGGTGATTCTGATTGACATACTCCCAGGATGTGACAATGATATTGAAACTCTTTAGAGAAACTTTGAGAGAGTCCTTGAAGCAACATCTTCTGTCCACAGATCAATAATTTTTCCTTGAGGAGTTCATCATACCTAAGCTGTTTTGGGAAGTATTTGTTAGGCATGTGTACAACATGTCCATTCCATCTCAGTTGAACCTTCTTGAGCACTGTATGAATGCTTAGGATACTGACTCTAGTGAAAACTTCAGTATCAGGTACTTTATCTTGTCACTTTATCCTGAGAATTTTGTGGATACAGCATATGTGGAAGTGAATTAACACACTGGCATGTCTCGTGTATTCTGTCTAGATCTCACAAATGTATCTCACTGTATCATCATCATCATCAGGTGCCATGCCGGGTGGCTTTGGCGGTCATGGCTCTCCACAGCTCTCTGTCCACAGTAAAAAAAAAGTAAAGTAACCCATAGCATTTATTAATGCCGTAGGGGTGTGAGATGTTAGCGATCTCACATTTCACAGGCTCTGCAAATGAGGGCGGTAGCCATCTCCTCTCCCTCGCAGTCTTTACTTCCCGGATTAATCCGGTACCCATTTAAGGCTGGGTCGACCTGGGAGCCGTTGCAATCTGAAAACATTTCCACCTCAGCTGGGGAATGAACCCAGGACCACTCATATGCGAAGCCAGTGCGCTAACCACTGCTCTAACGCGGCTCCACAGTATTATGTATCAAAGTCGTTGTTGTTTCTTTGCCGTGCCAGGTTGTCAAACTGTCTAATATTTTCTCACGTTGTCGCCCTCTGTCTCTGGTGCCTTCAATCTTGCCTGTTGTGATTATGTTCTCTAAACCTGCCTGTCTCATGCAGTGGCCAAAAAAAGAAGATTGCCTTTTTCTTATATTGTTGATTAAGGTCTGTTTCGCATTTAACTCTTTTAACACCTCTACATTAGTTTTTCTGGCAGTCCATGGTATTCTCAACATTCTTCTGTAGAACCACATCTCTGTTGCCTCCAATCTCCCACATTCCAGTTTGTTTATTGTCCAAGACTCACACCCATATGTTAGTATAGGGGTTATATAGCACTGCAGAACTCTCTTTCTCACCTCTAATGACAAGGTCATATTACACAGTATATTTTTCATTTTTCTGAATGTTGTTTTTGCCTGTCCTATTCTGCATCTTATTTCTGTTGAACTTCTTCCATCTGCTGTTATAATTGTACCTAGATATTTGAATTGGTGGACCTCACTGTATAGTGACTTAAATATAAAGAGCAACCAAAATAATAACCAAAATAATAACCATAACCAAAATAATGACTCTATTTATAAAAACATACAATAGGTCTACTAAATATCTGCATTGAAACTACTAACTTAAATAAGTGAAAGGTTTTTCATATCTAGGGAGTACTCTACCAACAGATAGAAACATCAGCAATTAAATTCAGCATACATTCAGGAAAACATGTTGAGTTATAGGGTGTCACCAAGCAGGTATCTGACTGCCACCAATGACAACTCTTGGTGTATGCATTGCAAAGTGCCAGCCTGTTTTCAAAATTATAATTACTATAAAATTATGGGTAAATAGAGTTCCTAAGATAACATTACACTTTCAAACATGTGTTTGAAGTTGTGGCAAAACTTCCCACATTCCCTAGTTGTGGCAGAAATGTTTTTCAGATTGCAACAGCTCCTGGGTCGACCCAGCCTTAATTGAGTACCGGATTAATACGGGAAGTGAAGACTATGAGGGAAATGAGATGGTAACCGCCCTCATATAGCAGAGCCATTTAAATGTGAGATTGCTAACATCTTACACACCTACAGCATTAATAAATGCTATGGGTTAACTTTACTTTACTTTTTTACACAGGTTTCCATAGCATAAGTTGTTGGCGAAATGCAGATGACATAATATTATTCAGTGGTGTTTCTGTTTTGCATTGTATAGAGCACAATTTATAGAATAAATTATTCAAGGAACACCAGGTTTATGAATATGTAGGTCACACCTGTTATTCCTTACTAAAAATGTGGACTCTTAGTTCGGCCACACACGAGGCATTTCAGCTATTGTAGTCCTGAAGGGGTGTTACAGACCTGACATATTTATTACCCAGAGGTGAATGAAATAATTCGCGTGGAGGCTTGGATTTCGCTTCTGGTTCAAAGATACCGTTTCTCAATTTTGCGAATTTTATACAGCAGCCAGAGTTTGTGCATTTGCAAGCACAACTCAACATTTTCCATCGTCATATTTTTGTACAAGTCCTATTAGGTTGTCATTGTTTTTGACCAGTGCACATTCAATATTTATACAGGTAAGACAATTTCGTTGTTCTTCATGTTAATTTAGTAGGCCTAATATCATTACTTTACATACAGTGTAAAATTTGTTAGATCATCGTTTACCATAAGAATGTGCAAAATAAACCTATTATGCCACGATCAAACACTAGTTTAGCATGTATATCTAGTTAGATCTCATTTTACTTGTGCAAATATGATCGAAATTAGTTACATTGCGCAATTAGATCATGTAAAAGATTCATTCTTTGTGTAGCATTAACGCTACGAACTTGTTCTGTGTGATAGTTATCAATCGCGGTTGGATCCCCATAACCGTTCGAATAAGTTCGTTGCATGCTACACATACGCAGAAAAGTAATTTACTATTGTAATAAGTATATGCTATACGTTTATTTTGTGAAAATGTGTTAATAATATTTTTAAATTTATTTCAAAACAGAATGGATCACTGCAGTTCACTACACATGCGATTTTTGAATGATTTGTGCAGAATTTGTGTAGGAAGAACATTATCTAAGAAAGATAAAAGGATGCAGAAGAAACCACGGTCCTGTAGCTTATATCAAAGTGACCTGGCTAGTATTTATGGGATACATATCATGTACGATAGTGAAACAAAACATTCAACCACATTGTGTGTCAAGTGTGTAATGCGAAATCATAAACTCAAAATCAACAAGGATAGTAAATCTTTAGCTCGAGCCAAATTGATAGCTACTAACAGTGCCCACATCTGGATGGATTTTAATCCTAACCTAACTGTTTTAGAATGTTCCGTGTGTAGTCATCATCAAAGTATGAACTGTGGCAGCATAAAAAGAAAGAGAGTTTTTGATAATTCTGATAATGATCATGATGTATCTGTGCCTGTGTTATTTCCTGCTACAGAAACAGAAGAAGATATTCTAATGCCAGTGACAGCAAGATTGTCTCCACAACTCACCAATAGTAATAACATCATCATCATCAGGTGCCATGCCGGGTGGCGTAGGCGGTCATGGCTCTCCACAGCTCTCTATCCACAGTATTATGTATCAAAGTCGTTGTTGTTTCTTTGCCGTGCCAGGTTGTCAAACTGTCTAATATTTTCTCACGTTGTCACCCTTTGTCTCTGGTGCCTTCAATCTTGCCTGTTGTGATTATGTTTTCTAAACCTGCCTGTCTCATGAAGTGGCCAAAAAAAGAAGATTGCCTTTTTCTTATATTCTTGATTAAGGTCCGTTTCGCATTTAACTCTTTTAATACCTCTAAATTAGTTTTTCTGGCAGTCCATGGTATTCTCAGCATTCTTCTGTAGAACCACATCTCTGTTGCCTCTAATCTCCCACTTTCCAGTTTGTTTATTGTCCAAGACTCGCACCCATATGTTAGTATAGGGGTTATATAGCACTGCAGAACTCTCTTTCTCACCTCTAATGACAAGGTCATATTACACAGTATATTTTTCATTTTTCTGAATGTTGTTTTTGCCTGTCCTATTCTGCATCTTATTTCTGTTGAACTTCTTCCATCTGCTGTAATAATTGTACCTAGATATTTGAATTGGTGGACCTGTTTTAATACTATATCATTCACTATGATCTTGCAAGGTGTGTTATTTTCTTTCTTTGAAATAACCATTACTTCTGTTTTCTTGATATGTAGGAAGAGGCCTTTCTCTTTGCTTTCTGTGACTACTACTTTAATTAAGTTTTGAAGGTCTTCCTAACTTTTTGCAATCAGAACAGTGTCATCCGCATATCTCAAATTATTTATGTTATGTCCTCCCACTGATATTCCTGGGATATCTACAATTGCCCGCAATATGTTTTCACTGTATAGAGAGAACAGGTCTGGTGAAAGCATGCATCCCTGTCTGACTCCTTGTTTTATTTGTTGAAAAGGGCCAAATTGATTTCCTACTCTTATTGCTGCTGATTGTTGCCAGTACATGTTCTTGATTATTCTTAAATCCTTGCTGTCAATGTTCAGATTCTCTAGCATGTGTATAATTTCGCTATGTTTAACTTTGTCAAAAGCTTTAGTGTAGTCTATAAAACAGAGGTACAGATCTGTTTTTACTTCTATAGACCTCTCTATTAGTGTTCTCAATATATAAATCGCATTGTTGGTGCCTTTGCCTTCTACAAATCCACATTAATAACAATCCAACAAATTTAACAGTACCCACAGCTCGCCGTTGTCTTCAATATAATAATGGAATATTTTCCACATTTGCAACAACTGCATATCCACAATGTAGCTATACCAGCACACCTTCCATATTTACACCTGCATTTGCACATCTTCACTATAACAGCACACCTTCCACATTTACAACACCTACATATCCACAATGTAGTTATACCAGCACACCCTCCACATATTTTTAGACCTTCAACGCCCAATAACATACACGATTCTGCTATAACTAGCATATATCCTGCAGTTACAACATGTACAGTTTCTGAATTCAGAAAGTTAACATCAGACAGCGCCACTTCTCCCATGATGAAACATGACTTTAGTTTTACAAAATCTATCAACAAACCTGTATCAGAACCATTGACAAATAAGGAGAAATTATTACTCACACATCTAATTAGAAGGAAGCTTTACAACAACCCTAATAAACTTTTACGGTGCAAAACAGGAGGACAACCTTTAGTGTTTCAAAGAATAATAGTTCCACGAAAACAAACAAATCTAATTGGCACACCAACAAAAAGAAGAAGAACTAATTTGCTATGCAGTGTACGGAAACATATTGCAGATCAGGCCAAAGATTCTTTAGAGATGGACAGGGTACAGTCTAGCAGAGTGCATCACCAAAACAAGAGGCAGGGGATGTTGAGATCTGTTGTAGCCAACCTTTGCTGCAGAAATGGTACTAGATGATGTCTACCTGCCAAGTTTCTGGCTTGCCTCCCCTGATTTCACCAAGGGACAATTGAAGGGTTTCTCTTATTTCCCTTGAATTTTCTAATTGCAATTGAATTGACAGTGGGCGTGAACAGTGAACACACCCACCTCTGGTTTATTGATATCTCCTAAAAACTAAAAGTTCCTCCAGTTTCAGGTGTGAGGTATACATTTAATCAAAGAAAAAAAATCAACATAACACTAGCATTTCTCTTTAATTTGAAGTTTCCAATAGTTTGTCATAATTTATGATCATGGGTTATGATTAGAATTAGCAGATGTGTTCACAATTTATAGCATATTTTATACATAATATAATGACATATACATATTATAAGTACTTGCAATTTTCTAAGCAGGAAACCACCAAATATTCTATGTGAAACTTATGTAAACACATTTCAGTGTCAGGTGTTATTTTAGAAACATGTATCAAATGATGATGAACAGTTTCAACCTCTCAATATCGGAGGCCGTGAGATTCCAGAAATTAGGTATCAAGATTGACACATCGCATTCTGTTCTCTGTATTACATCCTGCTAATCTTAAAGAGCATGAGAATGAACACAAAGGAAGAAGGTATGCAGATGACATTGCCCTAATATCATGACGTTCCACAGGTCTAAAGCACATTATCATGTCCATCAAACATCATAGCAAGGCTCAAAATATTTTCCTCTATGCAAAGAAGACAAAACTAATGCATATCAACAGAAATGGACTCATAATTTCAATGATCATTGATAAAAAATTACTAGGAAATGTCATCAACTTTAAATATCTCAGGTCAACCATCCTTCAACACCACAGGAGATTGATCAGCAGAGATCAGAAAGAAATTAGCAATGTCCCTACAAAACATCACAGAGGAACAAGCTATGACAAGGGGTAAACATAAAAACAAAGGTACAACTTTTAATAAGATATATTTTTTCAGTGGCATCATATGGTTGTAAGACTTAGGAAGTGACATCCGCAATAGAAAATAAAATATCAGCATTTGAAATGAAATTTATAGAAAGGTCCTAACAATATCATGGACAGAAAGACGATCCAAATCAGATATCCATAAAGACCTGAAGATAGAAGAAGATTGGCTCCTAAAACTATCAAAAATACAGCTAAATATTTTGAATATGAAAAAAAAACCAATGGTTTAGAAAGATCAATGATGGAGGGAAAAGTTCCAGTAAAGAGATAAGGAGGTAGACCAAGCCTACGATAAAAAAAATATACACTGTCAAATATGGCATGTTTCCTGTGAGGGAGTTGCAGGCATGGATTTTATAGCTGTGTAATGAAGACTGCATGCTCTTGCTGTCGCCACGTCATGTATAGAGTGAGTTTTTAATTTACCATCAGACAGAAAAAAATCCAGCCCTTACTGGGGATCGAACTCTGGACATCACGGATGTGAGCTCAACGCTCTAACCTCTCAGCTATGCACCACTAAATGAAAGTCCTTAATAGAAACAGAATATTTAAGACTTTCTGAACGTGGCACTGGAAGAGGCTGGACAGCTTGCACAGAACTCACAGGCTTACATCGTGGCAGTGAGAACAATGTTATGTAAAGGGCATGCTACATAGATAGATGGATAGTACTAAATGATGAAATCATGTTTAAAAGACCAGCTGTATGACTGAGAGTGAAGTAGAGGAAATAAAAGGTCATACAAATCTGAACATATTAGTTGCCTTATGAACTGTGCATTGCAAATTAACTTTGATAATAATAAATAATATTTAATTCCATTTCGATTTCAGGTAATTATCACAATGTGTCAGAGGATACCCACTGGACTCCGTTCATCAATGCCAGCATCAACTACATTCAACGACATTATAAGAAACCATGGGATGAGGTAATCACCAGTTTTCTGTTAGCTTCTATCACCGGGGAATGAGGTAATCACTAGTTTTCTGTTAATTACCGTGGAATTAACATAGACATAATGGCTATAAAGCCAGAGGTAGACCATGTAAAAGATGGATCACAGAAACCAAAGAAGCCACACGAACAAGCTTACAAACAGCACACAAAAAGGCCATCTCCAGAGAACTCTTCCACCACTGATGCCACAAGACAAACAAGGGCCTCAACATATAGATAGATAAATCAAATGAAGTTATCACCAATTTTCTGTTAATTTCATGGAATGAGGTAATCACCAGTTTTCTGTTTGCTTTTATTACCATGGTTAATATCTGTAAACATATAGAAGAAATGTTGTCCCTGGTGCGACCAAGGATGATGCACTCTACTTTATTCTGAATTCTCCACATTCTCTCATTCTGTGTTTGACTGGCAGTGAAAGTGGCACCAGCAGATTCAGTGACATGAAGCTGTTCTAAAAAAGTTCTGATTTTTTTATTGTCAGCCTCTGCCATCACTCTCAAAGCTAAGAGACCTTTGTTGACTTTTGCAATAACATGATTGAAATGTTCCTGAAAGTACAAACTGATTGAACCACAAACCCAGGTATTGTATTGATAAAGTCCTGAATATCATCTTCTCCACATTTGGTGTCGCAAACTTTAAAATGTGATTTTTCAACATTTATGACTGTCATCATCAATACTTTTCTGATTATTTTATCTGCTAATGCAGTGGAAACTGCATAATATTCCCCCATATTCTCTGAGCGAAGAGATGCATTTTGTTTTATTTCTACAATGTTTTCTATATAGACTCTGAGGCCAGAGATGTATGTTGTTTTATTTCTACAGTGTTATCTATATAGACTCTGAGCCAAGAGATGCATGTTGTTTTATTTCTACTGTGTTGTCTATTTTCTACCTTTTGGCCGTATTTATATTATATTAAAAAGCAGATTTATGAGAGTTGTTGGCACCCACCAACCAAAACTCATTGAATAGTGCCAAAAAAAGGATATCTGTTTTTTTATTATTATGTATAGTGAATCCAAGAATGTTTGATGATGTTTTATGACTATTTATCCACAACTGAAATATTTATCCACAACTTAAGAGAAAATTTGATTTGTGCTTATTTCAGAATGTTCAAAAACTTGTGGCTTTCATTATGGGTGTGCAGTCACATCAGGTAGCAGATGTGTCCTGGCATTCTTTAGGCATTGATCAGGGATTTTTGCAAACAATGGCTAAAGTGAGTAGATGTGGACTTTGAAAAAAAGAACCATTTACTTCTTTTGTCTTTGACTAGAATCCAAAAAAGCAACACATAAACATTCATTATACTTTGTCTCTTGCAAGTGATAATAAACTCTCCAACCCATTTAATCTGCAGCCATCTTGGTAGGTTCCTTAGTTACTTATGGTTATCATTTAAATTTTCATTGTTAGCTATCTGCCAAATTGTTATTGGTTTGTCGAAATAATAACCAAACTGTCAGAGGATATCCAGCCAGGTGTATAGGTGTCAAATAGTACAGATTTTCCATATTAATCTTAATTCCCCCCCCCCATCCTCCCCCAACCCCAACCCCCCCCCCCTGAATTAACAAAATTTAAAATTGTGGTTTGTGTGTATGTGTGCATGTTTGTTTGTTTAAAATACAGACGTTTTTAAAGAAATACAGAAATAAATTGTTGAGGTCCACTGCCTGTACTTTTCCCCTCACGTGTCCACATAAGGGCTTACTGGTGGTATAGTCTGTTTTCATCTAGTCTAAGAACATGTCCCAGGTATTTCCATCTGCATTTTCTTATAACATTTGAAACATATTCTCGGTGTCTTTTATTTCTTAGGTCGTTATTTATGATGAAATTGTATTTATCTATCTATTCACTAAATCCTTTATAGCCTTTCAGTGTCAGGGGTAGAAGAGTTTTCTGGAGATGGTCCTCGTGTGTGCTGAGTATATTGTGGAATTTGTCGCCTCTTTTATTTCGGTGGTCCATCGTTTTCGTGGTTGGCCTCTAGGTCTGCCTTCACTGTATCTGTGTAGCATAGCTTGCTGTGGCATGCTGTCTATTTGTAGTCTGCTGACATGTGCAAACCATTTGATCTGTTGGCTCTTAATATACTCCAAGATTGGGGCTGTGCTGGTTCTTTGTCTAATATCCTTATTTCTCACCCTGTCTCTTAGCGATATTCCTTGGATTCTGCGTAAGCATGCCATTTCAGCTGTCAATAGTTTACATTTGTCTTGTGCTGTTGTTGTCCATGTTTGGCTTTGGTAGCACAGCATTGGCATAATAATCATTTTGATTAGTGTTATTTTGGTTTTTAAATTTACATTTTTGTTTCTGAATTTTTGGTTACATTTGAATGAAAAAACTATGTTATGTTATGTTATGTTCCTCCAGGGCCATAGGCGGCGCATAGGGCAGAAACCATAGCCTTCCATTTCTGTCTTTGTGTTGCCAGGTCTTTCAATTGTTGCATGTTGTTTAGGTTCATTGACATGCCTTCTCTATTAATGGTTCTTCGTAGAGTTTCTCTAGGTCTCCCTCTTCTTCTTACTCCAGGTGGCACCCAATATAGTGACTGCTGGGGAATTCTTAGGCTGTTCATTCTGAGAACATGGCCGATGTAAGTCCAACGCCTTTGTCTAATGAAGGAAGATATATAGGTTTGTTTGCTTTCCTCTCTTATAGTAGTGTTAGATTTAAAGTCACTCCACTTAACGTTCAGAATGGTACGTAGGCATTTGTTTTCAAAGGAGTCAAGTCTCTTATCTGTGGCTTTTGTGAAAAAAACTATGACTGAAAACAAATGAAATGCCAAAACAACAGGAATTACTACACAAGAAACCCTTACCCCCACACACCAACCCCAATCTAAAGGAAATAATGATTTGTATTATAACCAAATGGAATGGCTTACTGGTACCATACTGCAATATATAACGATTTTCAACCTTGTATTCAGTGTATGTACCTTATTGGTTATACAGTTTTATTGCAGGCTAACTTATTATTGATTGCGGCTGAAAAGTAGCAAGGAATAGTAACATTGTAACCTATAAGGCGCATGTCAATGGAGGGATAGTAACATTGTAACCTATAAGGCGCATGTCAATGGAGGGATAGTAACATTGTAACCTATAAGGTATGTCAATGAAGGGATAGTAGAATTGTAACCTGTAAGGCATGTCAATGGGGGATTGGTATCAGAGATAGCTATAACATCCTATAGAAAATCAATTTGACCATAAAAGTGTCATGATGAAAAGTTAAGATATTGCAGACAAGCTGTAAACAACAATACAATGCATTCTGTTCTCTGTGCCATATTCAACTCATTGGCCGGAGTTTGAGGACTAATAAAGAAGAAGAATTAGAGATAATCAAATGTTACGTTCCTATTGTTGTTTAAACTGTTAAAATATAGCAATATTCAAGGCACAATAGAGAATTACATTCAAGCAGTTGTAAATCTGGACTCTGTTCTGTAGCAACTAGTGAGACATTAAAATAGTCTGCTGAAGACGGACTTGTTGGACCATTGGCACAAATAAAACTGCAACACAACGCATTTCTGTGGACAACATCCTGCTGGAAATCTAGCAGGACCATGGTCTTGCTACAAGGGAGATCTAGTGGGAGTTTGAGAATGAACAATGAAGAAGATTAAAATAGTTAAAGTGAGGGCAAACTTGGTCAAGATTTGAAAACACAACATAGATGGAGCTGCTTCCAACATAGATGGAGCTGCTTCCAACATAGATGTAGCTGCTTCCAACATAGATGGAGCTGCTTCCAACATAGATGGAGCTGCTTCACTTAGCTGAGGTAAGGATAAAGAAGCATATGCATGGTAACTTGAAATTCACTTGTGGAGTGATTTTAAATCTAACACTACTATAAGAGAGGAAAGCAAACAAACCTATTTATCCTCCTTCATTAGACAAAGGCGTTGGATTTACATCGGCCATGTTCTCAGAATGAACAGCCTAAGAATTCCCCAGCAGTCACTATATTGGGTGCCACCTGGAGTAAGAAGAAGAGGGAGACCTAGAGAAACTCTACGAAGAACCATTAATAGAGAAGGCATGTCAATGAACCTAAACAACACGCAACAATTGAAAAACCTGGCAACACAAAGACAGAAATGGAAAGCTATGGTTTCTGCCCTATGCGCCACCTATGGCCCTGGAGGAACATAACATAACTTGAAAACAGTTGGAAATAGTATTCTGCGCAGGAGGATGTGCTTCAATTATTTATTAGTTAACTGCATATATGATGGTTAGAAGTGTAATAATAAATGTAGAATTATGGAAGGGAATAAAACACTAAGTAATACAGAGGAAGATTAAAGTGACAGTAAATTAGAAGCACCTTCAGAAAACAACATGGATTTACCTGTAACTCACACTGATAGATAAGAGTGGACATGCTAAATAGAACCTGTTGAAGACAGGTAGGAGACTCAATGATGAAAATCATGTACTTATGATAGAAACTGGTATAGAGGAATAATTGTAGCCCAAGAATTCACAATGAATAAGAATCCTCGAGCCACATCATTTTAATTTTATTTGCAGATAAACTTTCATGGAGACTACCCAAGTGCTCATTCTGCCGGAGATCTAGGTTTGTAAATAAGCTGCTTTGTACATTCTGTTGGAGATCTAGGTTTGTACATCAGCTACTTTGTACATCTGCTGGAGATCTAGGTTCATACATCAGCTACTTTGTACATTCTGCTGGAGATCTAGGTTTGTACATCAGCTACTTTGTACATTCTGCTGGAGATCTAGGTTCGTACATCAGCTACTTTGTACATTCTGCTGGAGATCTAGGTTCGTACATCAGCTACTTTGTACATTCTGCTGGAGATCTAGGTTCGCACATCAGCTACTTTGTATTATATGTTATTTATCTAGGTTTATAAATTAGCTACCGTTAAATTCCGTGTATAACCCGAGAATTTTTGGACAATAAACAGAGATGACTTCATACTCTTCGTCTTATAATCGAGTAACATCAAATTTAAAAAAAAAATTACGTCCAAATCACAGTAAAAAAGGAGAAAAACACTTTAAAAAAAATGCCAGTGACAACTCACATGTCCCGATATATTAAGCCAGGATAAAATGACTAGGGCTCTCCAACAATCTAGAGCGTACTACCATACTGCTAAGCCTCTAATTACATTAATTTCTATATATCATACAATATTTCCTTCGAAACCTCCGATATTTCTTGATAAAACTAACTTACTAGGTCTATATTGTTATTTCCGACATGCCATGCCCGCCATTTTTACTGAGCTTAATTTCCCCGGAAATGCTATTTTTAGCAATGGGTATTACCGTTTTTTATATATTGACCAAAATACGGTAATGGTCTGTGAAAAAACGAAATATGGTAGCCTAAGCTGATCTACCAGTAACACATGTTTATCATCAAGGCCCAGTCTTGTTTGTGTAGGGAAACACCGACTACCAGTAGTCTAAACACTGTCACACACTTTCATTTTTGGTAAAGCAAATGTTACAACAGTTACTGACCGTCTACTAGGCTATAAGACCTGTGTACAGAAAATGTAAAAACACATCAAAGGCAGATTTTGAGTATTTCCGTGCATGTGCTGGTCGGCCTTGCCAATTTTTAACATGCGACTCCAAGTATATAAATAGGGACCAAGACAATAATCAGAAACATAAAGAATGAAGTCCTAATTAATTCTGTACAGAGGTCTTTTTCTACATTCAACGGTCTTGCACAAACACGGTCTTGCACAAACATGTAACTGACATCCAAAACTTTGCTACTTAGGCAGTGTTGGGGGGATGGCGGAGAGATATAAATAGTGAAACTCGTCTGAGCTGTGCCTCATGTTTATATTACTGTATAAGGTAAACATACAGGTCACACAAAGTTCAAACTCGTTGTTAAGTTCAAACTGTTGATTCTGTATCTTTTAAAAACAAAGCCGGGGAATGACTGTCTGCAATATTTTTGTGAGAACTCGGTGGCAAATACCGGTAGTTACATACTGGTACTCTGTATATTCTGTTAATTAGTCCAGCCCACTGAGGCTGAAGATGGAGTACTGGCCCTACCCATTTCAATCGGCTCAACCAATCCACGTTTCCCTCACATTATGTGATGCCATTCAGATAAGTGACTAAAATGTAATCTTTCTTTATAGAAGATTTGAAACGGGTTCCAAATCACAACACATCATAGGCATTTTGTAGTAAAATTGCACCGTAATTGATTCCCTCCCCCAACCACTGTACATTTAGTGGAAGAAGAGATCAATTTCACAATCCTCTGTTATGTTTATTTTATTACCGTATTCTCCCCACATGGTAAACATAACCAGGAACAAAGTTCAAACTCTTCTGTATCTTATAAAAACAAACGTGATCTTGCTGTCTTGCCTTTCATCATTTCCCACTTAAACGTCACTGTCAGAAGCCAGTGACATAATAGTTACGTAGTAATTACTATTCACTAGCGCTGTGCGTCATAACGTCCAGACACCCAACACAGACAATTCATTCAGGAAAAACTTTGTTCCCCAAAGTCTTGCCACCTCATAAACCGTCTATAGTCATGGATAGGGAAGTCAGCCTACGGGGTATTCATTATTTTCGGATATATTGATCCAGAATACAGTAGCCACCGGGGTTTCATTCCTTGATTCATTCAAGTTATGTGAGTGAAGCAAATGAAAGGAATGCTATTTTCTTAGAGTTGCAAAAGTTTGTGTTAATTTCCATTTAGCGTGTCGGTTCTTTCTTATGATGATGAAGTTCATTATTGCCGGCTTTGTTAAGTTGGGGATGTCGGTCTATAGTCGGACTTTCGACTTTCTCCACTTTTGGGAAGGGATAGTTAGGTTATCGGCCTACAATCGGATGGGTTTATATTCAGAATTGAACGGTACTTTGTATGATACATTGTCCATCACAGGTGATGTTGGCCATTTGTTACATCCACTTTATGAAATTCAGTTATAGTTAAGACCATGTCTACGAGTTTGTAGGTGGCTGATAGCCTTATGGTGGCACCCAAGGTCCCTGGACATTTTGGGCATGGAATTATCACTTTTGATATTGTTTCATCTGCCCTTAATTTTCAAGCTAGTTTCTGATGTTGAGGTGCTACATTTATCCTTTTTTTCACGCAATATTGCACTTTTTTTTATTGCAGATCAGCATGTAGCTCTTTTTCATGCAGTATCTTCAATATGTCATGGTTTATGTCTGACTTTCAGTAAGATGTTTAATGAGTCCTTGTAATGCTTATTTTTTCCACCTTGAGAGTTCATTCCCTTCTTAAATCCACCACAGGGGAATATTTTTGGTAGATGGTTATATGTGCTACACGACATGCCCAACAAATTTGTATCATCTGCATTAAAATAGTATCAATGTAATTTGTATCATTTAGTATTTCATAAAAATCTTTCTTTACAGAGTTATCCTACAATTTTACTAGTGACTGTCATATGTCTTTTTAAAAAAGTATCTTCTTCTTCTTCAGCGTTCATTCTTAAACTTCCGCTGGATCACTCTTGTAGCAGGACCATGGTCCTATGAGATTTCCAGCAGGATGTAGTCCAGAGAATTGAAATGCGTTGTTGCCGTTTTATTTGCGCCAATGGCCCGACACATCCGTCTTCGGATTTCTTAAAAAGTGTAATAACCTTATTTTTTTGGGAGGATTTTGAAATTTGTTGTGTAAATCCTGTAAGGAAGAGTGAGTTAGCCCTGTTTTTAGCATTTTTCTTTGTACAGAATATCATGCTTCAATTTCTTAAAGGGGCATAGTTTGAACGTCTCTCTCTCTCCCCCAAGTTCCTATTTTTAGCTTGTTGAAAATGAAAAGAGTTTAGAAACAACAGCGGCATATTGGAACAACATAATAACAGTTCACGGAGGTTACAACTGCAGGAAACATTATGAGAAATGTAATCATAAACACATCACATAAATGCATGGCCAGTCACACCGCCATCTTGAATATTCTCCACAAAGATCATTTAATCAACATCTGACTGGGACTGAGTCTGTATACTCTTGTATGACTGCTGGAATGGAGACCAGAGCACATGAGAATATCCCATATGCATTGATTTTGGTGTCTAAACAAGGATCAATCAAGCTTGTTGAAAAGATTTATTCTAGTCTCATGCAACTTCTGCAGAGTTTGAAGATCGTGAATTGCAAATTTATGTTAAGTTGGTACTATGCATTGTTTTATAAACGTAAAAAAAAAAATGGGTTAACTGGTAGTTTTGTGTTGAATAAATACAGGGAATCAACACTTTGACCAAAAAGTCTGTATCAAGATAGGAACAAGCAAATACAGAAAGTGAATAAAATAATATCGCAGAGACAACATAGAATTCTGTAATTGAAACTGACAGATATCTGAATAAATTAAATTTCCAGATCACAGTGACCAAAGAATGCCATACTGAAGTCAAATGT
This sequence comes from Meghimatium bilineatum, assembly GCA_034231615.1. NCBI lineage: Eukaryota > Metazoa > Mollusca > Gastropoda > Stylommatophora > Philomycidae > Meghimatium > Meghimatium bilineatum. The sequence continues at coordinate 14,772,326 of CM067315.1, read as the reverse complement.
ATTTGACTGAAATGTACAGATATCACAGTCAAGCTGTAAGCCATAATAGAATGCATTCTTTTCTCTGGACTACATCCTGATAATTGGTTGGAGTTTGAGAACAAAAACAGAAGTAAAAAAGGAAGAAAACATGTCAGAGTTCCACTAGAGCAGAGACACAAGGTGGTGAAGATTCATTGCAATCAACTTTGGTGTAGCGAGAGTACCTCGTTTGATGTGTTTTCAGTGCTGCCCAAGCTCACTAAATGTATTGTATGTTTCACCTAAGCTAAATATCCTATTTTAAAATCTGTTTTGCACTGTTTATTTTCAGGAGGTGATGTTTTAAACCTGTTTCAGCTAAACTTGAACTACAGTGACATCCTTGGTGAATGGTCAGTGACTTGTCAATATATTTAATCATCTGTAGCAAATATTTACATGTTCCGTTATCTGCTAATAATTAACTAGTCAACATCAAAGTTGCACCAGTAATGAAAAAGTTTGATCTTAACTAATTTTCGGGTGCTGAAAATGACGAAAATGATAATGTTCATTTGCTCTAGTTGGTTTCTGCAACTTTTCTTTAATTACTGTCTATATATATATAGGTGTATATGTCTCTCCAGGTGTGAAACTCCAATACAGCCAACCATTCTTAATTTTACATATCATGGATTGAGAGTCAGACACAGCCCTGAACAAAACTTTTTCAATGACCCATTTTAGAGCAGCTATAACTGCTTCCATTTCAATTCTCATACTGAATGTTGTCATGCCTAACATTTCGCACCTTTCAGCAATGATTCTACCTCTTAGAATGACACATAACCTGTAACCTGATGTTGACCCCCCTCCAAATAGAATCAGCTGTAAATAATTCGATCACTAAGTAGGGTTTTATCACAGCAGATCATATACTTCAAGAAAGTCCAGATTATGTAATGCTGAGACAGACACACCTTAGCTGTCAACATATATTTTCGTAAATCTGTATTTTTAACAATCCATTTCTATATTTCTAAAAATATCAGTGTTTAGCACCCCAAATAAAAAGCCCCAAACCCCCCATTTTCATCAATACATACATGTGGAATAAAAACTTCCACATTAGCAATAATTACTTGAAAATTTAACACTAAATGACTTTTTAAAAATAAAGGTGTTTTTTTTAGGGGTGGGGGTTTTGAGTCTGAAATCCGTATCAATACAGAAAAATCGTACTAGTTGACAAGTATGAGACAAGTATGGGACAAGTATGAGACAAGTATGGGACAAGTATCAGTCCCAGAGAGACAGAGCAAGAAGAAAATTATATTGACCTCTGTATGAGTTACAAAAGAATAGTCAAAAGCTTATAGAACAAGCTTATAGTTAGATATAAACATTCAAGTATACGAAAGAAGAATGACAGCAGAGATCTTATTTATCCTGACTTCATTAATCAAGCGAATCTGTTAACAAAATCTTCTAGTGAGAGGGAAGCAATATCTTGATCAGTTTGATATTTTTTTGTTTGATCTTGTTGTTCATTCCCATTACTTTCCCACTCTTCTTCTTCTTCTGCGTTCGCTCTCAAATTCCTGCAGATCAGCAGGATTTAATCTGGAGAACAGAATGCATTGTGTCATGGGTCACATGCCTTTGGGTCACTGACCTTATATGGGATGGGGCAGCCAACTCCATTCCATAACCTCCTTAGTCGCCTCGTGCGACATGCATGGAAGGTAAACAGTGTTGCTATTCTTTGCTCCCCTTTCAGGCCCGAAAACACACGTGCGCCACTCTTCTCTTCCCTTGTATGTTGTAGGGTAAAGTACAAGTAGATATGCCACCACATAATCGAGTTATTTTCCTTGTCTATGTTTGTAAATTTCATGTTCATGATTTAATAATTTAAATGTTAATTTATTTATGTGTTTTACATAACTAACCCTAACCCCAACCCTAAATATTTCAATTATTAAATAATGAGCATAAAATTTACAAACATAGACAAGGGAAATAATTAAACATGTGGTGGCGTCTACTTGTACTGTACCGGTTGTAGTTATCTGTACATGTGGTTTATTGTCAATATGTTCTGTAATATTATGTCTTCAATTTGTTCACTTTATTCTTAATTGATGCATATCTTTTCCAAGATATTAAACATAACTTTTATTTTGTCCTCAGGTATGTTCCAGTACATGATTTGCTGAATATATACAAAGATTTATACGGGGAAGAGAAAGTAAAGGAAGATGTCATTGTCACATGTACTCAAATCCTTTATCTTGCCAAGTAAGTCTCAGTGTACTGAAAATTGCTGACATTTCAAGTTACATTCTCTGTTGTTTATCATAATATATTATTTCCTATCTTTTCATATCACTTTCTATTTGTGTTACTGTGGCCCTTGTCACATTAGATATTCTCCTGCATTTATTAGATACTTATACTTTGGCCACTACCTACTATTATTTTTGTTCTCCACTTCATTATATTTTCCATTTTTTGGTTCATTATTGGTTTATTATTATATGTTATATATTATATATCATCTTTAAGATATAGACCTATATTCACTTGACATCAGACTGATCAGAAATATATATATATAGTTTATCCACCTGGTTTTATATATATATATATATATAACACACAAATGTGACTTCATTTAATCTGTTTTGAACACTACCAAAGGTTCTTTATATAATTAACAAGATTGTCAGAGAATATCCTAGTTATAGTTATAATACTCACGTGGGAGACAGGTAATGGAGTTCTACTGGAAAACAACTGACACACTATCACTGTCGGATGCCTACATGAATTAATATAGTATACATAACAAAACACAGAATATAATCATACAAATGACAATACACAGGACATAATCGATGTTTCGGACCAAAAGGCCTTTTTCAAGATACGCACATAACATACAAACATAAAAGTACCACAAGTAGAAACTTCTGTTCATATCCTTCATGTATCTCACTACCATATTTCACTCGCACACGCTTGTTGTGGTGTATTCATTTCTACTTGTGCGTATCTTGAAAAAGGCCTTTTGGTCCGAAACGTTGATTATGTCCTGTGTATTGTCATTTGTATGATTATATTCTGTGTTTTGTTATGTATACTATATTAATTTATGTAGGCATCCGACAGTGATAGTGTGTCAGTTGTTTTCCAGTAGAACTCCATTACCTGTCTTCCACGTGAGTATTATTTTCATTCTGTTCTACTAGGAGTACTACCTTTTATTGATTATCATAGTTATAGTTATCACTTTTTCTTCTTCTTCTTCAGCATTCATCCTCAAACTCCTGGATCTCCCTTGTAGCACACCTAAGGTCTTACTAGATTTCCAGCAGGATGTAGTCCAGAGAATGGAAATGCATTGTGTCATTGTTATTGTTTTATTTGCACCAATGACGCGATACATCCATCTTCGGCAGGTGTTATCGCTTCAAAATACTTAAACTATCATTTTCTTTCTTGTTCTGTTTGACTTTATCTGTATCAAAGATCTACTTCACTCACAGTGTAAGTTCATAACTTATAAGTATTAATGGAAAACACAATGTATTCAGTTTTAAATTTCACATGAACAGACAAAATAAAAGTGAACAAATAGTTTTCAGTTTACAAAAAAAAATTGATGTTTCAATGAAACGGTCTTTATCAAGAAAAAATGCAGGACAAATGAGGAAGAAACAAAAATACAGTGAAGTGGAAATGGTTACTTTGCGTTCTGTTAATATTAGTTAAATAAAAAGTATGTTTTGTAGTGAGGTATGCTTTTTTCAACCACAGACATTACTCCAATTAGATTATATCAGAACTATTGAGTTCCTCAAGGCTCAGTATTGTTTCCAACTCTGTTACTTGTATTCATAAATAATTTAATCTACATGCTGCCACACGGTGTAAGAGTTGCCATGTATGCTGATGACTTGGTGGTGTGGTGTGTAGAAAAACATCTAAAGATAGACAACAAGAAAATATAAAAGGGAGCATGCAGCATAGTAGCATGGCAGAGAAATGGATTCTTGATTCTTGATTAGAAACTAGCCTCACAGCACGTGGGGCATTCCCATAAGTGCTCCACCCTCTGTTCCAGCAGACATCCGACTTGCTGGTGTTTCGAGTTTAATGCCGCCGAAACAGACATCAACATCAGGGCATAACTCTGGCCCCTGCGACAGGTTTCTTTGTTGTTCCGCCCACCCACGTCATGCCCGTAACTAGTTCAAGCACAACGTCGGCCTGTCAGAACAACATGGTAACTGTTATCGAAGGTTACGACTAAGGGAGAGAAATGGATGATAAAGATCAATGCTGAAAAATCCTCAACAACATGTTCTTCATGCTCTCAAATACGGATAAAAAATAAGAGATAATACTTGGAAATGCACATATCCAAACAGAAAATAATCCAGTGTAGCTGTGCACCACACTAGATAGAAATGGGGGCAAAAGCAAGATATAAACTTGCCATCCTGAGGTAATTAACAGGAACAAGCTGGAGGTTGGGGGTGCCAATGAAACATAAGGTATATACAGGTGCATATAGTTATATAGAACACAAGAGAAATATATTAGTCCAGCAGCAGATAAACAAACATGCATATTATCAAGCACCACTTATGCCGTGGTGAAATGACATAAAAACCAGTTTGTTTTGGACATGTAATGAGACATGACTCATTTTCTAAATTATTTTGCAAAGATCAGCCGAGAGTGGAAGGAGAAGAGGCTGTATAAGAAACCCTGGATTGTCAACATCAAGGAATGATCTGGGCATGGTTTTTCTAATACTCATCCGAATAATTGAAGATAGAGATATTTGGAGTGCTTTGTGTTCTGAGTCACCATTGTGGCATCCCTACTACCCTGATGGGTTGTCTATTGTCTTTTCCCAGGTGAGTGATTGTTGATCGCATTCACACTTGCCATTAAGCGTAGGGGTGGGAGCTTAAGTTGTCATTCCAAGGCCAGATGTGTCGCTGTGGTTGCATTTAGTCCAAGGCTATCTTGATGTTTTCTATTCACCGTTTTCTTGGTCTTTGGCCTTACACCCAGATATTCTTGTATTATATGCTCTTATTGGTATTTGGTTTGGCTTCATTCTCATAAGGTGACCGAACCATTTTACTTGCTGTCTCTCAATATGTTTGATACATGATATTATACCAACTCTTTTCCTAATTTCTTCATTTCTTATTTTATCTAGTTTGGTAACCCTTGCAGTACCTTGCATAACCCTGATGGGTTATGGGTTTTAATATTATTATTATTATATAGGTGCAATTAGACCAGTACTAGAATACAGATCAGCAACATGGACTTCAGCAACCAATTTCCATCTACAAGCCCTGAACAAGGTACAAAATCAAGTACTTCATCTTATCACAGGTGGCATGAGTACCTCTCTCACAAATAAAATGGGAAAAATTACAAGTATCATACCCTTACCATACAGACGGGTCACTAAGATCATGATCCATGCGGAAAGGTACAAGAGCATGCCAACACACCTGATGAAGACTAGATTCGGTGACCTAACCAGTGGAAGGCTGAAGAGAAGCAGTGTTATTCACTGTTATACAAATCTATATTCTTCTTGATTAGTATATCTATATACATTGTGTTATGTGCTATAAGTTGTACACTTGGCAGATTGCCTTTTCACCCCGCCAATTTTTTTCAAATAGTTTTACTGGTCTTTCTTTCATTTTCAGTTAATTTCATCCAGTGTTTTAACATTTAAACTTTTTACATAAATGGCACTTTTATTTATAGAAACTATTTGTTGTTCTTTTTTTCTCCTCTGTAGAATCGCAGAGCGAGTTGCAGTGAAGAAGGTGAGACAATCATTTCTGTGACTTTAATTACATTTATATCTGTAACATCATTACTAGATTTGCAGTTGAGCATTTTACTGTTAAGTGGGCATACAGTTTGTGTTTTTATATTTCACTAGCTATCTATCCATCCATCCAACCTACCCACTCACCTACCCACCCACCTATCTATCTATCTATTCATCCATCCATCCATCCATTCATCCTATCCATCTATCTATCTAATCTATCTATTATACACCCATTAGTTCCCTACATAGGTCTTCAACAAGCCTCCTCCATCTTGTTCTATTTTTAGCTATTGCTTCTAGCTCTTTTCATGTTCTACTGAGTCTTTATGTCTCTACATTTAATTATTTCCTTCAGGTATTTCTAAGTCTTCATCTTTCCCTGTGGGTTCCAGAACAATACTTGTTCTGTTGATCTTCTTAATGTATATCCTGTTCATCTCCAGCACCATTTCTTTAATACTTCCTTCACTGAAGTTGTATAGTTCATTGCATGTTCATCACTGGTGGTCTTATTATACCAAAAATCCCCATCGAGGTCATCTTCTTGAAGTGGAGATATGGTTTAGTCCAGCCTACAGAGACTGGAAACTAATATTAGTCAAGCTATCCCTTACATTGAGCAGGAACACAGTCCTGAAGATGGGAGAGTTGTCGATACCAGTCTGAGAGGCACAACAACAACCATGGTATCATGAGACCCAATTAGTTAACGTGTCTTCACAACAACATTTTTTAAATTGTCAGGGTGCTTGCCATGTAAATTTGACTTCAGCAGCCAATTCCCATTTACAAGCTCTGGACAATGTACAAAATCAAGCACTTCAGCGTATCGTATGCCATGAAGACCTCTCCCAAAAATGAAATGGAAAAAAATTACACTATGACCATGATCTAAGCAAAAAATTACAAGAGCATACCAGTACACCCAATTAAGGTCAGATATGGTGACCTAGCCAGTGGAATGCAGAAGAGTAGCAATTTTATCCAAAAAACTAAACAGAATATAAGGAAGATGTAATAAGAGAAATAATCCCAGTTCTGTAGGAGCAATATCAAAATCTCACTATCAGAACCACTATAAACAACAACTACACTATGATAGAAATGAATACTGTCCAAAATAAAACAACAGTATGCAACATGATGAAGATCTATGCCCCAGAGAAGTGCGGATACAGTATATACCAACGGATCAGCAACAAAAGCAGTGAAGATTGGTGGGGGTTTTTTTTGGAGATTAGAAAATTTTCCTTAGACATTTCTTCTTCTGCGTTCGTTCTCAAACTCCTGCAGATTAGCAGGATGTAGTCCGGAGAACGGAATGCGTTGTGTCATGGTTTACAGCATTGCTGCGATATCTGCGCCTTTCGGCCTAACACATCCGACTTCAGCATGGCTTTGGGTCACTGACCCTATATGGGATGGGACAGCCAACTCCTTCCCATAACCTCCTTAGTCGCCTTTTATGACATGCGTGGAAGGTAAACAGTGTTGCTATTCTTTGCTCCCCTTTCGGGCCGGCAACACACGGGCGCTTAGACATTTCATTTCACAAATCTTAATCTTTCTTTTATGTGTAGATGTCAGTTGCCAAGTCTGGCAATTGGTAGCATTAAAAAAAAAAGTAAAGTAACCCATAGCATTTATTAATGCCGTAGGGGTGTGAGATGTTAGCGATCTCATATTTCAGAAGTAGCCATCTCCTCTCCCTCGCAGTCTTTACTTCCCGGATTAATCTGGTACCCATTTAAAGCTGGGTCGACCTGGGAGCTGTTGCGATCTGAAAAACATTTTCGCCTCAACCCAGGACCACTCATAAGCGAAGCCAGTGCGCTATCCATTGCGCTACGGGGCCCTCCATTGGTAGCATAATGTTGGTATAAAGATGCTCTTAATTATTTGTTTCTTTACTTCCATGTTGAGTTTTGGGTGCAAATAGCAAAGTTGGCAGCTAGTATATTACAGCATTTGCTTTTTAACATCTACAGAACATAATCTATCTATTCGCTAAACCCTTTTTTGTCTTTCAGCATCAGGAGTAGAAGAGTTTTCTGGAGATGGCCTTCTTGTGTGCTGAGTATATTGTGGAATTTATCACCTCTTTTATTTAGATGGTCCAACGTTTTCGTGGTCGGCCTCTAGGTCTGCCTTCACTATATCTGTGTATCATATCTTGTTGTGGTATGCTGTATTATGGTAGTCTCCTGATGTGTGCAAATCATTTGATCTATTGTCTCTTAATATTTTCAAAAATTGGGTTGGTGTCAGTTCTTTCTCTAATACCTCATTCCTCGCTCTGTCTCTTAGCAATACTCCTAGGATTCTGCATAACTTACCTGTCAACTGCCCGTAAATCGCAGTAATTTTTATGGTTTTTTTCAAGCTGTACTGCTTTACGGGCGTGCACCGGCATTTACGGGTTTTTATGTGAATTTCTGCAGTTCTGTATGTTTTGGGTTTTTTTTTACTAAATTTAGTGGTGACACCGATATTTTTGTATATATTTTAGTGGCAACAGTGGTTTGTTTGGGTTTTATTTGATCTGGTCTTGGGGCAAAGTATTGTTGGAAACAATGCTTTTAACACACTACCCAGTACTTTAATTATTCTCTGTGCTGGGGACGTTGTCTTTGTACCGAACTTAGGGAATTTTTGTCCACGTGCATTGACAGTGTTACTCAGTGTATCTACAGTACACAAATACTAGTAACACATCTATATCTAGGCCTACTATATACATCGTTTAATTTATATTGTAAGTTTTTGTTTGCCTCCTAAACCTAGGTAGTGTAGGTAGGCCTACAGTTAAATAATAGAATATGTTATTTGTTTTAAGTAGGCCTAAATCTGATCTTTAGACTTATCTTAAACCAATATTTTATTGTCACGTTATGTTTCTTTTTAGGAATTACAAACGGAAAATGAGAAAATGATGCCGCTGACTGAAAATGAAGCCGTCGTTGCTATAGATGCACGATCCCTTCCGATCATAGATGCACAATCTCCACGAGTCATAGTTGTATTCTCCGCGATAATAGATGCACAGTCTCCGCTATTCACAGATATTCTCCGCTATTCATAGATACAATCTCCGCTATTCATAGATGCACGATCCCTGCCGGTATAGCTGCACAATCTCCACGGGTCATAATTGTACGACCTACACCGATAGCCGATGCACAATCTCCACTATTCATAGATGCACGTTCTCCACTGGTCATAGGTGCACATTCTTCGCCAGTCATAAATGCTCGATCTGCGCCAGTCATAGATGCATGATTGCCGCCGTTCATAGATGCACATTCTCTGCTGTTCATATATGCACATTCTCTGCCGTTCATAGATGCACATTCTCTGCCGTTCATAGATGTACATTCTCCGCCGTTCATAGATGCACAATCGATGCCGATCATAGATACACAATCGATGCCGGTCATAGTTGCACGATCTCTGCCGGTCATATATACATGATTACTGCTGGTCATAGATGCATGATCACCGCCGATAATAGATGCATGATCCGTGCCAGTCATAGTTTTACGATCTCCGCTGATCATAAATGCATGATGTGCGCTATTCATAGATAGTTGAAATTATTATCGAACACTTTATAGAGAACTCCAACAAGTTGTTATAGTTTCAAACGGATCTAAGCATCAATTCTCTGTATTAATTTTTTTTCATAATTCTGTTTCTTTTCATTTTTTCATATTAAAGTTACATAGCGATACATAGACCTAGTCTTTGTGCTCTATAATTTTCCCACACTATGACTGTCTATGTTAAACAAATGCAAACTACCTGTAAAAAAAAAACCCCAAAAATGCCTTTTTTAAAAAATGTGTGTGGATGGAGGCCCCCCCCCCCCTCACCACTGTGAATGGTTTTATGGTTTTTCATGCTCAATACGGTTTTTCAGAACTTTTTTATGGTTTTTGGTCTCAACAGGTTGACAGGTATGGCATAAGCATGTCATTTCAACTGTCACAAGTTTATGTTTGTCTTGTCCTTTCGTTGTCTATGTTTGGCATTGATAGCACATGTTGGCATAATAATCATTTTGAATTGGGTTATTTTGGTGTTTAAATCTACATTTGTGTTTCTGAAGATTGGTGTCATTTGTCCTAGGGCTTCGTATCTTCTACTACATCTATTGAGTATTTCTTTGCTGCTCTTGCTGTCTGTTGTTATATTGCTTCCTAGGTATGTGAATCCTGTCACTTGTGTATTTCCAATATATATATATGTGTGTGTGTGTTTCTTTCTGTTTTTCTTATCTTCATTACTTTAGACTTTTCTATATTTATCTTCATGTTAAAGCTTTGGCATGTCTTATGTAATCTGTCTATATGTCTTTGTAGTTGCTCTTCTAATGATGCTACAAGTGCTTGGTTGTCTGCAAAGTGCAATTTCTTTAAGTTATCCTTCAGATTGTTTTCTTCCGTTGTCTTTGTTACTTTGCAGGTGTTATCTATGTTTGTTATGAACAATGGGGAGGGGGGAATAGTACTGTCTCACTCCCGAGTGAATTTGGAAATTATCGGATGTATCTGTGCTCATCCTTACAGCGCATAGACTATTGACATAATAGTTTGGTTTTGTTTTTGCTAGGTCAGAGGTGGGCAACCTTTTTAAATCAATGTGCCAGATTGAGATTTCTTGTGTTGTATGGGGGCCTAAAAGCTTTATTTAGTCCCTTGTAGCTCTAAGTAGTATTTTTTTTTAGCTCAAGGGTCCTAATACATATAGTACTTTCAGATCAGCATTGTGGTTGCAAGCTGGATTTGGCATATGGTCCATATTTTGGCAACCACTACTCTAGGGAAATTTTTTAACTGATGAAAGAAGCCATATACCCCTGCTTGTTGTTAGTACAAAGTCAAAAATTTTGGACTTTATCACAGATTGAACTTGTAATATAAGATGAATAAATTGGTGTCTGAATCAAAGAACAACTATTTCTTTTCTGTGAATAAATCATAAATATATAGCAAATTTTGTTGTTGAAATGTTAATGACATTAATAAATGATGTTTATTTCCTTCAAACAGTATTTCCCCATTTCAGCCAAGGGCAGTACATTCTTAATTGATGACCTATATAACTACTTTCTGGGTGGTATGGAAGACATGGCTATTTGGACACAGAGAATATGGAGGCATTTTACATTTGCTTTAGAGAATGGTCAAAGGTGAATGGTTTTGGTTGTATATCCTATTCTTCTTCTTTTTCTTCACTGTTCATTCTGAAACTCCTGCTGGATCTATCTTGAAGAAAGTAGAATTTTATTAGATGGTCCTACATGTGTTATTTTAAGTGCGTGTTTAGGAAACGCAATAACTTTTTGTTCTTAGAGATTTTAAAATAATTTGTGTACATGTAAATAAATAATTGAATACTACATATATTGGTGTAAGTTTTGTGTGTGTATGCATGATACAAGAGGTGCGAGAAGGTTGAGAAACGGGGTGACAAAATTTGTATAATCTGAAAAACATTATTTATAATTTCTTACCTTATTTCCAATATGGCAACCCTGATAACATGCATTTAATAAACACCTAAATCTATTGTAAATATGTTGTTCCATAACAAAACTAACATAATATTGCTGTAGAAATAAATTAAATATGTAAAAGTAACTTTCCTTGCCAAATAAATTGTTCCCAAAAGTTAGGCCTGGTCTTGTCTGGAGATGACATTAAATCATTAGGTCTACAATTGTCAGGTGTTATTTCACAATCAAATGAAACCAATGACAATGTGTTTTTATATGAATATACAAATTATTAACAAGAATTCCTTATTGCCAGAGTTACAATCCATAATGATTTTACAGCAATTAGGTCTATACATATTGACGACCATTGCAACCTGCTGATGGATTCCGAAATGGACAGATATCTTTCGATATGTACAATGTGTTTGGTCCAAAGTCCTTCATTATTGAAACACTTAACCAGCAACGGAAGTAGGGAACTTCTGCCTAACTATGATTCGCTGATTCATGTTACATGACATTAAGATCGTGTGATTTTAACTTTGCTGAATAGGAGATACAGAAACAGTCGCCAGATGGTGACAACAGATCTAAACAAAAACAAAATCATTGTCTCCATCTGGCAACCATCACATGTTAAAGGTTAATTAACCCATTTATTAGCTCCTGTTATTTTCTAGACAAAATTTATGTTCAGTTTTATGTCATTGTTTTTGAACAAGCTGCCTGCAATATTGTATGAAATTAACCTTAAGAGCCTTGAATTCATTAACTTTAAGAGCCCTGAATTAAAATTATGCAATTTCCCCCCTGGAAATGGATTTTTTTTTTTTACAGCTTGCATTATTTTTGGTGGTTGGAAAATGCAATAACTTGTTTATTTTTATAAATTTTAAAATAATTTGTGGACATATAAATAAAGAAGTGAATAAAGCATATGAATATGTTTTTTTTGGTTGTATGTGTGAAGAGAAAGTTATGAAGTTGAAAATTGGGATGAAAATTGCATTAAAAATTGAATAACAGAGATCGAAAAATAATTTTTTGACGCACCTATAATTGAGCAATGTGAGGCAATTGATAAAATTTTCCTAAATACCTATTTTTGGTAGCATATCCTATTCTTCTTCTTCTTCAGCGTTCATTCTCAAACTCCCGTTGGATCTATCTTGTAGCAGATAACTCCCACTCCCACTGGATATCTCTTGTATCAGGACCATGGTCCTATTAGATTTCCAGCAGGATGTAGTCCAGAGAATGAAAATGCATTGTGTTGCCATTTTATTTGCGCCAATGGTCCGACACATCCGTCTTCGGCGGAATATCCTATTCAGGATGTAGCTATCAACCCAGGATTTTTTGGCTGTGGTGATTTTCCAGGCAATATAAATATGTCAAAAGGTTGCCATTGCTTTATGAATGGTCCGGATGCACAATTACCTGTGATGGGGATCGAACTTGGTATCTTGGTCATCACAGATGTGCTCTGTACCACTTCGATGTTGTTTTATAACCAAAAAACATAATGTAGACTGAATAAACAAATAACATGTAGATAGCACATACAATTCCAGTCCGTTCAAGATTAGACCTAAGAAGACATACATAATAATTTTATTCAATTCCAATCTGATAAATATTGTGTCTATGTTATTCCATAAATAAACAAACGTTCTAATAATATTTAAACATTGTGTAGTTCCATACTGATAAATTGCAGCATAGCAACAGGTGGATCGGTACACTATCAGACCCTTAGTGTTGTATATTCATTGTCGTATCCACACACCTGCAGGATCATAAAGATTAATAGAATTGTTTCTCTGGTTCCTTTATTAATTTTGCGATCACTACTTCATTATCTGTCTTGTTTTTAATTGCCTCATGTATGATCCTGAAGAATACCTGTTATGTAGCTGAGCACACTGTTCAGTAATCAGTACAGAGAAATCATGCCTGGGCCATGACTTGATGTTGTCAATCCAGGATTTTCTCTCGCTGTCTACTTCTACCCTGAACTGCTCCTTGTACAATGTTCCTTGCACAATAGTATTTGAAAGTGAGTCATCTCTCATTACATATCCCAATGAAACATATTTATGCCATTTCACCAAGGATAAATATTACCATTGTACATATCGGTAATAGTTTGAACACCACATTTCTCCAATAGTTTTATTGTATTCATATTTATCCTGCAGCTTCATCATGTTTCATTGTTTTAATTTTTCTCTAGTAAATGTAAAATGAACTTCAATCCGTTGTTCATTTATTGTAATGACACCTCAAACTTTGCATCAAGGAGAGCGAATACTACTGCTTTAAAGAATGGCTTTTACTTTCAATCCAACTTGTCTGGTTTCAGTCTGAGCGATGTTGAAATTGAGAAATCTGGCCAAGGTATATTTTTAAAGCCTGGGAAAGCTCTGAAGGTAAAATTTATAATGTTTCATAATCTAGCTTTACTATATCCTCTTCTTCTTCTGCGTTCGTTCTCAAAATCCTGCATATTAGTAGCATTCAGTCCTGATAACAATGAATTGTGTCATGGTTTGCAGATTGCTTGTGATATCTGTGCTTTTCTGCCTGACACATCCGACTTCAGAATGGCTTCTGGATCACTTTGACTATATAGAATGGGACCACCAACTCCACCCCAAGTCTCCTTAATCTCCTCTTATGATGAAATGCATAGAATGTAAACAGTGCTACTATTCTTTGCTTCCCTTTTGGACCTGGTTCCACATGGGCATGCTATATCCTTTCCTTAGATACGTAAAAGTACTTTCTTGTTACCTTAGATATGTAAAGGTACTTTGCTGTTACCTTAGATATGTAAAGGTACTTTGCTGTTACCTTAGATATCATCATCAGGTGCCATGACAACTGGCATAGACGGTCATGGCTCTCCACAACTCTCTATCTCCAGCATTATATATAAAAATCATTGTTTCCCTGCCGTGCCAGGTTGTCAAACTGTCTAATATTTTCTCAATTTGTTGCCCTCTGTCTCTGTTACCTTCAATCTTGCCTGTTGTGACTGTTCTCCACACCTCCCTGTCTCATGAAGTGGCAAAAAAATGAAGATTGTTTTTTTCTTGTGTTATTGATTAAGGTTCGTTTTGCATTTGACTCTTTCAACACCGCCACATGAGTTTTTCTGCTAAATCCATGATATTATCAGCATTTTTTAGAACTGCATCTGTATTGCCTCTAATTTCCCACTTTCCTATTTGATTTTTGCTGAAGACTCGCACCCATGTTAGTATAGGAGTTATATAGCACTGCAGAACTTCCTCACCTCTAATGACAAGGTCATATTACACAATATATATTTCATTATTCTGAATGTTGTTTTTGCCTGCTTTATTCTGCTGCTTATTTCTGTTGAACTTCTTCCATCTTCTGTAATCTTTGTACCTAAATATTTGAATTGCTGGACCTGTTTTAATACTATATCATTCACTTCGATCTTGCAAGATTGTGGTATTTTGTTTCTTTGAAATAAACATTACTTCTGTATTCTTCTTCTTCATTCGTTCACTTGAAACATGTCTATATCTGTAATTCTGTCTCCTTAATAAAACTCACTGTCTTTTGTAGTTCGTACAGTGTCCCATAGAGCTTTGATTCCAGTGTTGTTTCCTCTGGCCAATATGTCTGCCTCAGCGTTTCATGCTCAGAACACTCTTGAAGTATATGTTTGGCCTGTCCACATGTACACATGGCCGTGTTGCCAATCTTGAACTTTGTATACATGTGACTGCGGAGTCGGTTGTGTCCTGTTCTGAGACGTAGAATTATAACTTGTTCTAATCTGTTCATAATGTGATAGTCATCTTGTGTTGGTGTTTGTGGCTTTCTTATTGACTTGATCATCTGTTTTTTCTGATGGCAGGTGATTGGTATATCTGGTTGGTCTTCGGCAGCACCTTCCTTAGCCAGTTGGTCTGCTTTTTCATTTCCTGGTATTCCACAGTGAGAGGGTATCCACTGCATGGTTACCCTATACTGGTAAGACAATTCGCAAAGTAGTTTTTTCAAGTCTGTTAGTTTTCCAGACTGGAGAGCTTGAAGCACTGACCTTGCGTCTGTCAGGAATACCACAGGCTGTAGGTCAGAGTTGGAGTTCAGAAGTTTTTTAGCTGCCACACTAATTGCCTGGATTTCTGCATCATAATTATTGCAGAATTTTCCTGTCGGTTCTGTATTCTTGATATTTAGGAAGAGGCCTTTCTCTTTACCTTCTGTGACTACTGCATTAATTAAATCTTGAAGGTCTTCCTCACATTTAGCAATCAGAACAGTGTCATCTGCATATCTCAATATATATATATATGTAAAGATACTTTCATGTTACTGTAGATATGTAAAGGTACTTTCCTGTTACTGGGTTCAAGCATTTATGTTTTTTGTACTTTTTAAATAAACATTGTGTCATAGGTATAAACTAGTCTGGATTTTCCATATTTATATGGATTTTTGGCCACTCCAAAAAACCCCAATTTAATTTTAAAAAGGTCATTTTGTGTTAAATTTCCTAATAATTATTACCAATGTAAATGTTTTGTATCTCACACGCATATATTTATGGGGGGGGGGGGGAGTTGGGGATTTGTTTTCTTTATTGTGTTCTAAATTCTGGCATTTTTATTGAAATATGGGAATAAATTGTTAAAAATATGGATTTATAAAAAATTAGTTGACAGCGATGCCTTGTGTTGAAAGCTTTGCCTTGTGTTGACAACAGTGCATAAGAATTGCAATAAAACATTTTTCATTCACAAAACAATAACTTCTTTTCCTGTTGCTAAAATGAAGATTGTGAATCTTCCAAGAGCTGAGAAAGAGGAAATATGTTTTTTTCATGCTAGATGGTTACTTCCAACCATTACTGCCAGCCTCAGTTATCCCATGGTGTTATGTTATGTTATGTTATGTTATGCAGGCATTGTGATATGATAGAAGTTCAAAGTGTGTGCACATTACCAATTGTTTTCATTACGTTCTGATTTGTTTCTGCAGTTTCCTTAGCTTACTGTCACTGTTGTGATCTGTTTCTGCTACTTCTGGTAGTTAGTTAGTCAGTCGTCGGATCATCATCACTGCAAACTGGACACGTCCATAGTTGCTCCGATCTCTCCTTGAGTGTATCCGCAATTACACTTCTGCTGACAGTACGGTCCTATGCTGGTTGACCATCATTCTTCTGCGCCCTCCAAAATGTTCACCTCCAGCAACACCGCATTTCAATCCCTAATCTTTAATCCTAGCCATTGAAAAGGAATCATCATCCACATTAGTCTCACTCTCACGTGTTATATCTCTTAAGGAGTTTAAAACATCAGCTTGATCCATACTTCTGGTCCTTTGAGGCAACCATAAGTAGCAGAAAATCCAGGTAATATTGGCAGAATGTCTGCCCCTTTGTTGAGAGATGGAGTACATATTGGGAAATCTGAATATAGTGAAGTCAATCCTTTGTGACTTTTTAACCTTTTTCAATTGTTGTTGTTTTGTTTATTTATTGGGAACCACAGAAAATATTAAAAGTTTGCTCTTTTTCTCATGAACAAGAGCATTTCTCCATATCTCCAGAGCTTCTTTCCTGTTCAGAAAATTCTTTGCAGGTAAACAAAGATTTTAGTATAAGCTCTCCAGTAAGCTGCTGGGACCTAAAAGGAGAGTAAAGAATAACAGCACTAATCATGTATGTCATTAGAGGAGATTAAGAAAGTTTTGAGGGTGGGGTGGTTGTTCCATCCAACAAAGGGTAAAATTAACCCAGATGCTATGCTGAAGTCAGATGTGTTTGATCAAAAGGTGTAGATATTGTAGTAAATCATGACAGGATGCAGTTTATCCTCCAGACTACATACTGCTAATTTGTAGGAGTTTGAGAATGAACACAGAAGAAGAGTAGAAGCTGCATAGTTCTCTTCATGTGACATATTCTTTTCAGAATGTAGTTTTATTTTTGGATCTTCTGAACTCATGATTCTGGGCAAGTTGACCTGCTGCAGAGAGAGGCATGTTTGAACATTCTGAGATGTCTCTTAACCATTGTTGCTTTGGCAACCTGTGCTACCAGCAACTATACCTTCCAGTATGAATTTTTCCACACTGTTATGTCTCTTTATATGACCAAAAACTCTCAGCTTTCTTGTAATGATAAAAGCCAACCCTCTTCAACACTTAGTGTTTTTAATAATTTCTTGATTTGTCTTTTTCGCTGTCCATGATATTCTCAGAATCTTTCTGTAGCATCTCATGTTGAAGGCAGCTATTCTCATAATTTAAACATTTGATAAATGTGTACGTTAGAAATAGAATAGAGATTTATACAGATCGACAAGAACATTACCAATAGTGAAACAATGAAAACTTTCATGGTTTGGACGTGGATGTTGACATGATTCCTTGTCAAAAATGTTACTATAGGGAACAGTTGAATATAGAAGAAGCAGAGAAGGACAAAGAAAATCAAGGACTGGACAGGTTAGGATTTTCCCACACCCATCTGCATTACTGAAGATAAAAATCATTGGAGTGTGTTGATGAGTCCAATGTAATACCCCTAAAACCCTGATGGCTTATGGGCTTATGAATGAAATAAATGATATCTCATAATTTGAATCTAATTATAATTAAATGTATAAATGTAATTGGACACATTCCACACTGTTTTTTTCTTCTTAACTTTGAGATCTTCTTAGTTAGGAGTATGATCAGTCTAGGGAGCATTAGTTCAGTTGTTTGGACTTCCTTCACCTGCAGTTTGCTTTCTCACAATATCCACTATCTCCATGTCCTGAACCCTTGGTTCTAGGATAGTCTTCTCGACAGGTTCCATCACCTTAGACATTGGACATCATATGAAACAGTAAATTAAACTGTGTTTCATCTTCGTCTTCTTCAATGTCCATTCTCAAACTCCAGCCGTATGTTGCAACCAGAAAAATAAAAGTTCATAACATTAGCACTTTCGTTTCTATTTTGTTGTTTTTCCACATGTTTTTAAACACGTGTTATTTTGCAATATGCCATTGCCAATCTCTTCCTTATTTCTGTCATGCAGTCTCCTGCACTGTTGATGTTTGCTTAAGCAGGTTTTTTAAATGCATGCCCAATCCATTTCCATTTTTTATCCTTAATATGGTTGTCTATATCTATATACATATAGTTTAATATTTCCCCCATAGTTACTTCTTCTGGGAATTCCTTTTTTTTTTTGGAGTGGCCCATGGTATACTAACCATGGTTTTTGGAAAGATTTTCCTTACTACACCAAACAGTTATATAAAATTTGTTTATTATATCAAGTTTCTAGTATTTAAATTTCCTTACATCTGCTAAGTGTGAAATTGATGTGAACCATTCATTTTGTTGTAGGCCTAATGATGCATTAAACCCTTGCCCTGTGGAGTAATGCCGCTGCTGTCTTAAAAAATGACCCATACATGAACTTTTCTATTGTAAAACTGTCTTGCTGTGTTTTTAATTATCTCTTCATAATCTGAAACATAACATTGACTGTGGCATTTTTTTTATGTCTTTCTAGAAAAAGATTGAATCAGCTGTAGGTGATGGTGCAGGAAGCCATCTTGTTAAAGAACATAAAATGAATGACATGACAAAGTTGAGAGTTCGTGCTGACAAATATGAGCTACCTAGTGCCATATTGACTACAAAAACATCATATGCAAGGCTAGGAAGGTACAAATAATTCACCATTTTATTTCACATGTTTTATGTGCTTGAGATAACAGGTGGAAATTCAGTAAAACAGTATAGGGGACCTACCAATTGTGAAAATTGTATTTGTGATTTTTGTGTGCACTCCAGTGCTATATGTTCTCAAACAGGTCTTGTTGTTTACACTTGATACATATGTTTTTGTTGAGAGATCACATCAATTAGCTTTTATTGTGATTCATGTAAAACTGTATTACATCATATTGTCACTTCATGGATGGGGGGTGTGTTGAGAAAATTATTTAAAGTGTGTGCATGCTGGAGGGATGTGGCACATGGTGCAGGATGGAGAAGTGTTCCTGTGGATTGCCAGACTTCCTTCTGGGTAGCAATAGAGAAAATAGGAAATGATGTCCTATTGCTGTTGAATCTGAGGTACAGTCATCTATTCATAAGAAATTCAGCGATGGTCATCGATTCTATACACTGATAATTCTGTTGTTAAGCATGAGCATAGTGCTTGGGCCTACACAGCTCAGTTTGTGGGGAAAACTATTAGAGAGGAGAGTGGAGTTTTCACTGTGGCCAGCAGGCGGCATAGCGATGGAGATTATAACATAGCAATGACTAAACCTTGAACTGGATGGGGAAATGAACTACAATTTATGTCTACATTCTCAGTGATTCGATGAACATGATCAGAAATATACAAGTGGATTGTGGTCATGAACAGTGACTTGATGCTGTGGTGATGTCAAAGTTTGAAGGAGCCATATTCGTTATTGTGCCTGGTCATTTGAATCTTCAGGGTAATGAGAGAACAGATAGGCTGGTGAGTTTTGCCACTGTATTGAGCAATGGTCCAGGGTCCAGGCATACATATTGAACTCATTATACAAAAAAGGTTCTGTCATTTGAAATTAAAAATGATTCTTTTTCCATGCCTAGAATAAAGAAGTTATGTTTGAAATGTGACAGCACATATGCCATCATTGTAGATTGTAATGTGACAGCACATATGCCATCATTGTAGATTGGAATGTGACAGCACATATGCAATCATTGTAGATTGAAATGTGACAGCACATATGCCATCATTGTAAATTGAAATTTGACAGCACATATGCCATCATTGTAGATTTAAATGTGACAGCACATATGCCATCATTGTAGATTGGAATGTGACAGCACATATGCCATCATTGTAGATTGGAATGTGACAGCACATATGCCATCATTGTAGATTGGAATGTGACAGCACATATGCCATCATTGTAGATTGAAATGTGACAGCACATATGCCATCATTGTAAATTGAAATGTGACAGCACATATGCCATCATTGTAGACTGAAATGAATGTTTGCTAACCAACAGAGATCAGAAACTCTCAGTTGTCATGTAATTGAAGGGAGATTGAAGCATCAACATGTCTCAACGTGTTGTGTTTGAAATGATGATACTCGGACGACTAACTAACTTCATGATTGGATATTAGAGAAACAAATGGCAAAGGATCAAAGAGAAGCTTTGATGCATGTTTCATCTGTTGGTTCTGGAAAGCTTTGATGCATGTTTCATCTGTTGGTTCTGGAAAGCTTTGATTAATGTTTCATCTGTTGGTTCTGGAAAGCTTTGATGCATGTTTCATATGTTGGTTCTGGAAAGCTTTGATGCATGTTTCATTTGTTGGTTCTTGAAAGCTTTGATGCATGTTTCATTTGTTGGTTCTGGAAAGATTTGATTAATGTTTCATTTGTTGGTTCTTGAAAGCTTTGATGCATGTTTCATCTGTTGGTTCTTGAAACCTTTTTGCATGTTTCATCTGTTGGTTCTGGAAAGCTTTGATGCATGTTTCATCTGTTGGTTCTGGAAAGCTTTGATGCATGTTTCATCTGTTGGTTCTGGAAAGATTTGATTAATGTTTCATTTGTTGGTTCTTGAAAGCTTTGATGCATGTTTCATCTGTTGGTTCTTGAAACCTTTTTGCATGTTTCATCTGTTGGTTCTGGAAAGCTTTGATGCATGTTTCATCTGTTGGTTCTGGAAAGCTTTGATGCATGTTTCATCTGTTGGTTCTGGAAAGATTTGATTAATGTTTCATTTGTTGGTTCTTGAAAGCTTTGATGCATGTTTCATCTGTTGGTTCTTGAAAGCTTTGATGCATGTTTCATCTGTTGGTTCTTGAAAGCTTTGATGCATGTTTCATCTGTTGGTTCTGGAAAGCTTTGATGCATGTTTCATCTGTTGGTTCTGGAAAGCTTTGATGCATGTTTCATCTGTTGGTTCTGGAAAGCTTTGATGCATGTTTCATCTGTTGGTTCTTGAAAGCTTTGATGCATGTTTCATCTGTTGGTTCTTGAAAGCTTTGATGCATGTTTCATCTGTTGGTTCTTGAAAGCTTTGATGCATGTTTCATCTGTTGGTTCTGGAAAGCTTTGATGTGTGTTTCATTTGTTGGTTCTGGAAAGCTTTGATGTGTGTTTCATCTGTTGGTTCTGGAAAGCTTTGATGTGTTTTATCTGCTGGGTCTGATAGTATGTACATCATAATAATCATTAAAAAGTATCTTCTGATGCCTTTAAATTTAGTACAAACTCACAGATTGGTACATATTTTTCTGGAAAGATAGAGGGCAGAGTAAGTTCTCTGTACCACCAGTTAAAGTTCTGGAAAGATGTTTTTGTGCTTGTTTCAGAACCCTAGGAATTATGAGCAATTATCTCTTACTTCCTATGTGCAATGGGGAGGTTTCTGAGCTTTCTTTCATACCCAGGAGACTTCACCTTTTGACTTGGTGCAATGCCTCTTGGAGGATCCTTCTAATCCGGGGGGAGCACATCTTGCTAGACGAGCTGATAGTTTCCTTTGGTCACCCATTATTTGTCTATCCTCTGACTAGGTGCTTTGCAGTCAGTGAGCTGTTCCTCGTGTAAGACCACTCCATTACCACCCTTTGTGTCCCTAGGTCCCATACTTAATTTCTTAAAAGGGCCCACTGTGAACCTCCTCATCCGAGATTCATATTTTACCTACCTCTTTGGGTAATATACGCAATGGCGAGGAGTAAAAATACACAGACCTTGCCTGGCGATAAATTGGAAGGCCATCTCAAACGGACGAGGTGAGTGTGTGAGAAATGTCATGCTTCTCGGACGACTAGACCCATCTTGCACTTGAAAACTGCTAAATTTATCAATACGGCACTCTTAAACCTGACAACATCAATGAGCACCTGTCTCATGTATAATTCTAGTTGTTCCATAGTTTTTGTTTCGTGTCACAAGTATGTAGTCATTTTTGTATATTCCTTGTCCTGTGTCGTTTCACCTCTTCCAGTCAATCTACATGCCAATGTGAATGTCCATATTCCTTACTATCCATTTTCTGTTGTATATTTTAATTTTGTTTTAATTTTTGTCTTGATTACAAAAGGCCTTTTGGATGAAACGTCGATTTGTCTTTAGAGATTAGCAAAACTTCATTACCCTATTCCTGGATTTACCTATTCTACACATTTCACAGCTGAATGTGAAGCAATAAAATAAGCAACCCACATGAAGAAAGCCAGGATAGTGATCCTGACTGATGTCAAATCTGCTTTGCATACTCTCCAGAACCCAAACACATTCCACCTGAACATCCTAAAATCATTTCTAGGTCAACTTCTTCTTCTTCTTCTTTCGTTCACTTGAAACATGTCTATATCTGTAATTCTGTCTCCTTAATGAAACTCACTGTCTTTTGTAGTTCATACAGTGTCCCATAGAGCTTTGATTCCAGTGTTGTTTCCTCTGGCCAATATGTCTGCCTCAGCGTTTCATGCTCAGAACACTCTTGAAGTATATGTTTGGCACTCTGTGCTGCCTGTCCACATGTACACATGGCTGTGTTGCCAATCTTGAACTTTGTATACATGTGACTGCGGAGTCGGTTGTGTCCTGTTCTGAGACGTAGAATTATAACTTGTTCTAATCTGTTCATAATGTGATAATCATCTTGTGTTGGTGTTTGTGGCTTTCTTATTGACTTGATCATCTGTTTTTTCTGATGATAGGTGATTGGTTGGTCTTCGGCAGCACCTTCCTTAGCCAGTTGGTCTGTTTTTTCATTTCCTGGTATTCCACAGTGAGAGGGTATCCACTGCATGGTTACCCTATACTGGTAAGACAATTCGCTAAGTAGTTTTTTCAAGTCTGTTAGTTTTCCAGACTGGAGAGCTTGAAGCACTGACCTTGCGTCTGTCAGGAATACCACAGGCTGTAGGTCAGAGTTGGAGTTCAGCAGTTTTTTAGCTGCCACACTAATTACCTGGATTTCTGCATCATAATTATTGCAGAATTTTCCTGTCTGTGTTCTTATTGTATCTCTAGGCTTGTGTGGATATTCTATATATACACCTGCACCTCCATTTCTCACAGCATTCTGTGCTGACCCATCTGTGTATACTCTGACCCATATATCTTGTGGATATTCCTCATCCAGGAAACTGAGGGTGACTGTCATTCGCTGCACACTGTTCTGTTCGTCCTCGCTTAGTATTCCTTTCACATAGGTCTGAATGTATATTGGCATTCCATGCCTTTCACTCCACGGGGTTTGTTCTGGTACAGACCTTAAGGGGCTGTCAACGTCAGGTAGGTCTGTAAGTTGTCTACATAGTCGTTTAGCTTTATGGATAAAGCTGCTTCTTTTCAGTCGCCCCATTGCTAGATTTTGGAATCTTTCCTTCATTGGATGACTTGGCATACACTGAAACTTTTCTGCTTGAATTAGTACTTTTGTGTCTCTGCGTTTGCCAAGTGTTTGCATTCTTCCCATTTTCTGCATCTCTGCTATGGGTGTTGATTTCATTGCTCCCAACATAATTCTAAGTGCCTGGTTTTTCACTTTATCTAGATCTTGTAATGTGGTGTTTGATGCAGGACACCACGCAGCTGAACCATATTCCAGGTGTGGTCTTATGCCGTGCTGGTAAACTTTACTGAGTATATTCCCACTGGCTCCCCATGTGGTTCCACTTAGTTTTCTCAGGATAGCTAACTTCCTCCTGGCTTTTGTTGTTGCTTTGTTTATGTGCTGCTTCCATGTCAGCTTATCATCAAAAGTAACTCTGAGGTATGTGGGTTGTTTGTCTTCTTTCAAGAGCTAAAGAGATAAAGCAGATTTAATGAAGGCAGTAATAAATTCATTTCAAGATCAAGATGATGTCAATGAGGCTGAGAACGTACACATACAGAGAATGTTAGAAATGGGAATATCTAGAGGTGAGAGAATGAAAAGTAAATTTTTTGGAAAGTCCGGAAGATCACACAATCAACACCTGAACGGGACTCTACATACACTGGGATGGCTGCTGGAACTGTGGGCGGAGCACTTATGGGAATGCCCCACATGCAGTGAAGCCAGTTTCTAATCAAGAATCAAGTACAGTTCATTGAAGAAATCCATAACAGTGTTTGACTCCACCTGGAGAATGAGGAAGACAAAGACATCCATATGTTCTTTAAGTGTCAGGTTTTGAGTGTAATTATTATACATTCTTTTATAGTGCATATGCTGTAGCAGACCTCAATTTTGATGGAAACGATGATGTGGTCATTGGTTCACCAGGATTTTATTCCACTTCAAACCAAAAAAATGGCATGATTTTTATTTTATTTGGTAGGTAGTTCATCTTTTTTTTATAATTTGGAACATAATTATCCATTATATTACATCCATGACCATCATCATCATCAATCATCATCAAGTGCCGACCATGCAACGAAGGTTGGCTGCAACAGACCTCCAACATCCCCTGTCGCATGTCTTGGTGGTGCACTCTGCTAGACTGTAACCTGTCCATCTTGTGATGTTACTCTCTCACGTGTATCTGTGCCTACTTCTTGCTTGCTTCCCTTTGATTTTACCTTCAAGTAAGGTCTTCAATAAGGTGTCATATCTTTTAATGTGTACAAAATATTTTATTTGCCTGATCTTTATTTCTCTTAGTAATTCTTCCTTCTTTAGTAAGTGTTTTTAGAACCGCTTTGTTTGTTTTCTTCTCTTTCCACGATGTTCTTCCTATTCTTCTATATACTCACATCTCAAAAGTATCAATTCTGTCTTCTAATTGTTTATTTAGTGTCCATGTTTCTAAGCCATACATTAATATAGAATAGATGTAGCATTTTATAATTCTCATTTTTAACTTGTTTGTAATTTCTTTAGATATTACTATTTTCTTCATGTCATTGAAGGTACTTTTAGCCATTCCTATTCTCCTTTTAACTTCTATTTCACATCTGTCATCATTTGTGACTATGTGTCCAAGACATTGATAATGTTTTACTTGTTGTAGTTTCTCTCCATGTATGTTTATGTTTAGCTCTTGTTCTTCTGTGTCTTTGCTGATTATCATGGTTTTTTTTTTGGATATATATTTCCAGTCCATATTCATTACTTGATTTATTGACTTGATCCATTAGTCTTTGTAGTTCATATTCACTTTCTGCTAAATGAACAGTGTCATCTGCATATCTCAGGTTGTTTATTATTTTTCCATTGATCTTGAGTCCTTGCATTTCTTCTATATTTTTAAAGATATTCTCTGTGTAGATATTAAATAGGCTTGGTAATAAAATGCAGCCTTGTCTTACCCCTCTTCTTATTTCTATGTATGGAGAGTAGCTGTTTTCACACCTTATTGATACAGTATGTTCCCAATATATATTTCTCATTAGTCTGATGTCTTTTCCATCTATGCTTATTTCTTGAAGAAATTTGATTACTTTTTCATGTCGAACTCTGTCAAAGGCCTTGCTGTAGTCTATGAAGCAAATATAGATACTTTTTTGGAATTCTATATATTTATCTATCACTAGTCGGATACTAAGTATAGCTTCTCTGGTTCCTTTGTTTTTCCTAAAACCGAATAATTCTTCACCGACCTCCATGTCTATCTTGTTTTTAATTCTTTCATGTATTATCTTGAGGAGTATCTTAGTTAAGTGACTCATTAGACTTATTGTTCTATATTCATTTATTAATTCAATAATTACAATTTATTCCTTTATCATCCATGACCAGAGATTGATAAAAGAATAAATGGTAATTATTACTACCAAAGAGGAAAATCTAAGTGTTATAGAAAACATCACAAACTTCGAAATAGTCATCACAGCGCCATAGATAACACTTTTCTACAGGGGTTTTAACTTGAACAAATTCACTTCGTTTATTGGGGATTTTTTTATGATCTTCTTTTGGGAATAGGTCTACTGCTAAGAAAGGGGGCTGTAACCTGTATTCAAACTGGTTTCTTAGTATTAAATGTGTTTTATTTTCCTAAGGGGAATTTTGAACCCTACAACCCCTGCAAACTTACCATGAACTAGAAACAAGAGATGATTGAACTGATGATGAAATAATTCCTGTGAGCTGGTAGATCTTGACAGCCCATAGTCTTTCTAACAAAAGCACAGGGTCCTATAAGTTATATAACTGTGGTGACACTTGGACTTCTACAAGGTTGTCTCAAAGCCATGGTTGTGTCAAAGGGTGGGTTATGGATGCATAATTAGGTAGTCTTTGAAGGGAGGCACTTCAGTGCGTCTGTATTCCAGGATTATCACATTCTGCCAGGAGCATAGCAGACACTTTTAGGCCAACTATCTAATCATTCTTCTGTTAGATGTGTTAACCGATTGGCAGTGATGGCACACATAGAATTTCTCATCACTTTAGAGTTTTACACAAAAAGACAATGATTCAACATCTGCTGGCCAACATCTCTTCATTATCCATGGAGATATTTGATAGAAGACAAAAGTAAGAAATTGAGACAAGATGTGACAATGATGTTTATTACAGGTGACAAGTTGTCAACCTATTCCCCAACTTTCTGTAGTCGCTCCTACGACATGTCTAGAAATAAGACAGTGGCCTTATTATTTGCACCCTGAACTAGAAATCTAGGCCCCGGTTGTCACACTGGCGAGAAACAGGAAAGGACTGCGTTATTTTGTTGTGGTTAAAGATATAACATGGATAATCACCTGGTAAAGTTTTGTCTAAAGATATATTACCATTGACCTGGAGAAGATAGCTATCTGTGGTACATGATGATGATGTGGATCTTCTAATTGCCCTGTTTTCTTATAGTTAAACTGATTTATTGTATAGCCAAAACTTCGAACATAGTAGTTAAGTTTTGCTAATCACTGGCAGCGCAGATGGTATCACAAATTGATTTTTCAACCAAAACGTCTTTATCAAAAACACAATAGATAACCTCGAGTAAGAACGGAACTATTGACATTTATGTGCACATGGCAGAGCTAAATATAGATATAACCCGAAGAGTAACATTGATTTGTGTGTTATTATGTATATTTCCAGCGATTAGCAAAACTTCATTACCCTGTTTCAAGTTTCGCCTGATGGATTTCAATTTTTCATGCAGTGAGTACGTATGATCCATTTTCCTATAGGCACTGACAATGGCTTGAATATGTCATTCTTGGACATAGAGAAAGCAGCAGACATAAAGATACCCGGGCCAGAAGATCAACATGGTGTAAATATTATTACAGTTTCACTTTGTTTTAATTCCTAGAGATTATAAGCAATAAAACTCTTGTTTCCTCTATATAGACACACACACACACGAGAGAGAGAGAATGAGGGAGGGAGAGAGTGTTGTTGTTATACAGTGGGTTGTTGTTTTATACAGTGGCTTGCTGTGTTATAAAGTGGCTTGCTGTTTTATACAGTGGCTTGCTGTGTTATACAGTGGCTTGCTGTGTTATACAGTGACTTGCTGTGTTATAAAGTGGCTTGCTGTTTTATACAGTGACTTGCTGTTTTATACAGTGACTTGCTGTGTAACAATGGGTTGCTATACAATGTGTTGTTCCCATCTCCAACAATTACTCATGGTTAGTTCTTATTTTATATTTGTGTGGGGGGGGGGGGGGGAATTCTTTTATACCCAGAAAATCAAAACTCTCATCGGTGTTCAATGCTTTCAGAAGTCTTATACACAGAGAGGGTGTTGATTATATGAGTTATGTAACTTTTCTATCTTTCTGTCCCCAAGATTGAATATTTATAATTACCTAGAGTTTACTGTTGTATAATGGTTGGTCTAATATGTTAATAATGAGATCTTCAGAACTTCTGCATGTGGACTCAGAGAGTGTCTATTTGTGTATGTAGAAGGCATGTCTTAACCAATTTGTAAGCAAACATCCTGTAACCATCTGGTGGTATCCATGTTGACCACTTTTCACCACACAGTTCATATGTCCATATTTTGTTTTATATATTCTAAAACTCTCACTGAATTTCTCTTGTAGCTGGACAATGGTTATTCTAGATTTACAACAGAATGTAGTCCAGGAAGAGGGGGGGGGCTAAGGATCTCTCATTGCTCTCGTGCAGACTCAGGATACAGCTGCGCTTGCTGTCTTCCTGGCCAACACTTTTTGGCTTGTGTCTGTGGATGTAGGTGCTGTAGATGGAATGAGAATTGCCTGGAAAGAGACAGGCAATATCAAATAGACCTCTACGCCAACACAGCTAGCAGTACTGTCAGCACACTATGACATAACGCATCTTTGCATTTCATCTAGGTCAGCCAAAACATTGGAGTCCCGTTATGAGTAGATCTCTCTAAAATAGGGTGATTCTAAGAGTAAGCATTCAATCTGGAAAAAGCAACACATGAGGTTAGCATTGTGTATATGTGAAACAATATATAATGTCAATTAAGCTACAATTGTCCAGCACAAGACTGACTGGCGGAACACAGAATTTGTAT
Organism: Meghimatium bilineatum; assembly: GCA_034231615.1. Classification (NCBI taxonomy): domain Eukaryota; kingdom Metazoa; phylum Mollusca; class Gastropoda; order Stylommatophora; family Philomycidae; genus Meghimatium; species Meghimatium bilineatum. Next base: position 14,743,482 of record CM067315.1, on the reverse strand, counting down.
GAACACGACTCATAAAAAGAGAATTGTGTTCAGTACTTAAGAGCATAGAGGGGAATGATGCCTTACATAACTGAGAAGAACCATGTATTTCTTCTTCTTCTTTCCTTTCTCTTTTACCCTTTACGGGTGTCGAGGGAGATACAATGTTTTTGTTCTCGATTTTCTGGCAGCTACAGATAATGTTATTTGGTGTTCGTGTAATGCCTCTTTGATGTCCACCCAGCGTAATCTAGGTCTACCCTCGGCTCTTCTTTCTGCTTCTCCTCTCTTCGTATATGCTTTATAAACTAATGAATCACACTGAATTTTTTCCAGATGACCAAACCATTGTTTCTGTTGGTTTTGTATGTATTGTAGAATTGATATGACACCCACTCTTTCTCTTATGACATAGTTTCTAATTCTGTCTTCTGGTCACTCCTGTGGCTTTTCTCAGACATCTCATCTCTGTTGTAACCAGTTGTCTCTTATTTTTTGTTGTTAAGGACCATGTTTGACATTGGTAGCACAGGGTTGGAATGAAGATACTTTGGATAAGATAATTTTTTGTTGATATTGGTAGCATTTATGTTGACCATGTATTTAGAAGTAATAAATTGTATAATTAAATTTAGGTTAACTATGCTGAAAATGGATAATATCAGGTGAAAAGGTGCATACATCAGAACTTTGTTGTAAGTGATGATACATTATAACAAGCATAAAAAGCAACACAACGCATTTCCATTCTCTGGACTGCATACTGCTGGAAATCTAGTAGGACAATTGTCCTGCTATCAATCAATAATCCCGTAACCCTTCAGGGTCGTAGTGGTACCATATTGGATGCTTCAGCACACAGAGTCCTCCAGCGAATTCTGAATTCTATCCTCAGCGATGCGAATGAGTGTGGAAATATCTTGTCCTGTCCATTCCTTGATGTTGTCTGTCCATGCCTTTATTTGCCCTCCTCTGCTTCTTCCCCCTTCAACAGTTCTCTGCAGCATAGTTTTTGACAAGGAATCATGTCTGCATACATGTCCTGCCGTAAGAGAATTCCAATGGGAGTTTGAGAATGAATGCTCAAGAAGAAGAATAACAAGAATCACTTTCAGGAAAATGATAATTTGTTGAATAGTTTTACTTAAAGGCTCGCAATACATATCAATAAATATTTAATGATATAACATATATTTAACATATATTTAACACACACACTCATATATATATAAGATGTAACATATCTGCAGGCTCATTCACAGTTTGGATCTTCATTGGCCATACTGGATCTTGATAAAGATGGCAAACTTGATATTGCTGTGGGAGCTCCTAGTTTTGGTTCTGTCAACCTAATGTATACTGTATGTATTTGATTATGTCTTCTTGTTGTCAATTGTATTAAGTTAGCCTCATTTATTTCGTGTATGATCAGAACTGAATGAGTCACTCTTCTCAACATCACGCAGAGTATTACATGGATCTACTGTCCAGGTCATGATGAGGTCATGGGAAATGAAAGAGCTGATGTGTTGGTTGGTAAAGCCTTGGTGAACGGCACCGAGATAAGAAGAGACAGGATTGAATTGATTAGAACAGTCATGGATACCCTACAAGAACACGAGGAGTTCAAATGAGACAATGTACATATTCAGAGATAGGTAGAAATGAGAGGGACTAGAGGCATTGGGAGAAAGTAATCCCTCTCCGGAAATATCAGAAGAACACGTAATCAGCAACTGACTGGACACTGAGCTTATACATTTTTAGGTGGCTGACATGATGTTCGTCCGTCGTGATCGACGATGACCAAAAACTCAACCATAATAATAATAACAATAAATAATAAAATAATAAAGTTAATAGTGCGTTTTTAAATGACTAGCAAGTCCAATGCGCGCACAAAATGTTCTTTTACAGAATTGACAACAATAGAAGGTATCTGTGTGAGGTTGAGATGTTTTTTCTTTTCTACGTGTCCGCTTCTGTCTTGCAGTTTCTTGTCTGAATTCTTCTGCCGCTAGTGCTCCCGTTCTAATGCTGTAACGCCATGCTGCTCTATCCTGAGCGAGGCTCTCCCAAGCGCCTACGTCAATGTTAAGATGTTTCAAGGATGACTTGAGCGTGTCTTTGAAACGCTTTTTCTGTCCACCAGCTTTTCGAAATCCTGCCTTGAGTTCTCCATAATATATTTGTTTTGGCAATCGCGAGTTCTCCATACGCACAAGATGGCCTGCCCAGCGTGCCTGCGCCTTCATAAGTATTGTGTGGATGCTTATTGAGGTTGATTTTTCCAAGACCTCGTAGTCTGGTACTTTGTCCCACCAATGGATGTTTAGTAATTTACGTAGGCAGGTAAGACAGTAAGATGGCTGACATAACAGTAAGCAGAGCATATATGGGAATGCCCTCAGTGCTGTGACACTTGTTCCTAATCAAGAATGAGTCTTCTATCAAATGGTCCCGATGGATGACAAAGAGATGCAGACATTACAACTTTGTCCTTTTTTTGGCAAACTCCTAGTTGGTGGAATACTTGATGTTCCATCACTTCAGATAGATCAACAGATCTGACAGAAGAAGGATGAACTAGTTGGTGGAATACTGGATGTGCCATCACTTCAGATAGATCAACAGATCTGACAGAACAATGATGAACTAGTTGGCTGAGAAGAATATGCTGTGCTCCTGACAACAGTGATGATATTGGGACACTAGAATGCCTCCCTTTCTGGACTAAAAATACATCGATAAATCCACCTAACACAACCATGTCTTTGGGACAAAAAAAACACCTTATGAACCTTATGTGAGTTAGGATGTCACCTCGGCTACTCAACTGAGAAGTTCCTGTGCTTTTGTCAGAAAGGCTACTGACTGCCAAGAACTACCTGCTCACTGAAATGACTTCATCATCATATTTTTGTATTTTCAAAAAACCTCAGTTTTCTTTTTAAGATGTTGTTTAAGATTCAACCTTCTTCCAGTTTAATATTATTATTTCTTGTTTTGTTTGTTCAGCTGTTTATCATATTAGCAATATCTTTCTGTAGCATCTCGTTTGGAAGGGAGCACATCTCTTTGTCAATACTTTATTAAATACATATGTTTGAGAATATTTAACATACATGCGCTCATTAAGTTTACAGACAAATATAAACATGATGTTTTTGGCACTTTTGCAGGGAAAAGTTTTCATATATTCTCTTGTGAGTGAAAAACAGTATAGTCTTCTTGGTGTAATAGCATGCAAGGTAATATTATCTTTTTGTTATCATCTTCAATTAAGTCTTTATATCCTAGTGGTAATCAATGTCTAAAAAAGATACATTCAACTGCAAATGGAAAATAATACAAAATAAACTACACCAGATGAAGGATTCATGGCGAAGTAAGAAAGCAGAGATACAAAGATTTACAGACACCAACAATTTGAGAAACATCTATGATGCACTTAAAACATTAAATGGCCCAACCTCGTCAAGATCGTTTCCCCTACTTAATGAAAAGGAAACTTAACTAATAGTAGAGAAAAATAATATTATTCAGCACTGGGTAGAAAACTTTGAGCACATTTTGAATAACCCATAAATAAATGAAGAGGCTATCAACCGACTACCGCAGGTTCCTCTCAATGAAGCACTAGTTGACACCTACTTTGGAGGAAACTCGTAAAGCAATTTATCAGCTCTCTATAGAAAAAGCACCTGGCTCCAAATCAAAACCAATCTTCTTCTTCTTCTTCAGTGTTCATTCTCAAACTCCCGTTGGATCTCCCTTACACGTCCGTCTTAGGCGGGAAAACCAATCAAAATGTATAAGTTTGGTGGTAAAAATCTAATTAAAAAACTTCATATAATTTTCCAACAGTCATGGAAAAGCGAAACTGTTCCACAAAATTTCAAGGATACAACAATTACACAGTTGTATAAATGTACCGGTAAGTAAAGTAAAGTAACCCATATCATTTATTAATGCCGTAAGGGTGTGAGATGTTAGCGGTCTCACATTTCAGTGGCTTTGCAAATCTTCTTCTTCTTCAGCGTTCATTCTCAAACTCCCACTGGATATCTCTTGTATCAGGACCATGGTCCTATTAGATTTCCAGAAAGATGTAGTCCTGAGAATGGAAATGCGTTGTGTCGCCGTTTTATTCGCGCCATTGGCCCGACACATCCGTCTTCGGCGGGGCTCTGCAAATGAGGGCAGAAGCCATCTCCTCTCCCTCGCAGTCTTTACTTCCCGAATTAATCTTCTCCCTCGCAGTCTTTACTTTCCAAATTAATCCGGTACCCATTTAAGGCTGGGTCAACCCAGGGGCCGTTGCGATCTGAAAATAATTTCCGCCTAGGACCTAGGACCACTCATATGTGAAGCCAGTGTGCTAACCACTGTGCTATGCTGTTCCCCCTATCACAATATAAATTTACTATAAATGTAAAAGGAACTGCCAATCCTGTAATAACCATTGACAATAACCACTTATTAAATCTCTCAACTGTCTATCAGAGGAGCGTGGTAGCCTAGTGGATAGTGATCATCCGGGTTGTGATTTCTCACTTGACACGACCACTCCTCCAGTCGACTCAGCTGTAAATGAGTACCTGACACATGAGTTAGGGAAGGTAAAAAACAGCAAGGAAGGGAACTGGCCACCCCACCTAATAGTTGCTGCGGCTTAGTACATGAAGAGTTATCTTCATCCCCGACGGCAGATGCCATGGGACCTACCATTACTGTCTATCAATTTTTGGAAGATATTTTTGTCACAATCTTTTTGAACAATCTTGTATGGCTTTTCGTGTCTTGCAGATGGTCATTTAGCAATAAGAAGAAGCAATCCGTTGAATATTTTCTAAGGAATGTGACTTTTCAAGTGACCATATCACAGCAACGGAAGATATCACAGCAATGGAAGATATCACAGCAATGGAAGATATTTGTTTGAATTTTTCTCTTTATTTTCTTCCATATCTTTAAACATATTATTTCTGATCAATGCTGCTCCCACACGCAGGTTCTGCTTTCAGACATCCTGAGTTTTGGCCATGTTTTTCCAGTTTTTGGATCCTATGTGAAACCTTTCATTGAGGATTTACATATTTCTTTATAACTTAGCATTGGTCTACCATGGGCTCGATGGCCTTCAGCCAGTTCCCCGAATAATACTTGTTTTGGGATGCAGCAGTTTAGCATTCTGCAGACTGACCCAGCCAACACAATCTATTTATATTGAGTGTTTCCATGGGAAATGGTAGCTGAATATAGCGCAACACTTCCATGTTGGTGATTTTGTCATGCCATTTGATGTTTGTTTTAGGTCGTTGCTGATCAGCACAATTTGTTTTGCAGAGACACCCCTGTGAGCCAGACCATGATTGTTTGGCTCGTGCTGTTTGTGTGTCCGCACTCTTGAACAACAATTTGACCACTTACCATAGGGTGCATGAATTTAATTGTGTAGCTTAAACCACCATGTTCAAGATCCATGCCACATGGGCTGGCATTGATGATGGGGTTGTATTTTGTGATACTTTCCTGAAAGTTTGTTTGAAGGGGATCTCTAGCAGATTATCTATGCTTTGTACAAGAGTTGTAATATCAAAATTTTCTGCTTGTTTCACCATTTTGGTGCACCCTAGGAGTTTGAATTTGGAAACACACTGCTTAGTCCTCCCTTTTTTTCATGTATGCGTTAGTTTGTTCTTTCAGTGCCAAGGATGGCACATTGGGCAGAAATCATGTTTCTCTATGCCGTGTGGTTGGCTGCAAGTTGTTGTAGTTCTTGGGTGGTGTTAATAACCATTGTCATTGTCTCGTTCTTGATTGTTTTTCATAGTGTTGTCCTGGGTCTTCCGCAATTTCATTTTCGTGCTGCAGACAATGACAGAGCTTGCTGGATAAGTCTATTCTCGTCTGATCTAAGCACATGACCTAAATACTTCCGTCTTCTAATAATAATAGTTGACACATATTCTTGTTTGGATATGTTTCTTATTGATTCATTTTAGACAAAAATTTTCCAATCTATGTTCAGGATTTTTCATAGACATTTATGTGTAGAATGAGGATAAAAAATGAGCGTCTGATTTCTCCAGAACACAAAGCCTGATGTCACACCTAATAATTTCTGTATGGGGGACCTTCCCATAGATAGTCTTACTGACCTCCACCACCTGAAATATCTGTCTGCCAATTATGCCAAGTTCACAGCTTCCATCTCTTTATCAATGCTATGGACCATTGGGGGCAATCCCCACCACCCAATGACTAGCTATGGATGATATATGTTTGGTGGACTCTATTGCCTCCTTATGTCAGCAGAAACCAGTCCCTTGAAATATATCTTATCATCCTCTAACCTTTGAAACACACCTCTCTGTCCTTGGAACTTTGAAACACATCTCATTATCCTTTGACCCATGAAACACATCTCATAATCCTTTAACTGCTGAAGAAAGATGTGTCTGGCCATTAGCACAAATAAAACAGTGACACCTCGCATTTCCGTTCTCCGGACTACATCCTGCTGGAAATTTAGTAGGACCATTGTTCTGCTACAAGAGACAAAAAGTTGGAGTTTAAGAATGAACACTGAAGAAGAAGATAATCCTATAACCTTTGAAGGGCATCTTATCATCTCCTTCGTGCTGCATCTTATATTCCTTCAACTGCTGAAGCACATCTCACATTCCTTTGACCTTTGAAACACATCTCATAGCACTTTGACATAAAAAACGTACTTTAATGTTCTTTGATTTTTTAAACACATTTCGTTATTCTTTGCTATGTACCTCTGATTTTTTAAACACATTTCGTTATTCTTTGCTATGTACCTCTGATTTTTTAAACACATTTCGTTATTCTTTGCTATGTACCTCTGATTTTTTAAACACATTTCGTTATTCTTTTCTACGTACCTCTGATTGTTTAAACACATTTCGTTATTCTTTTCTACATACCTCTGATTGTTTAAACACATTTCGTTATTCTTTTCTACATACCTCTGATTGTTTAAACACATTTCGTTATTCTTTTCTACGTACCTCTGATTGTTTAAACACATTTCGTTATTCTTTTCTATGTACCTCTGATTGTTTAAACACATTTCGTTATTCTTTGCTACGTACCTCTGATTTTTTTAAACACATTTCATTATTCTTTGCTATGTACCTCTGATTTTTTAAACACATTTCGTTATTCTTTGCTATGTACCTCTGATTTTTTAAACACATTTCGTTATTCTTTGCTATGTACCTCTGATTTTTTAAACACATTTCGTTATTCTTTGCTATGTACCTCTGATTTTTTAAACACATTTCGTTATTCTTTTCTACGTACCTCTGATTGTTTAAACACATTTCGTTATTCTTTTCTACATACCTCTGATTGTTTAAACACATTTCGTTATTCTTTTCTACGTACCTCTGATTGTTTAAACACATTTCGTTATTCTTTTCTACGTACCTCTGATTGTTTAAACACATTTCGTTATTCTTTTCTATGTACCTCTGATTGTTTAAACACATTTCGTTATTCTTTGCTACGTACCTCTGATTTTTTTAAACACATTTCATTATTCTTTGCTATGTACCTCTGATTTTTTAAACACATTTCGTTATTCTTTTCTACATACCTCTGATTGTTTAAACACATTTCGTTATTCTTTTCTATGTACCTCTGATTGTTTAAACACATTTCGTTATTCTTTTCTACGTACCTCTGATTGTTTAAACACATTTCGTTATTCTTTGCTACGTACCTCTGATTTTTTTAAACACATTTCATTATTCTTTGCTATGTACCTCTGATTGTTTAAACACATTTCATTATTCTTTTCTACATACCTCTGATTGTTTAAACACATTTCATTATTCTTTTCTACATACCTATGATTGTTTAAACACATTTCATTATTCTTTTCTACATACCTCTGATTGTTTAAACACATTTCATTATTCTTTTCTACATACCTCTGATTGTTTAAACACATTTCGTTATTCTTTGCTATGTACCTCTGATTGTTTAAACACATTTCGTTATTCTTTGCTATGTACCTCTGATTTTTTTAAACACATTTCATTATTCTTTGCTATGTACCTCTGATTGTTTAAACACATTTCATTATTCTTTTCTACATACCTCTGATTGTTTAAACACATTTCATTATTCTTTTCTACATACCTCTGATTGTTTAAACACATTTCGTTATTCTTTGCTATGTACCTCTGATTGTTTAAACACATTTCGTTATTCTTTGCTATGTACCTCTGATTTTTTTAACACATTTCGTTATTCTTTGCTATGTACCTCTGATTTTTTAAACACATTTCGTTATTCTTTGCTATGTACCTCTGATTTTTTAAACACATTTCGTTATTCTTTGCTATGTACCTCTGATTTTTTAAACACATTTCGTTATTCTTTGCTATGTACCTCTGATTTTTTAAACACATTTCGTTATTCTTTTCTACGTACCTATGATTGTTTAAACACATTTCGTTATTCTTTTCTACATACCTCTGATTGTTTAAACACATTTCGTTATTCTTTTCTACGTACCTCTGATTGTTTAAACACATTTCGTTATTCTTTTCTACGTACCTCTGATTGTTTAAACACATTTCGTTATTCTTTGCTATGTACCTCTGATTGTTTAAACACATTTCATTATTCTTTTCTACATACCTCTGATTGTTTAAACACATTTCATTATTCTTTTCTACATACCTCTGATTGTTTAAACACATTTCGTTATTCTTTGCTATGTACCTCTGATTGTTTAAACACATTTCGTTATTATTTTCTATGTACCTCTGATTGTTTAAACACATTTCGTTATTCTTTGCTACGTACCTCTGATTTTTTTAAACACATTTCATTATTCTTTTCTACATACCTCTGATTGTTTAAACACATTTCGTTATTCTTTTCTACATACCTCTGATTGTTTAAACACATTTCGTTATTCTTTTCTACATACCTCTGATTGTTTAAACACATTTCATTATTCTTTTCTACGTACCTCTGATTGTTTAAACACATTTCATTATTCTTTTCTACGTACCTCTGATTGTTTAAACACATTTCATTATTCTTTTCTACGTACCTCTGATTGTTTAAACACATTTCATTATTCTTTTCTACGTACCTCTGATTGTTTAAACACATTTCGTTATTCTTTGCTATGTACCTCTGATTTTTTTAACACATTTCATTATTCTTTTCTACATACCTCTGATTGTTTAAACACATTTCGTTATTCTTTTCTACATACCTCTGATTGTTTAAACACATTTCATTATTCTTTTCTACGTACCTCTGATTGTTTAAACACATTTCATTATTCTTTTCTACATACCTCTGATTGTTTAAACACATTTCGTTATTCTTTTCTACGTACCTCTGATTGTTTAAACACATTTCGTTATTCTTTTCTATGTACCTCTGATTGTTTAAACACATTTCATTATTCTTTTCTACATACCTCTGATTGTTTAAACACATTTCGTTATTCTTTTCTATGTACCTCTGATTGTTTAAACACATTTCGTTATTCTTTTCTACGTACCTCTGATTGTTTAAACACATTTCGTTATTCTTTTCTATGTACCTCTGATTGTTTAAACACATTTCATTATTCTTTTCTACATACCTCTGATTGTTTAAACACATTTCATTATTCTTTTCTACGTACCTCTGATTGTTTAAACACATTTCGTTATTCTTTTCTATGTACCTCTGATTGTTTAAACACATTTCGTTATTCTTTTCTACGTACCTCTGATTGTTTAAACACATTTCGTTATTCTTTTCTACGTACCTCTGATTGTTTAAACACATTTCGTTATTCTTTTCTACGTACCTCTGATTGTTTAAACACATTTCGTTATTCTTTTCTACGTACCTCTGATTGTTTAAACACATTTCGTTATTCTTTTCTACGTACCTCTGATTGTTTAAACACATTTCGTTATTCTTTTCTACGTACCTCTGATTGTTTAAACACATTTCGTTATTCTTTTCTACGTACCTCTGATTGTTTAAACACATTTCGTTATTCTTTTCTACGTACCTCTGATTGTTTAAACACATTTCGTTATTCTTTTCTACGTACCTCTGATTGTTTAAACACATTTCGTTATTCTTTTCTACGTACCTCTGATTGTTTAAACACATTTCGTTATTCTTTTCTACGTACCTCTGATTGTTTAAACACATTTCGTTATTCTTTTCTACGTACCTCTGATTGTTTAAACACATTTCGTTATTCTTTTCTACGTACCTCTGATTGTTTAAACACATTTCGTTATTCTTTTCTACGTACCTCTGATTGTTTAAACCTTATGATTACAGGATATATACTGCAATCTTGGAACAACACTTATGACTGGAGATTTGAACTCAGATGCATATAATGATCTTGTTATTTGCTCATCATTTGCCCCAGGTCAACAAGGGGAACAAAGAGGAACAGTGGGAATTGTATATGCTGACACCAAATATGCAGGTAATTGGTTTGGGTAATTTGTTAGAAAAATTAATAAGGTAGTTATTATATTTATCTCTATGGCATAGGCCATTCAAATTCAAGAAGAGTCATTTTCTATTTAGGCCCAAAATAATTCCAAAGTTATGAAATTTGACCATCAATTTGACCTAAATTGTATATAAAGAAAACTTTCTTTTCTCCTTCTGCATTCACTCTCAAATAATCAGTATGAGTTTTCCTGTGATTTAAACTGAAGAGTTTGATGTGAATATGTTGGTGCTGTTAGTTTTACTGCTGTTATTTGCGCCTTTCAGACCAGCACATCTGATTTCATCAGAAAAAGTATTTTGCTAAAAATAAAGATCTGTACAGATGTATTGAATAAAATTTGAGTATCATCATCATCAGGTGACATATTCTTTCCCGAAGTTAATCTTCTCTATGGATCTCTTGATTTCTCCACGGTCTTGAGCCAAGCTGTCCTGCCGCTTTTAGTGACCTGTGCAGGCATTATTGAATGTCTTTTGTCCAACAGCTTCTTAGGCTGCCTTTGCCCTTGTTGCCTTCTATCATCCCCTCCAATAACACTCTCTCCATGCCATTGTGTCTCTTAAATTCACCACATCCATAGAAAATTTCTTGGCACTATACTCTTATAGTTTGCCATTGCTTTCAGGAGAAACATCCAATTTAAACTGACACCGAGGAAAACATAAATTCTCATCACCATTTTGACCGGAAGTATAGTCTGTAGAAAATACAAAAACATTTACAAGTCAACAGGTTTTTTAAACTTTAAATTATTAAAGTAAAGTTATCATCAGCTGAAATTGGATGTATCTGGCCATTGGCATAAAACAAAGGTCTTCAATATCCTGTGCTCATTGCAGTCTTAGTCTGCATCTTGTTTTTCCTGGAACCTTTCCTTCCATGATTAATCTTTCTAAACCAATGTGTCTTTTTATATGTCCAAAGTATTTTCGCATTATTTTTTTGATAGTTTTGAGAAGCCTATCTTCTTTGTGCATTTCTTTGCTTATGTTTGCATTTGTTTGTCTTTCTGTCCGTGATATTCTTAGAACCTTTCTTCTTCTTCATCATTTTCCAGTCGAGGTCAGATGCTGATATGGATTTCATCAACGATTGTACTGTGGCTACCAGCGCTGAAACAGGGCCATAGAGCTTGTCTGCCAGGGCTGTTTCAGATGGCTATAGTTTTCTTCTTGTGGTGTCATACATTGGGCAGCTCTGTAAAATAAGTTCTGTTTTTTTTTTTTAGATTGTTCACATGGAGTGTTTTAGAACACATTAGAGTGTTACCAACTTCCCGTACATGTGTTTGAGTCTGTTTGGCCTGATCTCAATATAAAAAATGATTGTTTGTTGCTTGCTACCAAGTCTGTAAATAGCATAATCTTTTTTTAAATTTTTTTTTTGCTGCATGGATCAGTTAACTAACCAAATAAACTAACATATGGAATAAGAAAACAAGAAACATAATAAAATAAAGTAAAACCATAAATAAAATGGTTTTTATTTCATGCTCGAACCCTGTGACCAACTTCTATTGTGTGAACCTTTTGAACAAGCATTATTAGTGTTTGAGACTGGACATTGTGCTCATGGTGCATAATTCTGTTGTCAAGTGTACAAATGTATGCAAATGTATCCCATTTTATTATTTCTGGTACTTTCAATATTTTTGTTTATTCATTTCTTAACAAAGAAACTATAATATTATATCTACCAAGCAAACTTAGCATCTCCTATCAAATTTTAGCATTACTATATTGTTTCCTAAACCAGGCAAAAGGAGTCTCATCACATTGTCATCAAGTGATTTCTTTATGCAAGGAAGTCAGGTGAGATATTTAACATGTATGACTTTATACTGTGCTTGACACATAACTTTTAACTATGATTTAAACATAACATTTGACTATGATTTGCACATAACATTTGACTATGGTTTAAACATAACATTTGACTATGATTTAAACATAACATTTGACTATGATTTGCACATAACATTTGACTATGATCCACACATAATATTTAACTATGTTTTACACATAATATTCAGCTATAATATCTGTTGCAGCCAACCTTCGTTGAGGAGATGGCACTTAATGATGATGATGATGATTTAAACATAATATTTAACTATAATTTACACATAGTATTTTATTATGATTTACACATTTTTGAGTATGATTTACACACAGCATTTGACTATGATTTACACATAATATTTGCCTGTGATCTACTTGTGTTTTTATTATGGCTATGAGCACGATATTACCAACCAGCCAAAAGATAGTCTGTCATTAGTGGATGTTTTAGCAGAATGTTTGCACATATCCTTCAGAATTCTCCCCAGTATGAACTGAGAGAGGTATACTGGCCCAAAGAAAGAGAAATGGTCCTACGAATTCATGTTGTCTGCCTATGATTTTTTTTGAGTCTCCCCCCTCCCTCCCTGCTTCTTCCAACTTTAACTGTTCCTTGAATGATTGTATTGAATCATGCCACATGCCATCATACATGTCCAAATAATGCATGTTTTTGTTGTTTTGCTGTTGAAAGTAGTGATTCTTATGAATCTGCGAGACTCTACTTATTTATTACCTACATATTTTTCTTATGCTCTATATAGAAAATGCACAAAATGTGTCTATAACACTTGTATTCTAAGGACTGTATCTGTCTTTCTATGTCTGCAATGAGTACAAACAGTATATAAATATGATGCCGAATGTATAAGTGTGAATATACACAGTACATTATATGCTGCTGAATGTATAAGTGTGAATATACACAGTACGATATATGCTGCTGAATGTATAAGTGTGAATATACACAGTACGATATATGCTGCTGAATGTATAAGTGTGAATATACACAGTACGATATATGCTGCTGAATGTATAAGTGTGAATATACACAGTACGATATATGCTGCTGAATGTATAAGTGGGTTCTTTTTTCATTGATTCTCCCACAGAAACTCTCTTATAGCAGGACAATAGTATTACTAGATTACCAGCAGGATTAGTGCAGATAACAGAAATGTGTTGTAGTAAGCTCCAGCTGTACAAGACTCATTCTTACAACGCTTGCCACCAAGCTCAAAGCTAACCATAATCGTGCATACTTTACCTCTTTTCCTCCGTCTTGTGTAACTAGCGACATATCCACAAACACCCACATGTGGGATCTAAAAATTCAACAATAGTTAAACAGTAAAGTCCCCTACATGCCACGATTATAATTGTGAGCTGTGGTTATTCTCAGTGGTCAGAACACTGAAGCGATAACAATTTTATCCTCTGCCAGTTTTTATCCTCTGACAGTTTGGTTATTTATACTGGTTAGAACACTGGCTTGTCCATGTGGTTCAAAATAGAAGCAAATAATAGCAACATAGTGACATGCCATGCATGTCATCAGTTTTGGGGATGGGTCTGGTTGTTTCATAGAGGTTCAGTGATCCAAAAACCATGTTGAAGATGGTGTTAGCTTTCTATTTTTTTTTCCCCGTTTTCTTTCAAACTTCAATCAGATCTCTCTTGCAGCAGGATGTTCCTACTAGATTTCCAGCAGGACATAGTCCAGAGAACAGAAATGTGTTGTTTCACCATTTTATTTGCACCAATCGATTGACATACCTGAATTTGGCCCACCTGACATTGGGATGAAAGGTGCAGATATTTCAGCTAAGCTGCAAAATATGACACAATGCATTTCATTCTCCGGGTTGCATCTTACTTATTTGCAAGAGTTTGAGAATTAACTTTGAAGAAGGGCTTTGACTTCCTAGTCAGGTGATCCAGGTTTTATTATACAGTTCAAGTGAACAAATGTTTAGAATACAATGATTTGTAAATCAACCTAACCTAAAGAAATGAGATTTTTTGGGAAAGTATGTCCAATGGGCAAGGTAGTGACTGTTGGCCAATTAACAAAAATATGCCATAGCACTGTATTCCCATAGCCATTTTGTTATGTTATATACTGTCATTTCAATATTATGTTATATACTGTCATTTCAGGTGTTATGTTATATACTGTCATTTCAATGTTATGTTATATACTGTCATTTCAATGTTATGTTATATACTGTCATTTCAATGTTATGTTATATACTGTCATTTCAGGTGTTATGTTATATACTGTCATTTCAATGTTATGAAAAAGAACTGTTAGTATGATCACCATAAAAAATGTCACCAAAAACTACAAGCCTGACAATTCGCTAATATATGATACCTGTCTAAGCAATTGTTTAGTAGTTTATTTATTGATAAATGTGTTAATATGAAGTAGCTGATTTATTTCCAACAGAATTACAGTTGGTTTGGCAGCAGTTTGGCAGTGAAAAGGTTTCCTGGTAAAAATGAAACATATTTGGCTATTGGAGAACCCAGTTATCGAAAATGTGCAAGGTAAGAAAGGAAAGCAATTAGCTTGAAATTGTACTGATTTGTACTGTCCTGATGTTATGACCCTAGAACATAAGAAAGACTTATATTGTTTTTTTCCCTGTTCATTCTCATTTGCTCACTGGATCTTTCGCATGGCAGAACAATGGTCCTAATAGATTTCCAGTAGGATGTAGTCCAGAAAACAGAAATACATTATATCACAGTTTAATTTTTGCCAATGGCTCAACACAACTGACTTTATCACTTTTTCCCCCTATGCCATGTAGTGTAGTTTTACTTTAAACTCTAGGCTGGTGTTTTGCTGGCATTATTTTTTATGGATAGGTTTTTCCAGAGATTTTGCAAGTCCATTATGTCTGTTTTACTCCATGTGGCTGTAGGGTGCGAGGCCAAAAACATGACAAATATTCTACTCCAGAGGTGACTTAACAGCGACCTTCTTGCAATCTCAAAACATACTGCAGATAAAAAGGGGGGAAAAACAGAGATGTGTAAGGAGTGTTGCAGTAACATACAAAACACGCTAATAAAATCAACCAAAACAAACAAAATTTTACCTAAAAAAGTCTTCATTGGGACAAAAAGGTTGATTCCCTCTCAGCAGTCTGGGCATGGTTCTTCAAAAAAGTTTCATCACAGCAAAGATCAAGGTGGGTAGTCAACCCCATGATCAGTCTCCAGAGTCGCCTTTTATGATTTGCATAACAGATGGTGGCATTACTATTCTTTGCTCCCCTTTTAGACCCTGACAACAAATGACGCAAGACACATTGATAGACAGTAGAATACCCCCCCCCCCCCCCCAACTCTCAGTGTTGTGCAATACTTTGAGAAGACGTCTTCTACTCTGGGTAAAAACATAATTGTATTGATGAAGTGCTGTAAGTGCTTCCTCAAGAGGAAGGCCATCTACTAGAATTTATGTTGCATTTTAGTTAGTAAAATGGGCCACTGAGGAGACTGTTAGACATGTATGCTGAATGAAATGGTTTAGAGAAATACTACACAAATTATACAGAAACCACATTATCAATGAAGGAGTATCAAAATGAATACAGAAGAGTACTGGACCGTTAATACATCTTCTGTCATTGGTCAAAGAATTTAAAACTAAAATGTTATGGACATATCACCAGAATTACAAGTCTTGTAAATACTATTCTGCAGGATACAGTGCCTGGTAAGCAGAAGTGGGTCGGACAAAAGAAAAAGTTAGAATGGAATTTGGTACATTATGGATTACAGCATACCACACATTTTGACCTAGATATTGCACACAAGCTGTAAACCCTTTCACAACACATTCCATTAACCAGATTACATTTTCTTTACAGAAGAAATTGATTTTTGGCTGGCTTTTTGTGGTAATATTTGCAAAGTGACACCTCTATGACCCTGATGGGTTTGTTTTTATTTATTATTGTTATATTATTAAACTTTTTATTTGTATTGCTCATGTAAATGAGGAGCTTGTTTTTGTGTGATTAAGGGGCTAGTGAGCAAGAGCTGTCGTGATCCTAGTCCACCTTTGTGTAATAATCCTGGCAATAGGGTAATCTGGCCAAAGATTAAAAATGAAACTGGAAAGGCAATTTGATGCTAAAAAAATTACTGTATTGAAGTCCTGTGTGCTGGACTCTAAGATGTGGAAATGCAGCCAGGCTATACAAAAATCATACAACACATTTTGTTCTCCAGACTATATCATATTAGCTAGCAAGAGTTTGAAATGAACTTAGAAGATCTTAGTCTCTAGAACTTGAGTCATGAAATACCAGAAAGGGAAATATGCATTGCTAGTGTTTGATCCGTGTGCATTTTTATTTTGTACCATTCTTATCCATATATAAAAGTGAACTGGATATAGGTTTTTGGTTATGGACTGATATCATTGCCTGGAGGGAAGATCCATTGGTGTCCAGCATTCCCTAGCAGATGACGCAGGGTATTTTGGGAAATTGGTTTCTGTGAACTGCTGGTTAAATATTCTTCTTGTTCCTCCCTGCAGGCATCCAGTTCTATTACTACTACACTTAATACTGAGTTCTTCAAATCTCAGCCTCGATGTTTCATCAACTGCACAGTGTTGGCATCTAGTATGCACTCATGAAGCAATTTCAGCACATTCCCCTTATCCATTGTCAACACCCTCTCTATTGGTGCCTGGGATACAATTCTGTCTGCTCTCTGATTACAGTGAACACTGACGTTTTCTGGGCAGCAAATCCGTGTGAGGTCTTGGAAGTTGGATGTAGCTATAGATGCTGTTCACTCAATATCAGCTAATGAGGATCTTTTGCAGCATGGACTGAGAGTCTGATACTTCTTCTTCTTCAGCGTTCATTCTCAAACTCCCGCTGGATATCTGTCCTACTAGATTTCCAGCATGATGGTGTCCAGAGAATGGAAATGCGTTATGTTGCCGTTTTATTTGCACCAATGGTCCGACACATCCGTCTTCGGCGGGAGAGTCTGATACAATAACTGCTTTAGTAATTGTGGTCCCAGAGATCCATATGAGGGCAGCTGTGACAGCCTCAACTTCCATCCACTTACTGGATGTAGTTGTTTTATATGTTCCACTGTTCTCTGCAATAACTCTACCATGATAGCTGGGCTGTGAAGCCCCAGCTAGATTTCTTACCATGATAGCTGGGCTGTGAAGCCCCAGCCAGATTTCTTACCATAATAGCTGGGCTGTGAAGCCCCAGCCAGATTTCTTACCATGATAGCTGGCTGTGAAGCCCCAGCCAGATTTCTTACCATGATAGCTGGCTGTGAAGCCCCAGCCAGATTTCTTACCATGATAGCTGGCTGTGAAGCCCCAGCCAGATTTCTTACCATGATAGCTAGCTGTGAAGCCCCAGCCAGATTTCTTACCATGATGCACAGATCCATCTGTGAATATCATCATTTCCAGAGTTATCAGCCGATTGATTTCCAGGTTTACTTTTCCATTTCCCCAATCTCTACATTCCCTTCTAAGAGTGATAATTACTTTGTTAAAGCCTGTCATGGTCTGATCAATTGGACGCCTTTCTTCTCCTGTTGGTAAGGTTGAAACTGTGGTTACCTCTTCTATAGTCCTTTCAACTTGCACTATTCATGACATGAAACACTTTAATTCTTGGATAAAACATTGCTAGTTTGGTTATTTCCATGTTTCTTTTGCTAAGTTTTTGTTTCATTTGACTGTTACAGATCGGATTGTGCCTTTGACCCAACAGATATTCAAACAGTAGGTCAAGTTTATCTCTTGTCTACTAATGGAAGTACTTTCCGCCTAAATCAAAAAATTCAGGGGGTGGAGAAGTTCCAATTATTTGGTTCTCAAATTGCCTTTGGGCAACCCTTTGGTCAGTTTGCAAATATTTTGGCCATTACTGCTTCAGGTCAAGGTGAGTGGTCACAATTTGTGACATTCATTTATTTATAATTTATTTCTTCTTGAATATTTATAAAGATAGTAATGGTCAATGTAATTATTTTGATAGAGCTGGTTCATGAGATATATTGATGATCACCAGATATATATATATATATATATATTACAAACAAGTTAATATATAATTACAAACAAACTAAAAAATAAAAATTGTAAAATGCTACTTCTATTCTATATTAATGCGTGGCTTAGAAACATAGACAATAAAGGAACAATTGGAAGACAGAATTGATGCCTTTGAGATGTGGATATATAGAAGAATAGGATAAAATCATGGAAAAAAGAAGAAATCAAAGAGGTTATAACAACAATGAAGAAAGAATTATTCAAGGAAATTAAGATGAAACAAATAAAATATTTTGGTCACATTAAAAGACATGACACCTTGTTGAAGACCTTACTTGAGGGTAAAGTCGGTGGGAGGTGAGCAAGAGGAGGGCAGAGATACAAGTGGGAGAGGGTAACATGACAAGATGGACATGTTACAGTCTAGCAGAGTGCACATGCACCACCAAAACAAAAGGCAGGGAATGTTGGAGGTCTGTTGCAGCCAACCTTTTTGTTGCGGAGATGGAACTTGATGATGTAATCAAGTGCCATGACGAATGGCATAGGTGATCATGTTTCTCCATGACTCTCCATCTCTCGTGTTGTCAGTAAGCTTGGTTGATGAACTTCTACTGTGCCACAATACTAGTCCATCTAGCAATTTCTCTCTTTGTCATCCCCTATCTCTTCTCCCCTTGATCTTATATATATATATAATTATGAATATATTTACTGGAATATATATATATACTATACTTCTTTTGGTACATATAATTGAGGCTTCTCCAAGGTGCTGTGAGTGGTACTCTTGTGCTAATATTTTGTGATTGGAGTACATATGAGAATACTCATATACAGTGAAATCAATCCTCTACATCTTTTGAGTCATATCATTTACTCTTTTTGCAACAAATGTTGAGTTGCCATTGCTACTCAGAAGTTTCACTTTATTGTATTCAGATTTTCTCATATGTTCATGGCCACTCTCAAAAGAGCTTAATCTACTTGCCTAGAGTATCAGTAATGCTCATCTGATGATGGAACTTGCTATGCCTTTTTTTAATTCTGTGATATAAAAAGATTAGGCCTATCGGCCCTAGTATAACTAATACGGATATTATGTTATATGTTTGTTGTTACTGAGGATATTTCAATACCTGTACGGGATGTTTGTTGTTGTTGTAATAGTCCTTGTCTCGATTGGTCCGTTCGGGTGACTTTGTGTGCACGATTTGAATGTCTTGTTGAAATCGCATCTTTTTTTGGAGATGCGGTTAGTCAAGTACTGAAAAACGCGTGTGCAATTGTTGCTAGGCGATTTGGTGCCGTAGAACGGACTGGTTCAATTCCCGTTAGTCTCAAGAATTTTTAAAAATTGTCCTCTGGCTTCCTTCTTAAATTTACTTGTATAAAAAGATTAGCAGATTTAGCAACTACTGATTAACAGGATGTAATCCAGCAAATAGAATGTCTTATGTCATGGTTTTTAGCACGACTTTTGAGTTACTTTGACCTATAGGAATAGACAACCATGTCTACCTCCAAATCTTGTGAGTTTTTTTAAATTATGACATGCATGGCAGATCACAGTATTGCAATTCTTTGTTCCTTTTTGAGCCCTGACAGTACACTAACAGGTATGCCCTTGAGAACTATTAAGAACTAGTATTTCTTGATATGGTGCCTTAATGCCTCATATCTTTAATACCCTTCATTCCTATATGTAAATCTTCTTCCAAGAAATAAGTCTCTCCCTTTAGTTTTATTTCATCTTTGTCCCTACATAGTTTTTGTTTTTTTTGTAATTAAGTTTTTGTATAATCATTCATTTTTCCACAGAATTTTATATTCTCATTTCTGCATTTTATCTTAAACGCCAGATGTAACTGGACAAGTGATCCACATCCCTACCACATTTGAACAAGTTGGATCTGTATTTTTATATAACCTCTCCAGTTTGTCCCAGAATCCTATTACCATTTTTAATGGAGACAGAAGATTTGCTCGATTTGGAGGACACATTCAAGTAAATATACAATCCACATATTGCAGTTTATATTCATTACGGTAATGTACCGGGTATTTTACTGTTACTTTTCTGCTTAGCAGACAACAGTTTATGTTTATGTTAGCTACAAAATCATACTTTTTAAATTATATATTTCATCCAAAGTTGGATGTGTTGGACCATTGGCACAAATAAAACTGTGAAACAATGCATTTTCATTCTCTGGACTACATCCTGCTGGAAATCTAGTATGACCACTATTCTACTAGAAGAGAGATCCAGGGAAAGTTTTAGAATGAATAGCTAGCTGAACTCATACAGCAGAAACAACTAGCAGCTCAGCAGAGCTCATTTTACTCCATTCATCATCATCATCAAGTGCCGTCTCCGCAACGAAGGTTGGCTGCAACGTATCTCCAACATCTCCTGTCTCTTGTCTTGGTGGTGCACTCTGCTAGACTGTAACCTGTCCATCGTGAATGTTACTCTCCCACTTGTATCTCTGCCTACCTCTTGCTCGCCTCCCTTTGACTTTACCCTCAAGTAAGGTCTTCAATAGGGTGTCATGTCTTTTAATGTGTCCAAAGTATTTTATTCGCCTGATCTTTATTTCTCTTAGTAGTTCTTTCTTCATATTAAGTGTCTTTAGCACCTCTTTATTTGTTTTCTTCTCTTTCCATGATGTTCTCCCTATTCTTCTATATACCCACATCTCAAAGGCATCAATTTTGTCTTCCAATTGTTTATTTAGTGTCCATGTTTCTGAGCCATACATTAATATGGAATAGATGTAGCATTTTATAATTCTCATTTTTAACTTGTTTCTTCTTCTTCATCAGCGTTCATTCTCAAACTCCTGCTGAATTCTCTTGTAGTGGACCATGGTCCTACTAGATTTCCAGCAGGATGTAGTCCAGAGAATGGAAATGCGCTGTGTCGCCGTTTTATTTGCACCAATGGCCCGACACATCCGTCTTTGGCAGAGTTTTTAACTTGTTTGTAATTTGTTTAGATATTAATAATTTCCTCATGTCATTGAAGGTACTTTTAGTCATTCATATTAACCTTTTAACTTCTGTTTCACATCATTTTACTCCATTAAAGAATTTTTAAAAGGAAGGACTTTTCATAGTAAAATATATTTGTTCCCCTTGTTCTCTCTTTCACTGCCTGTTAGTGGGTTATATTTCGTTTCCTATTAGAGATTGTTTAGTTAAATTTGTATGCCTGACAAACAGGAAAGTACCATTTTACATTTGGATGTTAATCAGAGCATGTAAATATAGCTATACCTTTTTTTGTCACTAAATAACTTAAGCTTAAATTTGTCACTTTATATAATCATTTTTTTCATTGAGCATTAACAACAAAGTCTCTTAGTTGGTGGTTGATTGGTTGCCGATACAGTAGTCCATGAATTCATTCCCTTTGACCCAATGTCATAGTATAATATATGCACATGTTTGTGAACTGTTGTTTTGTTCCATATGAGGTATTCAATTTATCTGACCTTGAAGGAAAAGCATTTTTCTAATATAATCCAGTGCTGAATTATAACAACAAAGAACATCTCATGGCAGTGGTGAAATGCTTCAAACATACCTCTGTGATTTGACCGTGTGATGAAACATGATTCTTTTTCCAAAACTATACTACAGGTAACAGTTGTGGGAGGAATAAGAAGAAGGACAGGACAAAAGAAAGTATGGATTGATAATATTAAATACTGGGCAGGACTAAGATTATCCACACTTAAATAAGGAACTAAGAACAGAGAGGCATAGTGGAATTTTTGTGTTGTTTCCAGAGTGTCACTTTTACAATCCTGAAAGGTTATAGATTTGATGATAATTTTGTTATCAATATTGGTTTGTGTGATGTTTTATTCAATTGTTAGTGCTGATTCATGTAATGTTGGATTCATCTGTTAGCGCTGCATCATGTAATATTGTATTGAACTATGAATGTTGACTCATGCAGTGTTGTATTCAACTCTCAGTGCATGTTGTATTGAACTATGAATGTTGACTCATGTAATATTGTATCCAACTCTCAGTGCATGTTGTATTGAACTATGAATGTTGGCTCATGTAATGTATCCAACTCTTAGTGCATGTTGTAGTGAACTATGAATGTTGACTCATGCAGTGTTGTATTCAACTCTCAGTGCATGTTGTATTGAACTATGAATGTTGACTCATGTAATATTGTATCCAACTCTCAGTGCATGTTGTATTGAACTATGAATGTTGGCTCATGTAATGTATCCAACTCTCAGTGCATGTTGTATTGAACTATGAATGTTGACTCATGTAATATTGTATCCAACTCTCAGTGCATGTTGTATTGAACTATGAATGTTGGCTCATGTAATGTATCCAACTCTCAGTGCATGTTGTATTGAACTATGAATGTTGACTCATGTAGTGTTGTATCCAACTCTCAGTGCATGTTGTAGTGAACTATGAATGTTGGCTCATGTAATGTATCCAACTCTTAGTGCATGTTGTAGTGAACTATGAATGTTGACTCATGCAGTGTTGTATTCAACTCTCAGTGCATGTTGTATTGAACTATGAATGTTGACTCATGTAATATTGTATCCAACTCTCAGTGCATGTTGTATTGAACTATGAATGTTGGCTCATGTAATGTATCCAACTCTCAGTGCATGTTGTATTGAACTATGAATGTTGACTCATGTAATGTTGTATCCAACTCTCAGTGCATGTTGTATTGAACTATGAATGTTGGCTCATGTAATGTATCCAACTCTCAGTGCATGTTGTATTGAACTATGAATGTTGACTCATGTAATGTTGTATTCAACTCTCAGTGCATGTTGTAGTGAACTATGAATGTTGACTCATGTAATATTGTATCCAACTCTCAGTGCATGTTGTATTGAACTATGAATGTTGACTCATGTAATGTTGTATTCAACTCTCAGTGCATGTTGTATTGAACTATGAATGTTGGCTCATGCAGTGTTGTATTCAACTCTCAGTGCATGTTGTATTGAACTATGAATGTTGGCTCATGTAATGTATCCAACTCTCAGTGCATGTTGTATTGAACTATGAATGTTGGCTCATGTAATGTTGTATCCAACTCTCAGTGCATGTTGTAGTGAACTATGAATGTTGACTCATGTGATGTATCCAACTCTCAGTGCATGTTGTATTGAACTATGAATGTTGGCTCATGTAATGTATCCAACTCTCAGTGCATGTTGTAGTGAACTATGAATGTTGGCTCATGTAATGTATCCAACTCTCAGTGCATGTTGTAGTGAACTATGAATGTTGACTAATGTAATGTTGTATCCAACTCTCAGTGCATGTTGTAGTGAACTATGAATGTTGACTCATGTAATGTTGTATTGAACTATGAATGTTGACTCATGTAATGTATCCAACTCTCAGTGCATGTTGTAGTGAACTATGAATGTTGACTAATGTAATGTTGTATCCAACTCTCAGTGCATGTTGTAGTGAACTATGAATGTTGACTCATGTAATGTATCCAACTCTCAGTGCATGTTGTATTGAACTATGAATGTTGGCTCATGTAATGTATCCAACTCTCAGTGCATGTTGTAGTGAACTATGAATGTTGACTCATGTAATGTATCCAACTCTCAGTGCATGTTGTAGTGAACTATGAATGTTGACTCATGTAATGTTGTATCCAACTCTCAGTACATGTTGTAGTGAACTATGAATGTTGACTCATGTAATGTATCCAACTCTTAGTGCATGTTGTATTGAACTATGAATGTTGACTCATGTAGTGTTGTATCCAACTCTCAGTGCATGTTGTAGTGAACTATGAATGTTGGCTCATGTAATGTATCCAACTCTTAGTGCATGTTGTAGTGAACTATGAATGTTGACTCATGTAATGTATCCAACTCTTAGTGCATGTTGTATTGAACTATGAATGTTGACTCATGTAGTGTTGTATCCAACTCTCAGTGCATGTTGTAGTGAACTATGAATGTTGGCTCATGTAATGTATCCAACTCTTAGTGCATGTTGTAGTGAACTATGAATGTTGACTCATGTAATGTATCCAACTCTCAGTGCATGTTGTATTGAACTATGAATGTTGACTCATGTAATGTTATATTCAACTCGCAGTGTTGACTAATGTTGTGCTCAACTATCATTTTTTGCTCATGTAATTATTATATCTATATCTCATTATATAATAGAGATTTGTTTTGCCAAATTAGTTTTCAGATGTGAATAGAGATGGTTACGATGATCTTATTATTGGGGCTCCATTGCGAACAGATGATATTACAGAGGAGTTGACTGGAGGTGACTATATATGTTTATTGTTGTCTGCTATAAATTGTAGTCCATTAACAGATATTGGTATTTGTGTTTATTCTTCTTCTGCGTTCGTTCTCAAACTCCAGCAGATTATCATGATGTAGTCCAGAGATTACAATGTTTTGTATCATAGTTTACAGATTAGCTGTGGTATCTGCGCCTTTTTGGCTTGACACATATGACTTCAGCAAAGCTTCTGGGTCACTTTGATCCTATAATATAATGTTTCATCCAACCAACTCCACCCAAACACCTCCTTAGTCGTCTCTTACAACATACATGAAAGATAAACAGTATTGCTATTCTGTGCCCCCTTTTTTTGGCCCTGGCGTAAACATGGGTGTTATGTTTGTTCAAGAATTTTCATGTAAAGTTTCATTCTCTACATCCTAAGGTAGAAAAGAGCAATTTAGTAAGTTATTTTCAGTGACTATATATGTTTTCACTCATGCTGGCTAACAGAACGGAATAGGCCTATATTGTGTCATGGTTTACAGCATGGCTAAGATGTATGGTTTTTCATTCCAGCACATCTGATTTCGGTATTGCATTTCTGGATAGGATAGTTGGACATGTAATAAATAAGAAGCATCGAGGAATTATAAAAATCAGAAAGTCATAGACAAGACTCTGATACAATACTTCTATGAGGCACACATCACCAGCAGTGTGACACAAACTATTTTAACAGATTCAGTCAGTGACACCCATCTGGGACATATCAGGCTTGAGTCTTGTCTACACCTTTCAGATAATCAGAAGGTAGCAAATGAGATTTTATTCCAGTCTGTCAAATAACAGCCGTTATCTACCACCATTGTTTATTGGTGGTTTTATTGTTTCCTCCTATTCATTACATATTTATTACTATATATTGTATAATACTTAGATGGCTGACGGAACGGCAAGGAGAGCATATATGGGAATGCCTCCAGTGCTGTGACGCTTGTTCCTAATCAAGAATCAATCACATTTTTATTTGAGCTAATTTCATTTATATATCTGTGATGTTTTGTTCTTGTTGCTTGATAAATGCCCTTTCTGCTCACCATTGCATAGTCCTTGTAAACCTGTAACTACCCAGACAAATATGATGCAACTTCCTCTGGAACAGAACATTTTTTATGACTTCTGTTTTTCTGCGTGTGTTTGCTTTTTTGTGTGTGCATAACTTGTTTATTTATTGAGTTATTGATTTCAAATTCTGAGACAATAGAGACTAGTGGATGCTGGATATGTTTTGGAGGTGTTGTTTGCTTGTGTGTGTCAGTGTTATGTTGTGGATAATGAACATCGACAGTGCATACAAATGCACACAAATAACTTAAGGTGTCATGGTCTTATCTGTAGGTCTAGCTCTAGAAAACACAGTTTACAAATTCCACGTTGTAAACAATATTGTTTACTTCACTATTAAATATGATTAACATCTCCCTCAACCCCCATACATTGGTCTACAGTACCTACAGCATCTCCCTCAACCCCCATACATTGGTCTACAGTACCTACAACATCTCCCTCAACCCCCATACATTGATCTACAGTACCTACAACATCTCCCTCAACCCCCATACATTGGTCTACAGTACCTACAACATCTCCCTCAACCCCCATACATTGATCTACAGTACCTACAATCAATCAATCAATCAATAAACCCATAACCCTTCAGGGTCGTAGGGGTACCACATTGGATGCTTCAGCACACAGAGTCCTCCAGCGAATTCTATCGTCAGCGATGCGGATGAGTGTGGAAATATCTAGCCCTGTCCATTCCTTGATGTTGTCTGTCCATGTCTTTATTTGTCCTCCTCTGCTTCTTCCACCCTCGACAGTTCCCTGCAGTATTGTTTTTGACAAGGAATCGTGCCTGCATACATGTCCGAACCATGCTAGTTTTCGTCGTTTCACTATTGAAAGCAATGGCTCCTGGACACCTGCACACATCTCTACTTTATTTCTTACGTACACATTGGTCTTATGTTCCCTATAGGAAATTCGTAGAATTCTTCTGTAGCATTTATACTCGAAAGCCTGTAATCTTCTCTCCATGTCCGCAGTACCTACAACATCTCCCTCAACCCCCATACATTGGTCTACAGTACCTACAACATCTCCCTCAACCCCCATACATTGGTCTACAGTACCTACAACATCTCCCTCAACCCCCATACATTGATCTACAGTACCTACAACATCTCCCTCAACCCCCATACATTGGTCTACAGTACCTACAACATCTCCCTCAACCCCCATACATTGGTCTACAGTACCTACAACACTAAAGCTTTAAAAATCATCTACGTCTGAATCATCATCCATGAAGAATTCCTGAAAAAATGGCATCACTGAAGTTAGGTCCACACAGTTTGGTTTGCAAATGTGAAAAGGTCAAATAAATTATGACTGAGCATATATATCACCATGAAAAATCCAAGTACAATCACTCTAGCTAATTTATCATGATAGCATGATGGGAAATTTAAATTGGAGATTGTTGTCTATGGCTACAAATGGTTATCTCAATGTTGACATATTTAAACATCTGGCACCTATGGAATGAGTATACATGTTGAAAATTGTCTACATAAGGCTACTGCAGGTTAATATCAGTTATATTTATTACTATTTATTCTTAATTATTATTTTGTTATTAATGATAACATTCTTCTTTTATTCGCTAATAATGTCTATATCTGCAGTTTTATTTCTTGATAAAGGTCTGTCAATCCCCATGTTGGCAACAGTCCTTGTTAATATCTATTTATAACAATTTACTCCAGTACACTGGCTTCGCATATGAGTGGTCCTGGGTTCATTCCCCAGTTGAGGCGGAAATGTTTTCAGATCACAACGGCTCCCAGGTCGACCCATCCTTAAATGGGTACCGGATTAATCCGGGAAGTAAAGACTGCGAGGGAGAGGAGATGGCTACCGCTCTCATTTGCAGAGCCTGTGAAATGTGAGATCGCTAACATCTCACACCCCTACGGCATTAATAAATGCTATGGGTTACTTTACTTTTTTCTTTTACTCCAGTACAGTTTATTGAAGAAATGTGTGTCAGCATCTGACTACGATTGGAGAATGAGGAAGAAGAATACAATTTTGTACTTATTTATTACATACCTATTACTGGGATGTGTAAGGAAAGCATAGTGATGCTATGACTGTCCATTAATTTTTCTATAAATCCATATTTTTAACAATTTATTTCCGTATTTCAATAAAATTATCAGTATTTAGCACCCCAAAAAACTTCAGCTCTCTCATTTCCTCTGACCCCAGTATGACCAGGGCAGTATATCCATGTAATATTCTGGATGATTGAGTTATTCAATAAATCAAACCATTCCTTTCTCAGCATGCATTTTTGTAACTTGCACAGCATGCTTTGAGAGTCTGTGAGAGATACTTATTAATGATAATATATTATTGCTTATTCTTATTATATAACTTGGTCATATTTACAAGTTATTCAGGGGACAATTCTACAATTCCATTATTTTTCAGCTGAGCAAGGCAGAATTTACATTTATTCAGGAGGACCAAACTTTCCCAAAGGCGATGCAACTTCTGACTGTGGTATACTGTCTCCAGTAGAACCCTGTCCTGGGAAACAGGTAGAAATATTTATTTTTTTAATTGGAAAAGTTCTATAATCTCAGTTCATTATCAGATCCAGAATGGATGACTGTGCAGTAGTGGATGTAGTATATTGTGATTTGATACCAGGATGGACTTACATGGATATTTGGCTTTGGTCGTGCTATCCCGCCGAAGACGGATGTGTCGGGCCATTGGCGCAAATAAAACGGCGACACAATGCATTTCCATTCTCTGGACTACATCCTGCTGGAAATCTAGAATGGATCATGATCCTGCTACTAGAGAGATCCAGCAGGAGTTGGAGAATGAACGCTGAAGAAGAAGAAGGTCATGCTGGAGTTTGGAATAATGAGAGGGCTGATGGATTGGCTTCAAGAACACATATATCATGACAAATGAGAATGGACAAGGGAAACATTTTGAGTTTTCTATAGGTCTTTTAGAAATGAACACTGTGGTGTATGAGACTGCTCTTTAATAGATTGAAGGGGTTGCAAATTTTTCAGGGAGATAGAAGGTGATGATTAAGGGGTAGGATGAAGATGATATACAGTCAACAGGCAGGATACAGGAACTATCAGCATACATACCTTTCACCATCTGCTGAAAAAGGCCTATGAGGATACCCAGCATGCACTGTGGTCAGTTTAGAAAATCATTAATCATTATAGTGTTTAGCTTCTTCATGATTACTATTCCCATGTGGCAACATCATTTCAGATGTTGTGGGGGCCTAGACTTCTTCACGAATCATGAGGTGAGTACAATTCAGGTAACCACAGGAAGTTAATGACAGGAAGTTAATGACAGGTGGCATAGTCGATAGGTTGAATGATGTCCAATCAACAAATACCTTTTATAAAAGTATCTCCAAAATTATTTTTTTAACAGTACTTTTATATAAAAACTGATTAAAGTTTTTATGTATTTTAAAAAAAACACAATCTAGGCATTAAAAAATCACAATCATAATGTTATAAATTACTTTTTTTGTAGGCATGGAAAGAACTGCACTTTAATGAGGACTATTCCAGGTTTGGGTCAAAGGTTGCAGTTATCTTCTGTAAGAATAAGGTACTTTACAGTGTTTTGTACATTATCCACATTAGCTTATTGTCTCATGTCAAAAATTCAATATGAAAATTAATATTGAAAAGACTGAAATAATGGCAATAGCAAAGAAAGAAAGAAATATCACTATCTCCATCGATGATAAACACCTTAACAGGTAAATGAGTTCACTTACTTAGGAAGCATTATATCGAGTGAAAGGAAAAACAGCAAGGCATAAAAAATAGATGCAACAAAACATACCAGATTCTAGGACAGATGACACGTATTTTCAAGAACAAAAATGTAAACATAGACACTAACGTTGCATTATACAAGACTTATTATTCCATCACTGTGCTACTAGTGCCAAACCTGGACAATGACAGCACAAGACAAAAGAAACACAGTGACAGCGGAAATAATGTGTCTATGAAGAATACTCGGAGTGTCATTACGAGATAGAATTAGAAACGATAACATCAGACAGATAACCAAAACAATACCAGTATTGGAACACATCAAAAGACAACAGATCAAGTGGTTTTCACACGCTTCAAGGCTACCAACAGATACTACCATGATGTCATGACACATAGATATCATGGCTATAAGCCAGAGGCACACTATGTAAAAGATGGATCACAGAAATCAAAGAAGCTGCAAGAACAAGCTTACAAACAGCACACGAGAACCATCTCCAAAGAACTCTTCCACCACTGACACAACAATGCAAACAAGGGCCACAGCGTATAGATAGATAACTAGAGCTTATTGTCTATTGTCTGTCCCCAGGTGAACAATGGTTGATGGTATTCACACTTGCTGTTAAGTGTAAGGTGGGAGCTTCAGCTGTAGTTCCAAGGCCAGATGAGTCGCCTTGGTTGCATGAAGTCCATGTTTGTTCAAGGCTATCTTGATATTATCTATCCACCATTTTCTTGGTCTACATTTGGCTTTATGTCCAAATATTCTTTTGTTATATGCTCTTATTGGTATTTGGTTTTGGTTCATTCTCATAAGGTGATCGAACCATTTTACTTGCTGTCTTTCGATATGTTCAATACATGATATTATACCAACTCTTGTCCTAATTGTCTTTCAAAATAAGAATCTACAGAAGGATATTTAGAATACTATTGACAGTGAAGAGATTGAATACAAAATTAAGATTATTAAAGGTGGAAGGGGTGCAAAAAGGGAATGCATTGCTCTAGGCGGACCCAGGGTTAGCAGATAACCAAGATCCCAAATGTACCTCCTCGCGGTGCACCCTGGTAACAGAAAAACAGCAGCTCGAGCTGATTCTGGCTAAATCATTTGGGGATCGTGTCCGAGAATGTGGAGGTAGCAGATAGAAATAGATTTGACTGCAAAAGAGACAGAAAATATCTCAGACACCATTAGCATCACCACATACAGCGACACTGTCGACATACAGTGATGCCAGTTAGTCCAGTCAGAACATTGGAGGGGCGGCCAATGTAAAATGCACGTAAAGGTGGATGCATGGCGAGAAACAAATATATGTCATAATGAGTACAATGACACAATGAAAGGGCACAACAGCGCCAGAGGGCAGCGCGAACTGCAAATAGAAAGTGAAAAGTTCCTAGGAAAGGGGAACTACAAGCTATGTTAGCTCGAGACGAGCTTCTAGTTACCTGTACTCCTTATAGGCAGAGACCCAGACCCAATCATGGGCGTTCAGAAAAGCAAGAAGACCTATCCCAACTCTAATATCGAGCCTTCCTAAACCGGAAATATGCTCGCGAAGAGAAAGGGTGTCGTACCCGATGGGCTTATGCAAAAAAGGGACAACGATGGCAGGCAGTCCTGGCCCAACTCTACTGTCAATATTTCCTTTACCGGAAATACACTTACAGAGAGAAAGGGTTCAGTACCTGATGGGCTCAGGCACAAAATGGACAACGATTTTAGCCCTGGCCCAACTCTACTGTCAAGCTTTCCTATACCGGAAACACACTTGCTGAGAGAAAGGGTTCAGTACCTGATGGGCTCAGGAGCTATTGGGACAAGGTCGCTCAGCTCGAGAACGCCTTGGGAGGAAGAACACGATGTCGGTGAACGACGCCTCGGGTAGGAGGGTGAATGAGCCAGGGTCCAACTCTTCTGGCGAGTTCTTCCTCATACGGAACCAGGCGCGTGGATGAGAAACGGTTCAGTACCCGATGGGCACAGGTGCAGTACGTCCAACTGCACAAGATGAGTTCATAGATAGTGGAACACCTCGTGCCAGATAGACGTGCTAGACAAGCGTCTTGGCGAAGAGGCACTACACACCAGCGTGCCTGGCGACAGATAGAGGCTGTCATGGACTAGGGACCAAACCCGAAATAAAGGAATGATGAAAACGGATGTGCTGGACCTCGGACGTCCAGGTCACAGAGTGGCCAACCGAGGTGCAAATAACACAGTTCTTCTGTGGAACTTGCAGCACAACGTACTTCACGCTCCCCGGCGGAAATCACACGATAAATTCATTGTGGTTACATGAGAGCGAACACTGAAGAAGAAAGGTGGAAGATGGTTGTCATAGAATCATAAAAGTTATCTTACCAAATGAAGAGGCATAACAGCATAGAAAAATTAGTAATAGAAGACATGGTTACAAGTACGGTAAAATGGTTGGTTGGTTGGTTGCTGATCCAGCGGTCCATGGGCTCATGCCCTTTGACCCAATGCCATTGTGTGATATATGCATGTGTTTGTAAGCTGTTGTTTTGTTCCATATAATGTGTTCCATTTATCTGGCCCTGAAGGGAGTGTGGTAAAATAGGTAAGGGCTATCTGAGGTAATGAAGAACAAGAGACACCCCAGACTAAACATTTCCTTGATTTCTGCAGGTCAACTTAATCAGAATCATGAGGAGTTCAGAGCATCCATAAAGGAAGACAACGGGGCCATGGTTGATCAGTAGTTAGTGCACTGACTTCCTAGTTTGGTCATCCAAGGTTCAATTCCCAGTTCAACTGAAAATATTTTGAAATCACATAAGTTTACCCATCCTAAGGAAATTGGTACCAGATCTTCTGGGAAAGTAAAAGCTGCTGACCACATCATCGAATGATATGCCATTGGTGAATGAAAAATACAGGCCTAACACTATATTCTCCGATGTGCCTCTGGCGTGAAAATTGGAAACTGTCCTTTTCTTAATTATGGAGATTACATTCTGGAAAGAGTATGTGACTAGAACGAATGAATATTTATCTTCTTTCCAATTATTTTGTAACAATAGGTCATGTTCATTTTCATGCCTGGTCATGTAGGAGTTCAAGAGAATGAAAGAACAGATCAGTTGGCTTGCACTGCTACTGTGTTAGGCGGTAGAGCAATGAATCGGGCTGACATTTTGAACTCATTAGGAGATATAGCAGGAACAAATGAAATTAATGAGGATTCCTTCTCCATGTGTATTTGGACAAGACAGTTCTATACACTGGGAATGAGAAATATCAGAGTTCTACAGCAGTAATGAGAGTTCAGCCCATCATGAATTGAAAATGATGTAAATGAAGCATGCACTAAATGAAATTTATATTTTGTACTGTAGGAATGATTCTATTTAGTCTACAAGTTTTCAATAAAATACAAAGACTATATCCAGTTGAAGAATTGTCCCCCTTGTTTTGAATAAAGTAGCATAAACTATTTCATTTTCTCTCCTATTCAAATTTAGGTCACTCTTTTAGCAACAGCAGAGCACAGTTCTTATGGGGCAAGGCTATCAGGTGCTATTGGAGTATTTGAGTTTCAAGATCAGAAGTTGTGATGTTTCTGCACCTCCATTGACATGTCTGTGTGTAAATGATATTGCTAGACTGTAAATGTATACAAAATATTATATATATTAAAAATTTATATTTTTTTCAACATTTGAGACTCCATTCCAACTTGTAGACTAAGAAATATGTTTAAAGTTTGACTATAATATCTGTACCTTTGGACCTGACATACTTGAATACAGCTATATCATGTTTTGAAACTAAGTTGTCTTCTCTCTTTGATCCCTAATTCTTGACCATACTGCATTTTATTCTTGTCCAGAATCATACCACAGAAGTAGTGTTTGGTCTTTGCAGCTTTAGTTCAACACTCCTGATGTTAACAGATCAGATAGGAGTCACAGGACACTATAGCATGATGCATTTATCATCATGATACTGAGAACTCATCTAATATAATTTATTACAGAAGATATATTGGTGCATAGGAGTTTTTATACTTCTTCTTCTTCAGCGTTCATTCTCAAACTCCCGCTGGATCTCCTTTGTACAGAACCCATGGTCCTACTAGATTTCCAGCAGGATGTAGTCCAGAAAATGAAAATGCGTTGTGTCTCCGTTTTTATTTGTCCCACTGTGATAATAAATTTGCAACACATCCATCTTCGGTGGGGAGTTTTTATACAAAACTAGAAGTAGTACCCGGAGTTGCCCAGGCAAGAATAAAACAAAAAAGAAAAATTGAATAGATGCACATATTTTTTTAATAATGTAGCGATGACTTTTATATGCTTCAGTTTTTTTAATATTAACCCAAAACTTTAAAAAAAAAATAAAGCTTTATCTCTAGGATCGAACACCCACAATCCCTCACATAATATACTTCATGCTTGTACGAAGTAAGGTATTCCAGACATACACAATACAGCGTAAAATTGTAGTTTTATAAATGTTGCATACTCTCGTGTCATGTGACGTATTCTTTCCAGAGCGTAGTCAACATTTTCCAAAGAATACGACTGATGGATTTCATTTTAAGAACACAACAGAAAGGCTGATGTAAATAACATTCTACGATTCACTCATGGACAGATATATATATATATATATATATATATATATATATATATATATATATATATGACATTAGCAAAAGGCTTGAAGAAAGAATCATGAACCTGTTAAAGCAGAGTAAATGTCAATTGAAATGCAACCGTTTCGAGCTATTTTATTTGTTTATATTTGTTTGACCTATGTGCATTCATCAGAGGTGAAAGGTTAACCAAAAATATGAATGGTCAGCTTTGTCGGGCTACATAATTTTTAAGTATTCTATTATTGTGATTATTATCAAATTAATATACATGCCAAATTTCATTAGAATCAGTCAAGCCATTGGGATTTCTATACAGGCAGACACAACACAGTTAAGAATTATCCATTTATAGACTACAAAGAAATATTGGTGCATAGGAGTTTGTATAAAAAAAAAAGAGTGTGTTCCAACCGGGTTTCTGTAAATGATGTAAATGCACTAAAGTCATATATCTCACAGTGATAAGTATGTGTTCTTCATTCTTTACTTCTGTTAGACTTATAGTTGATAGAATCTATTTGAATTACAGCGACCTCTTATATGTTCAAACTAAAATACATGCATTTGTTAGTCCTGTGTTACACAACAATGGGTCTTTGATGGCATTTGTCATGAGATAGTTGAATACTTTGTTATTCCAGTACCAGATGGATCAGCAGTCACTTTGCTGCCTAGTATTAAAAAATGCATTCTTCCTGGTATGACTGCGATATCAGATGGAGTGGGAATGATACTGTTGGATCACCACTTAATATAACCTATGAAATTGCGCATCATTCACTGAATTGTATCAATCATAAGATAGAGGCACATGCACAAAGTATTTAAAGATATCAGAGGTCTGCCAAGGAACATAAGTGCCGAAAAACAGTACACAATGACATATGCTATAATCATACATGTGTGAATTTCTGTGGCGACAGGATGTAAAAAAATGAATTAACAATTAGACACTTCACCGCAATCAGCAAAGATATGCAACATTAGCCCCTCATTTAAATAATTATTACTTTTCATTGTCAGATATACTAATAACCTCTGATTATTTCATAGATCGAGTAAGCTACATTTTATACGGAAGCCCAGTTAGAACACTTTCTATGTTTTGTATAGAAATCCCTTCCATGTACCAGTATATTCTTTTTCCTGCATATACTTCATTTTTACTATTGTTAATGTGCCGAAGTCAGATGTGTCCGACACTCAGTAGAACAGTTAAAAATTATATTGAGGCAGCAGAAATGAGGTTTTATAGAAGAATGTTAACAACAGATACAAAGCTAATGAAGATATTATCTATCTATTGTATTTTCTCTGCTTTTGCTGTCAGGCATTGCCCGATTGAATGACGATTGATTTGTGGCTATGGCACTTTGGGTTATTTTATATGAAGTAATATTGTGTCGTCTCAGAATATTGGTGATTCCTTCAATCTACCATCTTCTTGGTCTCTCTCCGTTGTCCTGCTATAAAAGAGATCCATCCAGTGGGAGTATGGAAACGAATGCTAAAATAAATTAGCGAACACCTTTGGTTGAATAAGAATTGACTCACTATGATAACACTGACAGAAGAACAAGAAGGTTCATGTGTGCATAATGGGACTACTTTTTTATGAATGGTGAAACGAAATAAATTACGATGGGCAGGCAAATCTGCATTTTATTTTTTTTAGCCATTTTGAATCTAGAACTAAGTTGGCAGGCAGTCTGTGACGTCACAAAAGTTAAAAAAATTTCGGATTGGTGCAAACGTTATACAAAGTTGGAATGGTAAGGAACCATTAACCAATAAGAATTAACAAGTATGATTTGACAAAATAAACAACAAGTCACAAATATAAAATAAATAAATATTTATTTTCAACCTGCATAAAATGTTAACTATTCATAAGTTAAAATATTATGAAACTGCACAATGAAAATACAAAAGTTATATCTGAAAACATGACAAAAATGTCTGCTTATATATAAAAATATAAAATATGGCGTATCATAAAAGATTGCTACATTAAATACCAGTGCATATCTAGCAAGGCTGCAATAAAATCACAAATTTATAATTTAATAAATATAAAGCATTTGCACAAATTATGTGTTTTTAAAAATAAAGTAAATTTTATCAAAAGTTGCAAAGAATTTGTTTACTTCTGTTTCTATGTTTGCTCTCAATTACTCAGCATAATTTCTCATATGTTTGAGTCAGAGGGTATGAAATCATCACGCTGCTAATTTACTGTAGAGGTCATATGGTACATATGCCAGATCACCACCTACCAAAGATACTTCTCTATTGTGAGTTGCAGGAGAGCATACATTCTCAAGGTGGCCAAAATAAGTGCTACAAGGAACCACTAAAGACATTACTGGTAGATTTTGACAAAAACCAAGATACATGAGAAGACGCTGCACAAAATAGTGTTACGCGATGCTCTAAGTTAAAAATAAAAGTTCAGCATCTTGTGAAAATAAGGGAAATGCAGCCACTCAAAAGCAGAGTAGCTAGAAAGTCACAGGTAGATAAAACACTACTTACAAGGATCATCCCATGCCCAAACTGCCCCAGGACATTTGCGGTCAGAATAAGGCTTATTAGCCATAGTCAAGAACATAACTCTAATTGAATTTCATGAAGTGGATGTACCAAATTATCATCATCATCATGTGATGGATGA
The DNA here is from genome assembly GCA_034231615.1 of Meghimatium bilineatum. NCBI lineage: Eukaryota > Metazoa > Mollusca > Gastropoda > Stylommatophora > Philomycidae > Meghimatium > Meghimatium bilineatum. Next base: position 14,706,549 of record CM067315.1, on the reverse strand, counting down.
ACAACAACAGTAAAGCTGCAATGTTTGCACTTTTTGGTCCAATACATCAAATTTCGGCATGTCTTTGGTTCAAGGGGCTTCCGTAGCTCATGACAGCCTTCAAATTTGTCCATTGGCACGGTAAGTGTATCAGCTCTGTAATGACAACTTGTCGCCCATTGTGACCTTGGACTTATAGAATATGTATTGCCTGGGTGACAGCTTATGACTGTCTTATCTTGGATTAGGCATTCAGCTGCTTGTGATTTAGCCTCAAAGGAAGAAGAAAGTAGAGGAGGCCAAATAAAAACATGAACAGACATCAAGGAATGGACAGTACAAGATTTTTCCTCACTCATCTGCATCGTTGAAAATCAAAATCACTGGAGGACTATGTGCTGAAGCATCCAATATGGTATCCCTATGACCCTGACATATTACGGGTTTATAGAAAAAGATTTAGTCTAGTGTATGAAAATAATTGCACTTGATCCACAGATATTGAAAACTTTCTGAGATCCTGGTTGAATTTAGATGGCTTTACCCTTCCAGACACTAAGACTATTCATCAGCAACAAGAACATTTCATCCAAATGTGAGTTTCTACATTCTTTCATCTGTGGAGTCACACAATGTGGTTTCCTTCCACAAATTGTTATTCATTGCCATGGTGGACACTGCAATAGATGATACATCTAAGCTGTATTTTGGGCCCAGAGATGACATGCACACCAGAGTGCACAGGTCGGCGCTCCATAGCTGGTCGAGCATCAGGGTCAGCGAACCACATCTGGCCAAGACCCTCAGTACACTTCCACGCAGTGGGCCTGGAAACAGGAGTGCAGCAATCCTGCTGTAGCCTGGCCAAGTACTAGGGATCGAAGATACGGGAATGCCAACCCGGCCCAAAAAAATGCTGGCTGAAGACGGATGTGTCAGGTCAAAAGGTGCAGATAATGCAGCTTGCTGTAAAACATGACACAACGCAGATCACCCTCATACGTCTTTCTCAGGATGATCAGCGGAATGCTTTCAGAGGGTCCGCCGCAAGGAATACGACGAAGAAGAAGAAGAAGCTGTAATTTGGACATTTTGCTTATTAACCATGGCACACGTGCAACTTGACATCTGAAGGACAGAACGAATAGTGAACACATTAGGTAATGAAGTTTTACAAATGACCAGAAGCATACAGGAAAACCCATATGAAATTGATGTTTCTACAAAGAGGTCTTTGTAATAAACCAACACAATACATAATGAGCAAAGGACAGCACTGCCTAAAATCATATCACAATAATAAATTAAAACATGCAAAGATACAGCAGAGAGATGAGAATAAATGGTAATAATTAAAACTGGTAGTTCCTGCCCAACTGAATGCATTTCTGATTTCCTTGACAGTGTATTTTCCAACCTTTAGTGGAGACATTGTCTTCATTTTTTAAGGACACAACCATTACTATATTTTGTTTGGATATTTTGGCCTTTTCTGACAAAACATCCTTTTTGGATATACAGCTTCGCATGTACACCTTGGTGGCACTCGCAGTACTCTCTCCTCAGACAGTGTCAAACTTGTTTACCTTCCATTCCCATTGCCTGTAGGGTCCTGTTTCAGCACATCCTGCTTCTCCAGTCTTATTCCCATTTATGTGTAACGTTTCACTTTTCCAATCTGGTTGCTTACAGACATGGCAAGACTCGTAAAGATATCTTAGTCCATGGCCACCTCAAAGCGAACATCTCAGGTCATTTTAGCACCATATGCTACTTACATCATAGATTAAAATACCTGTACCTGTGCCACACAGGTCAGTTTCGTAACATTCTCCAAAACACATTCATTATTGAAGAGCAAACTTTACATGACATATATTATCTATACCATCATTTTCAAATGTTGCATTATGATCTATATAGGGGAGTCTGGTTAGAGGCTTGGTGACAGATTCTGTCAACATCTGCATGATAGTAACCACACACCTAGGAACACCTATTGCTGCACACATGACAGACCACCTGTTGATGACATATCATCTGGGTGACTGGCATATTCAGAATATACTTTCATCATCAGGCATATCCTGAACAGGATGAAGCGGTCATCAGTCTTTCGAAACTTCTGTCTATCTTGAGACAGTCTTTCTGTTTGTTATTGTCATGTTCAGGTGGTCTGTGATGTCTTGTGTCCATCTTTTTCATGGCCAAAATATTATAGTTTTCTGAAAACGTTACCCATCTGCCATGCAACCTAAAACAGTGAAATAATTCTTCTCATATCAATCATCTTTATAAAAACTGTCTTCACCATTCATTCCACCATGCGATTTAAAGACAAATCTAAGAGCCAAGCTGGTGGTCGCAAGTTTCAAGTTTAATGAGGTTGGCAACACCTCTGGGGAGAGGCCGCACTGAATTTTCCTTGTGTTGTATTTTATGAGTACTGATAGTGTGGGACAAATGGAAGAAATGACCTTGCGTCTTACCACTGTTAAAGTTTGTGTTATTTTCTTTTTAGCAATATTTCACTTTTCCCTTCATTCGTATAATAACGGGATTTCATTGTATTATTACCGGTATTATTTTTTATACTTCAGTCTAGACACAGGTTTCCTAATATATATATATATATATATTTATAGTGTACCATTGAATAATTGAACCACTATCATGGCTGAATTAAAAATATGCATAAAATGAATAACAAGTACAGCAATACAGGAATGTAACAATGACAAAATGTAATGTAATAGTAAGAAAGCAAAGTTCCCTTTGAGACATATTAGTGAATACCGTATTGGACCCGTATTTTTCATTAACAACAGCATACCTGGGAATGATGTGGTCAGCATTATACCAGCCACCTATTATGTGCCAGGAGGAGACCTAGTACAAATTTACTTATGTGGGTTAACCATTGGTGATTTTAAGAATATCTCCAAATAAAATATAACTTTGGATCATCGGAATGAGAGTAAGTGTACTGCCCACTTAGCTACTAAAATCCTTCAGTGTAATAAGACAACCACTGAGCTACCAAAGTTCTTCAGTGTAATAAGACTATCGACTTAGCTACTAAAGTCCTTCAGTGTAATAACACTACCGGTAATCGCTGAGATACTTTCAGTGTAATAAGACTAACCACCGAGTTATCTTCAGTGTAATAAGACTAACCACTGAGTTATCTTCAGTGTAATAAGACTAACAACTGAGTTATCTTCAGTGTAATAAGAGACTAACCACCATGTTATCTTCAGTGTAATAAGACTAACCACAGAGTTATCTTCAGTGCAATATGACTTACCACTGAGTTATCTTCAGTGTAATAAGAGACTAACCACCAAGTTATCTTCAGTGTAATAAGACTAACCACAGAGTTATCTTCAGTGTAATAAGACTAACCACAGAGTTATCTTCAGTGTAATAAGACTAACCACTGAGCTACCTTCAGTGTAATAAGACTAACCACCGAGTTATCTTCAGTGCAATATGACTTACCACTGAGTTATCTTCAGTGTAATAAGACTAACCACAGAGTTATCTTCAGTGTAATAAGACTAACCACTGAGCTACCTTCAGTGTAATAAGACTAACCACAGAGTTATCTTCAGTGTAATAAGACTAACCACTGAGCTACCTTCAGTGTAATAAGACTAACCACAGATTTATTTTCAGTGTAATAAGACTAACCACCGAGCTACCTTCAGTGTAATATGAAAAAATAATTGTAGAAGCATAGATACATAATTTTGTGTTTGTTACAAAATTACAAAGTGCATCCATTTTATTTTAAGAAACATACAAACTGGTAAAAATATATATTTTATACAAATCGGGTCATGGTCTTACTAGTGATGAGCAAACCTACCAACATTTTTTTATGATACAGAAATTGTAAAATTGGATGAGCCAACATAAAGTTATACTTTATAGAAATTAGAATAAGTCTAACCAAGGATCTCCATGAAGTAGTCAAGCTATTTACCTTGCACTTACAAGGTTGAGGAGCGCTGTAGTCAAGTTGATAGTGAGATTTCTTACAATCACAGGTTATGGAGTGCCAGTTTCAAAACCATGTCCGGACATTAAAAAATAATCAGGGTCGTGATTTGTTGCTTGACACGACCACTCCTCCAGTCGACCCAGCTGTAAATGGGTACCTGACACATGAGTTTGGAGAGGTAAAGACAGCAAGGAAGGAAACTGGCTACCTCACCTAATAGTTCCTGCGGCTTAGTACATGAAGAGTTATCTTCATCCCAGACAGCAGGTTGCTGCCATGCTACCTTTACACAAGATTGTAGGTTCAACAATGTTTTTTTACAAGTTAATTTTTTTCAAAGGCCCTTGTTAATTATCACTTGAGCTAGGCAGTAATACACTTGATACTTTCTTCTTCTTCTGTGATCATCATTCAGTTCGGTTGAACTCTGGATTCTATGATATAGACTTCTGACTGTTTCAGAGATTCCACTTTGCCATACAGTTTACTTCCAGCAGGTATACTGCTCTGTTGAGCGGGACGGATGTACATATGTTGGAATACAATCACACATAAATTCAGATTCTATGACCCATATTTTTAATAATAAATATCTTGTGTTAATTCTTAAACTCCTGTTGGCTATTTCTGCGTCATAGAAACATGGATTAATAAAATTTCAGTACATTTATTTTATGTATTATTGTTTTGTTTTATAGTTATTTGTCTCTTGAAAAAGGTCCCATTTGGACCGACTCGTTGAGATTTGTCCTGTGTAGTTTTATTGTATGTTTTTTTATATACTTTTTAATATATTTTTATTCATAGGTAAGGTAAGTGTTTTTAGTAACCAGTTTAATTCATTTTTCTTTACCAATCCTGCTGGCTAGAATTGTGTATCCCAGAGTTTTTTAATAATAAATATCTTGTATGAATTCTTAAACTTCTGCTGGCTAGAATTGTGTATCCCAGAGTTTTTTAATAATAAATATCTTGTATGAATTCTTAAACTTCTGCTGGCTAGAAGGATGTAGTCCAGAGTTTAATAATAAATATCTTGTATTCATTCTCAAACTCCTGCTAGCTAGAAGGATGTAGTCCAGAGTTTAATAATAAATATCTTGTATTCATTCTCAAACTCCTGCTAGCTAGAAGGATGTAGTCCAGAGTTTAATAATAAATATCTTGTATTCATTCTTAAACTTCTGCTAGCTAGAAGGATGTAGTCCAGAGCAAAAGAAAATGTGCTTGGCTGTGATATATGCACCATTTGTCCTGACAATCCAACTTCAGCATGGCTTTAGGTGACTATGAGATGGGACGGCCTACTCCACCCTTAAAACTCAGTAGTCGCCTCTAATTGGCAAGTCATAGTTTTGGGCCCAAACAACACACATGAGCAAATAACAAAATATATTTAACAGTAATAAAACAGATTTTCTTTACTCTATAATAACAGCACTGGTAATAAACAAAACTTGGAATGAGGTGTAAACAGTTACAGTGAAACGGTACATATAGTCTAAATGTCAAAGGACATTGATGTACAGTGTCAACATTTATAGTACTATGGCACATCATATATAGTCTAAATGTCCAAGGACATTTGTGTATAGTAAAATACATCTGGTGCACAGTAAAGAAAATACAGACTAATATTATGTTGAATCAATGATATTAAAGATTTCTTCTTGCTGGTTAACAAGATTTAGTCCAGTGAACGGAATGTATTTTGTCATGGTTTATAGCTTGTCTGTGATATATGTGCCTTTTGGTCAGACACATCCAACTTCTACCTTGGTTTGGGTCACTTTGACCTATGAGATGGGACAGTCAACTCCACACCAAAAATCTCCATAGTTACCTCTTATGACATGCATGACAGCTCACAGTATTGCTATTCTTTGCTTCCCCTCTTGGGCCCCGGCAACACACGGGCAGTGTTAAAGATTGATTTCAATCTGTCCAATGTTGAAACAGTTTTTCATCATCTTTGTTGTCGAATCTTGGAGTAAAGTTCACTTTGATAATTCCTCCTGTGAAGCCTTCAGCGACTGTTGGCTCCTCAAAGTTCTTTTTGAACATGTTATAGCCAACATCTGGGACTCTGCGAACTTCATCCTTGGTTTGTTTTTGTCTGAACATATTTAAATGATGTGCAAGTTCCAGTGGAGTCTGTAACCACATACACCGGCATGGAATATCTGAAAATAGTGTTGATGAAGAGTTTCATGAAAATAGTGTTCATGATGAGTTTCCTGATGATAGTGAATATAGTTTCATGGAAATAATGTTGATTTCACATTTCATGGAAATAATTTTAAGAGATTCATGAAAATAGTAACGATAAAGAATTTCATGATGAAACTCGTGCCGCTTTCCAGGACTTTCCTTTGGTTACCTATAGGCATGACAAAAATCTTAATGACATCTTGGTCCATAGTCACCTCAGGTCTTATGTTCCTGCTCACTTTGGCACTATTTGTTGCAAACGTGGTTGTTGCTACACATGTCCCTATGTAGTACAGATCCGTTCTGTTTCATTTCCTAAAGCCACTTTCACTATCGATGATGCCTTTACATGTGAATCCCATAATGGCATTTACATTATCATATGTAAACGTTGTGACAAGAAGTATATAGGTGAAACGGTCTTACGATTGAGTGACTGCTTCTGTGGGCATCTTCATGCTATAAAACACAAAAAACCTACCACTGTCGTCATTTATTTCAATGGTGATGGTCATCAGGGTTCCCTCGATATCCAGGTCACTGTCCTCAGATCCTGCCCCATGGATAACAGATTTAGATATACTCTTGAAAATTGATTTATTTTTTAGTTTGGTTATCCCCATCGAGGCCAGAACCTTGAAGTGGTGATGGCGCTTAGTTCAGCCATCAGAGGCTAGAAACTAAGACTGGTCGGGCACTCCCACTCGAGCAGGACCATAGTCCGGCCCAAGTAAGCAGAGTGCTGAAGACGGAGGCAACCAGCCAAAAGGCGCACAGATAATCAGGTTGCCACGCACAAAACACAATGGAAACATGTAGTGTTCTGAGCATGAAACGCTGAGGCAGACATATTGGCCAGAGGAAAAAACACTGGAATCAAAGCTCTATGGGACACTGTATGAACTACAAAAGACAGTGAGTTTTATTAAGGAGACAGAATTACAGATATAGACATGTTTCAAGTGAACGAAAGAAGAAGAAGAAATCTCAAGCCTTTTGGATTTAATTCCAAACATTCATTTTGTGTTTTGAAATTTGTGTTTTTGTGGCCCTTATTGTATTGGGTAATAATTTGTTAATTTATTATATCTATTATCTAACCCCATCCCCTCTAGGGCCAGATAAATGGAACACATTATATGGAACAAAACAACAGCTCACAAATACATGCATATATCACACAATGGCATTGGGTCAAAGGGCATGAGCCCATGGACCACTGGATCAGCAGCCAACCATCATACCCCATCCAATTTTCAACAAAACCCGCTTCCATGACTACGTTTCCATATACATCATTGTCACCTTGAACTTCATGTCGTTTGTATGTCAATGGTGTATCTAGTGCCTCTATGGTGTTTTTACATTTGTCATTGTTTTTCACTGTTTGTTTTGTATATTCTTGAAAAAGACCTGATGGTTCGAAACGTTGAAAATGTCTTCTCTAATGCAATTTGTATGTTTTCTTGTTTAGTACTCTTAACCACTTAGTTTTAGTGATAGTCCGTCGTATTCAAGTGGAACTTTCTAAAACCTGTGTTCTACATACGTACTATTCACGATGATAGTGCAGATAGAGTTTCAATAAAAAAATGTTGCTGAAGAGTTTCATGTAAATAGTGTTGATGAATATACCCACCAGTATATCAATACATTTGGTACCCTATGGTCTTTACACCTTTAATTCCTATATGTATATATCACGTTTTTCAATTTTCTGTTTGTTGTGTTTCTTCACTATCCCTTCAGTTTCTTCATTCATTCCCTTAGCAGCTGAAATCGTTGGCTATATATACATTACCGTAGCGACTGTTCTCGCCGGATTGACACACGGTTAATTTCGGTTGAAGTCTGTTACCGTTTCCATGCGAATAGACATATTAAATTTAGCACTGACATGATTTTCGGTAATGGTGACGTCCAGGGTTGTTTTCCGATAGTTTCCAACAACTGTCATTTCCGAACTGCGCAAGGTTTATTATGACCTTCAAAATTTGGTAGTAGACCTACTTATAGTTCAGATTTATGTTAATACACAATTTGTATATGAATTTCTAGAGAACGTGAATAAATCAGACATTGATGGGGTAGTAGTTCAGTATTTATTAGGCCTAGTTGAAATTAGCGGTGATCTGTAGTGTAGGCCTAATTGATGATGTGTGCGCCCCACCCCGTATACCATAGACCTAGTGATTGAGAATAGTCAACACAGCTGATCTATGACAATATTGATAAATTTCACGAAAAATCAGGTACTGCAAACGATATTGATCGATATTACTCTGCTTTTGAGACTTGGCCTAGTTTTCACTATTTCTATGTGAGTCATTCTTTGGGAGTTAAGTGCAGAACAAACGTTTATGCTGATGTCACAATTTTTAGAAAAACAAGATCCATTTTGGAACCCTGTTTCACCAGATATGAAGAGCTTTCTTTATGTGAACTGGGTCTATATGTTTGTAGTATATAAAGAGTTTCAGAATGATGATGTCATGCTATGCAAGGGAGACTGCTTTACAGCTTTTATTTGAAAATTTATCAGCAAACAAATTCTATCTATCTATCTATACGCTGTGTCCCTTGTTTGCCTTGCAGCGTCAGGGGGTGGAAGAGTTCTCTGGAGATGGCCTTCTTGTGCGCTGTTTGTAAGCTTGTTCCTGTGGCTTCTTTGATTTCTGTGATCCATCTTTTACATGGTCTGCCTCTGGCTTTATAACCGTTATGTCTATGTGTCATGGCCATCTGTGGCATGCTATATGTCGGTAGTCTGGAAGCGTGTGAAAACCACTTGATCTGCTGTCTTTTGATGTGTTCCAATACTGGTATTGTTTTGGTTATCTGTCTGATGTTATCGTTTCTAATTCTATCTCTTAATGACACTCCGAGTATTCTTCGTAGACATGTCATTTCTGTTGTCACTATTTTTCTTTTGTCTTGTGCTGTCATTGTCCAGGTTTGGCACTGGTAGCATAGTGATGGAAGCAAACAAATTGACACAAGTAAATGAAGCTGACATGAAACTGGTGCACATTTTTTTCTCCTCTGGCATGTTACATGACAAATAACTTATCTTATATGACATTCACAAAGATAAGTTCACAGATCAGTACCTCTTTCATTTATCTGTTAATTGGACTTTCAATCATAAAAATGTATTGCAAATTGTATTTTATATTAATTTTCTTGCGCAATCACTTCTGATTTGTGCTGTGTTATTTTCCTTGTCCTGGGAATTAAGCCAGAAGTTTTTCCTGAACGGCCGAGATTGAAAGGGTTAATTACCAGTATTACTTAGTTTCCTTCCCAGCATGTGTTCTTTAATTTAATATTATGATGTCTTCATAGTCACTGTCTTTTACTCGTCACATGCAGTGTTATATTTCTGATTCATTTCTTTCTTTTTCTTCTTTCATTCACTTTTAATATGTTTATGTCCTGAAGTTTTGTCTTATTATAAATTTAACTGTATCTTGTAACTAATACAGATGACTGCAGAATTTTTCTTCAACTGTTTTTACTCTGGACCAGTGCGTTTGTCTCAGCATTTCATATTCGGGAGATTCTTGAACTATATGCTCTGTCAACATTATATTCTTATATAAAAGCCTTTTGATCAAAACATCATTTTGTGTGCATTTTCCTGTGTGTTTCTATAATCAGCAAAGCTGTACTACGGTTGTATTTTTTTTTTTAATTTGCCTGTCTGTCTTATTCATGATACAGTGGAATCCCTCTATAGTGTATTCTTTTATAACATATTTTCCTATATAACAACACTTTTCAAAATCCCCAATTAAATTTATTCTATTTATTTATACTGTATATAGCAGAGTTTTGTTATTACACACAAATTTTGTGGGTCCTGACCAAGTTGTTATAATGCAATTACACTGTATTATTTTAGATGTTTACATAAGTTCCAGGTGAAAATTTGTTTTAGTATTATCAGTTCATATATTCAAACCACCAAATATAATGATATCACTAAATAACATATTTTAATATGTATTACATTGATCAAACTTTCTATATGTAGTTACCTACAAATAACAGGTTCTAAGGAAACTGTATTCTAAATTATCAACAAATTTCTGATAAGAAGAAAGACAAGCACATATAATGTACCCTTTTCTTTTGCCAGATTTATGAAATTTTGCCTAGAACTTGCAGACGGATTGGTATTATCAACCACAATACTTTTTCCAGCTTTAATACTATCTCTGGCTATCTGGCAACACAAGGAAATAATGAAATTATGTATTTTTCAACAGATAATTCAGACTTGGTTCACTAACAAAATTGTGTATTTTATTTGTCTATATTTTCAGATTTGCTAATCTATTAAACCTTAAAATTCATAATAGGACATAATATGGTTTGGGCATGTTCTAAGGTAATCACCAGACAGAATTTATATATATTCTAAATAAATTTATCCCTCTAAATAAATTCCAGCACGAGCTGATCAGGGTTGGGCAAATAATTCCATGAAAAAATAAGTTGTGGTGTTACTTGATGACCTGTTTTTAGGTCTGCAGATCTGGATTTTGTACGTGGATTATGACATTCTGTGAGCGACACTTTCTGGCAGCATAGATGGAACATTGGACAGCATCCCACAAACAGCAATACTATTTAGATGTTTTAGTTTTTAGATATAAGACAATCTATTTAAAAGGTGAACCACAAAATAATATCAGAATTATGGAATGGGCGGAGTCATTGGATAGAGCTAAAATGCGGGCATCACTACAAAAACTCACGCTTATTTTTGTCCCCGGACATGCGGGTGTGGAGGGAAACGAACGGGCCGACAAATTAGCTAGTCTCGCCACCACAACAGATGGTCAGCCTATGGACCGAGCAGACATACTCACTGCTCTTCGTGAGTCCCCACGATCAGAGGATTTTGAGATGAATAAGCATGAGTCAATATCAAGAATGCAAGAATTGGAAGATTGGGAGTGGGCATGGCTCGAAGAGAATCCTTAACAAAGATTTCAAAAAGAGTAGTGAACCAACATAGAACCGGAAGCATCAACGGTTATACCCTGAGAGATTTACTGAAGCGGAGATCGGAGCACCTATGGACGTGTCCGGTGTGCGAAGATGATAATCAACATACCTAATACCTAATCAGAAGCACTGTGTATGCAGTACATACAAATGCCTGATCTAGAGAAGATCTCTTCCTGCCATAAGACAAACCCAGATGTCAGTGAAAAGAAAGAAAGAAAATGTCACATAAAATTCAGAAAATATATAATTTCCATTACAAGAGCAAGTATTCTTTTACAATTGTTCTATTTCTAAATATTAAATATATAATAATAAATAAAACATTTCTATACAAGATATTTCATTTGAACTACTGTTGAATTTTCAGCCACTATTAATATATCAAATTGTATTGCTAGTACAATAAGCTTTCAAACCATGAGCTAATTCAACAAAATTCGTTTTTTTGGGCACTATCCACTCTACCACCGAGCAAACGTTTCTAGTAGGTTGACAAAAATCAGAAATTCGTTGCAACATACAACAAGAAAATTTGATTTCTCATGGAGACACTAATACAGAGAACAAGAAGAAATATTGATTAATTATTAACTGTAGTGAAAATAAGCCATATTAGCTTTTAATTTTTAACATATTATCCATATAAGACTGACATAAAAATATTTTTTTAAAATAAACTTACTTTTATACATTTCTCCACTGTACCTAGTGTATCTCTATTAATAGACACATATCCCTTGGGTTCTAGATATCGCCGACGGAAAGTACTTTTACCAGAAGCTGGTAGTCCAACCATAATAACAACTTCCTGCTTCTATTGAACATGACAAAATAATTGTAATTATATTTTCTGCAATAGTATCCCTATGCAAGAAGTCTCGTTTCCCCTCCATGCATAGAACAAAAGGGGTCAAAATAATTTTAGAAGCCTTGAAATGTTAATCATTTACATTACATAAATACCTTCACATCATCATCATCATCACGTAGCATACCCTGAACAGGATGTAGCAGTCATCACAACCTTTTGAAACTTCTGTCTATCTTGAGCCAGTTTTCCTGCTTCTGTTACTGTCATGTTCAGGTGGTCGTTGATGACTTGTGTCCATCTTTTTCTTGGTCTGCCTCTTGTCCCTGGCATAATCCCCTCCATTATGGTTTTCTTTAGGCCGTCATGGTGTTTAATATGGCCAAAATATTGTAGTTTTCTGGAAAGAACCATGCTGTTTAGCCAGTTTTCTTTTATATTTATTTCTCTCAGGATGGCTACATTGGTGATCTTTTTGGTCCATGGTATTCTGAGGATTTTTCTGCCCTTTTTTTCAAATGCTGCTATTTTATTTTTAACTTTGTGGGTGATTGTCCAGGATTCGTGCCCATTTTTTGTCACTGGGCATATGCAAGCTCTTAGGAATATTAGTTTGTTGTTTTTCAGCAGCTCAGCCATATGTTTTTCATTTGTATCAGCTTCTTTGATGCGATAGCCAACCTCCTTCTGACTTCTTGTAGCAATCCCCATTACTGTTTAAAGAACCAAGGTACTCAAAATTGATGACTCTTTCTAATTCGCTTTTGTTGATACTGATTGAGAACTTGCTAGTCATTTTGTCGCTTGTTATAATTTTGGTCTTGTTTTTCCCATTTCCCATTCAGAAATAGGTTTTGTTTTTCACTAAAAAGTGTCAATAATGTTGTATCGTCAGCATATCTAAGTTCTGGTATCTCGTAATCTCCGATGTCCTTCACGATATTCCAAAGTTTTTGATGTTTTACACAATCGAATGCTTTGACGTAGTCAATAAAGCATGTGTCGATGTCAACAGTAAACTCTATGCATTTCTCTATGATGTTTTGCATATTACCTTCACTTATATATGACGACAGGATATACTTAAATACCTTCACTTACATTACTTAAATACCTCCTCTTAGGGGATCTCCCTAACGTAGTGGTTAAGCTGTTCGCCTTGTGTTCAAGAGGTCATGAGTTCGAATCCGGTCCGTGTTATCTTGTTTATAAGGTGGATTTTTTCGGAGATCCCTGTGGATTATCACTTGAAGCTATGGAGTTAAGTGCTATGAGTGGTACTCTCAGCAGGTGGTGTGCTGCTTCGTTGAAATTGACAGAGTACATATGGGAAATCAGGTACAGTGAAGTCAATCCTCTACGACTTTTGAACCCCTTTTTTTAACCTCCTCTTACATTACTTAAAAAACCTTCTGCATTTGTTCTCAAAATCCTGCTGGCTAGCAGGATCTAGTCCAGAAAAAAGAATTATGTTGGTTTACAGTGTAGACATATCAGATTTCAGCATGGGTTTTGAGTCACTTTTATCTCTGCATCTAAGTGTTCCAGGTGCAAAAGGGAGCATAGAATAGCAATACTGTTACCGTCCTTACATGTTGTATGAGGTGATTAGGAAAGTTTGTAGGTGGAGTTGACTGACCCAAAAGCCAACCTAAAATTGTATGTGTCTGGCCAAACGGTACAGATATCACAGCTAAGCTATAAACCATAACACAATACATTTCATTCTCTAAACCATATCCTACTAATATGCAGGAGTTTGAGAACGAACACAAGAATATCTCTAGGAACGGACAGCCAACTCTAACCCCAAATCTATTTTGTCACCTCTTATGACATGAATGCCAGTCACAGCATTGCTATTCTTTGTTATCATTTTGGGTCCTGTCAGTACAGAGGTGTCTGATAGTTATTTTTGCCATTTCACATGTTAATACTGCATCCAACTTTCTTAACACAGTTTGCCCGCTGCTTCATTTCCGGAATTGGCTGGCATACACAGGATTGAGCTATTTTAAAAACATGAATCCTCGGGTACTGGCCCTTATCTCAGCTATGATCCTTTTCCAGTATAGATACTGGCAATTGTTCAAATAGTAAAGTTGAACTAGGATTGGATTTGATCTTTTAGACAAGGTTTCATTCACTGACATTGTGAACACCGTATCAAAGTTTACGCCTCTACCTACATTTTCTTCCTGGTCAACAAATCTCCTATTGGACAATTGAGACTTTGTTGTTGTTTTAGCTTTTCCCTTACACAACCCTGCTCTCTATCCTTCTGCTGAGGCATTCAATGTGTACTCTAGGATCTGCTACATTGTAGCACCATCTATCCATATCAGAACACTAACACTAAAATTAGCCACCCCTACAATACATCTGCATCATGCTTTCGGAGCTTTGTATCACTGTGTGGCGACAGTGCCACAAGCTGCATCGGCTGAGAGATGCTGGAGATATTGCTTGTCTTTTTGCACTCAATTCTCATTCTATCTATAGCCTCCACAGTCACAGACATGATCCCTAAAACTGACAGCCAGAAGCATCACACGAGCCGTGATGTGTCTGTTTCCAGGGTACACCTCGAGAAGGTACGTTCATGATCTTAGTTATTTGCTAACCCTGGGAATCACCCAAGAGCAATGTTAAACCCTTTGCACCTTACAACAATAGTTGAAAAGTAATCGAAACAAAAGTAAACACAAAAGTTAGTTTTAAATCCCCCAAGAATTACGAGCAATAGAGCTATTGTATTCTACCGTACTGTAGGGAGGTTCTAAAAGAGCTTTATTTCATACCAGAAGTCTACAATTCTCAGTGGTGTGCAATGCTTTAAGGAGAAGCCTTCTACTCAGAGGGGTTAGTTTGTTTCTTTCATGCCACATAGGGCAGAGGTTTAAATTCTCCATGTGTTGTGGTCTGCTGTCTGCAGGTTTAGTTCTTGTATGGTCTTGCAGCCTGTCATGTCCCCTTCTTTAAGTATGGTGTTTTTTAGGGTTGCTTTAAGCCTTCCTCGTTTTATTTTACCCTCAGGTGTCCACATAAGGGCTTGTTAGTTTATTCTGTTTACATCTAGTCTTAAAACAATACACAGGTATTTCCAACTGCGTTTTCTTATGACATTTGAAACATATTCTTGGTGTATTTTGTTTCTTAAATCACTATTTGTGATGAAATCACTCCATTTTATGTTCATCAGTTTCTAGAGACATTTGTTTTCTAAGCTGTTTAATTTCTGGTCTGTAGCTTGAGTTGATTTCCAGCTTTCACTTCCATAAGTTAATACTGAGACAATGCAGGAGTTGAATAGCTTTAGTTTGATGTTTCTTCCAAAAACATCACAGTACAAACATTTTATTTTTTTAATTACCTTGCTAGCATAGTCAGACTTATCAGTCTCTGCTGAAATTGGTGGGTGTTTCTTTAGAAAATCTGTGGGGTCTATTGATCCCCACTGAAATGAAACTGAAGACTGGTTTAAGAAATATTCCTCTGGTGTGTAGAATTCTGAAAATTAACATATAAGGTAAATAAAACTCTATGACATACATTTTTTATGTTTTTCTTATGTCCACGGTTGAAGGAACATACCATATGAGGTACATTTTACTTAACTACACACAATCTTTACTGTTCTTCTGATTGATTCTCTTGTGCTAATTATGAAATTCAGGATAGAGATTGTTTTCCCTGTTTTTCTGAGTGGTTCTCTTATGCTAATTAGCCTTTACCATTCTGCATTAAATTTTCAATTCCTTTGTTACCCGGATGAATTATGCTAATTTACAATCTTGATTTCCCTGCTGAAAGAGGTGTATAGCAACAGGCGAATCAAGTCCACTACAGCGCACAAAATACATTACGCCTGTGGTTGCCAACAGCGCGCTACAAAGGTACTTTAAATGAAAACCATAAATATTGTTCTGGTGAATATATTCTGAAAAAGTTAAACACAACTATCATTTTTCAACAGTCACCATTACATTCAATACAAGTCCTCCAGCACCTATAAAATGCTAGGAATTCTATGGAAGAAAAGTCTCTTGGTCATGTGCCTAATCACTCATTCACTACTTGCTGTTCCCCTTCATTGTACTTCTTCTTCTTCTTCTGCGTTCGTTCTCAAACTCCTGCAGATTAGCAGGATGTAGTCTGGAGAACAGAATGCGTTGTGTCATGGTTTACAGCACTGCTGTGATATATGTGCCTTTCTGCCTGACACATCCGACTTCAGCATGGCTTTGGGTCACTGGCCCTATATGGGATGGGACAGCCAACTCCATCCCATAACCTCCTTAGTCACCTTTTATTACATGCGTGGAAGGTAAACAGTGTTGCTATTCTTTGCTCCTCTTTCGGGCCCCTTCAATACACGGGCGTCATTGTACTTAAAAGTAAAGGCGTCATAGCCTCCGCCTTGCAAACAATCTGTGGTACCGAAGCACATCATGAATGATTTGATATGCTGAACCTTGATTGATGTCTTGATACGCAGCAACTTCACTCACACTCAATCTGTGGTTTTTCTGTAATGATGCACTGAATGGCTGCAATCAACTCTGTGGTCATTCCTCTGTGTGCCTGACCTGTGGTGAACAGTCTGTTAGAGAACTCATGCCATTTTGAATTTTTCTACTTCCCTCATACATGTGCCGGATTGACCAACATGCACCAACTTACCAGACCTTTATTCGCCAATGAATTTCTGTGGGTTTCACCCCTTCACTGAAAATAAACCGATACAGAATTCTACTTCTCTATGGTACATGTCAATAAACCTTGAAACTGCCGTTATGACACCACATTGTTTGTCTACACTCTTGACATCTTTAAAAAACAATATTGACAGATTACAAAAAAATACTATGGTTACTCTAATTTCTATCACACCTTCAAGGTCTTCATTTATTGTACCCTTGTACGAGTGACTAAACTGAGGACAATGACAGTGATCTCTTCCTTTTCTGATGCTACAAGGTAAACTAGGGTTATGCTAAAACAAACAAATTATGAACTACAACGGTTCTATCCAACGTGAATTTTTTATGAAAAGTGATATGAAATATCTGCAATTTTTCTCTGCAAATTATTTCCCTTGTCTAATCTGTCTATAAATACCGATCAGTGGTTCAGGGTCGAGATATTTATTTTAGGATGGTTGTATGGTTGATTGGGTGGTGAGATGCTTGCAGTTGCGACTGTGGGTCTCACCAATGGCCCACTGGACAAACCTCCCATGCAACAGAAAACCTTAGTAGATGGCATGCCGTTATATTGAGGTTCTCTTCTTATAGAAGCTTCATGGCATGTTATCTATACAATTATGCTTCTCATGCTTGTATTTTGTTGTTGCAATGTGTTTTTGTTATTTGTATATATGTAAGCACCCTCTGTAGAGGGAGTTAGAGATGTACTTCTCTGCACTGGAAAGGAGGAAACTGACAGCACTGCTTTTCCTATGGCTGAGTCCCATCATTGAAGCACAGTGACTCAGGACAAGACAATCCTTTGACTTGAACATTTGGTTGCATGCCTGGAGCAATAGAGAAGTTCGGCATAACCAGTAGTTAATTGGTGACAGGGAAAGAGCACAGTGAACCCTATCTTGGCAGCAGTGGCTCAGAGCAGTGCATATATTTAAACCTACCGCCCTAGTGGTGTGATAGTTGTTCTCTGGCTCTGGCCAAGGGTGGGCAGAAAATCCACAGACTTCCCAGCAATATAATGTTGGGTCAAAGGGCATGGACTGCTAGATCAGTAATCAATCAACCCTCTCAGTGTCACCAAAAAGCTGAATTTTTTAAAAGTATGCTAGGTAGGCCCTGGATATGGTATAGTACCACAACAACATACAATTTGCAAGAATTAGCAGACATTAAGCAATTTCAACTTACTGACTCCAACATTTGAAGCAAACATACGGTCACTGCATGAGAAGTCTTTGGGTTTATCTTTGGCCCAGTTTTTTGCTCGTCCTGCAGCATCACCAACATATAAAGATTCTGATTTTTTTACCTGCAAGAATGTAACAGTTGCCATTTTTAGACATGACTAATTAGATCAACTATCATCAGTTTATTAATCCATTCCATTCTTTAGCGGCCAAAATCATTGACTATATATACTTTTTCGTAGCTGCCATTTTTTTAAGATTGAAATCATTTTGATTGATGTCTGTCCATGCAAACAGACATGCTAAATTTAGCACTGGTGAAATTACCAGTAATGGCAGATTTCAATGTTGTTTTCCGATTGTTTCGAATAGCTGTCATTTCCGAACAGCACAAGGTTTATTATGACCTTCAATTTTCATCAAAACATGGTAAAATTGGCCTACTTATGATTCAGAAGATATTGATAGGCAATGTTTAAACGGAATTCTAGAGAATGTGAATGAATTAGACATTGATGAGGTATAACAATCAATACAACGTAACTGCGTGAAAAGTAACAACAATTAGACTTACGTAAAACACAGGTTTATATTTCATCTCAATGGGACACGATAGACTATATCTAAAAACTAGTGGGTAAATGTCATTTACGTGATCATATGTAAACGCTGTGGCAAACAGTACATCGGGGAAACCGGCCTACGATTGAGCGATCACTTTTGTAACCATCTTCATGCCATCAAGTCAAGAACACCCACTCCTGTGGCCACACACTTCAACTGCGATGGTCATCATGGTGCGTTGGATATTCAGGTCACCGCCATCAGATCTTGCACCACCGATGCTAGATCTAGGTATGCTCTAGAAAATCGTCTCATTTTCGAATTGGGTACACTCAAGCCTTTTGGACTCAATTCCGACCACTCTTATGTCTAGTACTGGGTTGGTGTGGTCTTTGTCTTTATTCTTTTTGTTCCGTCATTTACTCATCTTTTTGTTTGTTTCGTTTCCACATATATTTACGTTTTTATGTACTTTCTGACCTTCCGGCATATCATTTCCATATTTCCGTTGTGATAATTTTTCTATTAGTCGTCTTTTAATGTTTTGTTTGTGTCTTAATAAAGACCTTTTGGTTGAAACGTTGAATGTGATTTGTGTATTGTAATTTTTATGATTTCTTGTGTGCTCATCATTGCCCATCATTACCCACTAGTTTTAGATATAGTCTATCGTCCCATTGAGACGAAATATAAACCAGTGTTTTACGTAAGTCTAATTGATGAGGTAGTAGATCAGTATTTAGTAGGCCTAGTTGAAATTATCAGCGATCTTTAGTGTAGGCCTAATTGATGATGTGTGCATATTTATACCCAATTGTGAAGAACTTCTTTGAGTTTGTTATCAAACTCCTGCAGACTAGCACGATGTAGTCCAGAGAATAGAATGTGGTGTGTCATTGTTTACAGCTTTGCTGAGATATCTTGTGCTTTTCGGCCAAAAATCTGACTTCAGCATAGCTTCTGCATCCCCATCCATTCCTATATGGGATGTGACAGCCAACACCACCCCTGACCTTCTTAGTAACCTCTTATGACATACATGGAAGTTAAAATAGTGTTGTTATTCTTTGCTCTCCTTTGGGCCCCACAACATACAGGCGGAGATGAATTTCTATGACAGGTATGTAGTTATACCAAGGTTTCTATATCAGTGAGTATAGCATAAAGTTATTTGACTTTTGTTAGTCATTTCTCAGCCAGTAAACTTTTCATAAATTCCAGCACTCATTATTTATTATTGTAAATGCTAAACTTCTTGTAAATTCTAGCACCCATTATTTATTATTGTAAATGCTCAAAAGACATACCACTACACCACGATTACAGTGTTCAGAAAAGTAATCCCACATTCCAGTGTATGGTTTCCTGTACTGATTAGTTCCTGTGCTTGCAAATACCTGAAAGATGGAATAATAATTACTGAATTATAATGCATTTTTAACCATATATGTCATATAGTTAGTTAGTCGTCAGATTATTACCACTGCACTCCAGATACATCCTTAGGGGCTCCGATCTCCACTTGATTGTATCCAACATTACACTATGATTGACACGTTCCTGTTGTTGATTGATAAACTTTCTTCTAAGTTCACAGTTGAGCTAATTTCTGCCAACTCCACATTTCAAGTCCAGTTCCTTTATTCTGAACAAGGAAAAGGAAGAATCATTATCCTCATTAATTTCATTTGCCCATGTTTGTTCTTGTTGTCCGAGTTTTTCTTTAAAAAATGGATCCTGCTGACATTTTTGTCCTCTAGTTTTCTTACCACAATTCAGTGTCTCTTAAACTAATTCATTGTTAGTCATGCTCAAAGTGTGTGCACTTGTGAAGTCGTAAGTGACTCAGTGGCATGAAGGTCAGGCAATGATGAATGTGGCCAACATTCACATGGATGACAAAAAATGATATAACCTGATAAATGGACAAATAAATTGCAGCGCACAGGCTGGCCTACTTGTGACACAGACATCCACTGTTCAGTATAAGTGATAAAAAACTGTAATATACACACAACTGCTGAAATCAGATTTGTATAGCCAGTGGTACAAACAAAACAGTGTATAACACATCTTTCTATGGACTACAGAGTAGGGGCCATTGTCCTGTTACAAGAGAGATTCGGTGGGAGTTTGAGAACACATGTTTGTAAAATATGCCACACTTTCTTTTTCTTTTAAATGTTGGTAACTTTCCAGAAAATGAAGATAGATTTTCAGCATATTTCTCAATAAAAACATATTAATAACACTTTCTCTTATCAATTTATGCTCAGATTATTTATTAATTTAAACCAGTTTACATTATAACATTTCTAATGATGTCTACCTATATGGTTTTTATGATGTGTCTCCTCATCAATGTCAGGTCCTTGTTGAGAAAGTGAGACTTAAGTATGCCAGCAGTAGCAGAAAACTAAGTCTGACTAAATATCCCTATGTGCAGTCAAGACCCAGTCTATTCTAGTAAGTAAAGGTGCTAAAGACAGGCAACTAGGATACCACGCACCAACTCAATGGCAATATGCCTATATTTCATAAATGCTATCGTGCCTGTAATGTGATGAACAACCAGGCGGGAACAGTACAGATCATATGCCTTGAAAAAATCCAAATTCAATTCCTATAAATTATTTTTAATTTTATTTTTTAATTTTAAATTTATCTGGAAGAGTAATCTTTATGGAGCAACTGTGGTGACACCTAAGCTCGTGTAAGATTTTTTATCTCAAAGGCATGGCTGTGTTGGGAGGGGATTTATGTTTAATCCTCGAAGGGAGACATTATGTGTGGTAGTATGCCTAGGTCATCACATCTGCCAAGAGCACAGCAAATATTTCTAGGCAAACATGGAAGAAATATTTTTTACTCCTGAGGACATCAGTGTCTGTTATCAAGCCAATACTGACCCAGACAACAGAAAAAAAGGTCAAGCAATTATGACCTGCTATATGGCTGAAGTCGGATGTGTCAGGCTGAAAGGCGCAGATATCGTAGCAATGCTTAAACCATGACACAATGTATTCCGTTTTCTGGACTACATCCTGCTTCTTCTTCTTCTTCTTCTTTCGTTCACTTGAAACATGTCTATATCTGTAATTCTGTCTCCTTAATAAAACTCACTGTCTTTTGTAGTTCATACAGTGTCCCATAGAGTTTTGATTCCAGTGTTGTTTCCTCTGGCCAATATGTCTGCCTCAGCGTTTCATGCTCAGAACACTCTTGAAGTATATGTTTGGCACTCTGTGCTGCCTGTCCACATGTACACATGGCCGTGTTGCCAATCTTGAACTTTGTATACATGTGACTGCAGAGTCGGTTGTGTCCTGTTCTGAGACGTAGAATTATAACTTGTTCTGGTCTGTTCATAATATGATAGTCATCTTGTGTTGGTGTTTGTGGCTTTCTTATTGACTTGATCATCTGTTTTTTCTGATGGTAGGTGATTGGTATATCTGGTTGGTCTTCTGCGGCACCTTCCTTAGCCAGTTGGTCTGCTTTTTCATTTCCTGGTATTCCACAGTGAGAGGGTATCCACTGCATGGTTATCTTGTACTGGTAAGACAATTCGCTAAGTAGTTTTTTCAAGTCTGTTAGTTTTTCAGACTGGAGAGCTTGAAGCACTGACCTTGCATCTGTCAGGAATACCACAGGCTGTAGTTCAGAGTTGGAGTTCAGCAGTTTTTTAGCTGCCACAATAATTGCCTGGATTTCTGCATCATAATTATTGCAGAATTTTCCTGTCGGTGTTCTGATTGTATCTCTAGGCTTGTGTGGATATTCTATATATACACCTGCACCTCCATTCCTCACGGCATTCTGTGCTGACCCATCTGTGTATACTCTGACCCATATATCTTGTGGATATTCCTCATCCAGGAAACTGAGGGTGACTGTCCTTCGCTGCACACTGTTCTGTTCGTCCTCGCTTAGTATTCCTTTCACATGGGTCTGAATGTATATTGGCATTCCATGCCTTTCACTCCACGGGGTTTGTTCTGGTACAGGCCTTAAGGGGCTGTCAACTTCAGGTAGGTCTGTAAGTTGTCTGCGGAGTCGTTTAGCTTGATGGATAAAGCTGCTTCTTTTCAGTCGTCCCATTGCTAGATTTTGGAATCTTTCCTTCATTGGATGACTTGGCATACACTGAAACTTTTCTGCCTGAATTAGTACTTTTGTGTCTCTGCGTTCGCCAAGTGTTTGCATTCTTCCCATTTTCTGCATCTCTGCTATGGGTGTTGATTTCATTGCTCCCAACATTATTCTAAGTGCCTGGTTTTGCACTTTATCTAGATCTTGTAATGTTGTGTTTGATGCAGGACACCACGCAGCTGACCCATATTCCAGGTGTGGTCTTATGCCTTGCTGGTAAACTTTACTGAGTATATTTCCACTGGCTCCCCATGTGGTTCCACTTAGTTTTCTCAGGATAGCTAGCTTCCTCCTGGCTTTTGTTGTTGCTTTGTTTATGTGCTGCTTCCATGTCAGCTTATCATCAAAAGTAACTCCGAGGTATGTGGGTTGTTTGTCTTCTTTCAAGAGCTCTCCATCTATCTTGATATGACCAGCTTTTTGTTTTGGTGAGAGGGTAAAGAGTGTAGTGCTGCACTTATCTGTGTTAATGCTGACGCACCATCTATTTGCCCATAAGGTTAGGGCATCGATAGCTCTTTGTATTTGTTTAGTGGCCACTGTTGCATGTTCTTCCGTGCACCAGATCACCAGGTCGTCAGCATACATTGCCACTTTGATCCCGTGTGGTAGTTCAGCAACTAGGTCATTGATGTAAACCAAGAAAAGTGTGGGTGACAGGACTCCTCCCTGGGGGACTCCATGACGCAGTAGAACTTTCTTGCTCTTGCGACCATCTAATTGTACCCTGGCTCTTCTATTATGCAGGTATGCTTTTACCCATTTGTACATTCTTGAGCTAACCCTGCAATTTCGCAATTTCTTTAGGAGCCCTTCTTTCCAGACCTTATCAAATGCTTTCCTGAGGTCTATCCATGCTGCTAGTACCAGTTTCTTTTCTTGGAAGGCATCCTCAATCTCTTGGGAGAGGTAGGTTGCCTGATCTTCAGTAGAGTAGCACTGTCTGAAACCTGCTTGCTGTGATACCAGAAGGTTTTCACTTTCAAGGTACCACTGCATCCTAAGATTGATAATGCGTTCCATTGTTTTACATAGACAGCTTGTGAGGCTGATGGGCCTGTAGTTGGAGACTGTGTTGCCATCTTTTCCTGATTTGAGGAGTGGTATCATTATTGCTTCTCTCCACGCCTGTGGTACATTACCTGTGGACCAGCTTGTGTTAAAGATCTGCAGTAGCTTTGCTCTTGCTGCAATTCCCAGGTTTCTAATCATTTCATTGGACACTCCATCAGCTCCAGGGGACTTTTTCATTTTCAATTTGGATATTGCATGCTCCAGTTCTCTCATTGTGATTGGTGCCTCCATGACTTCAGGTATAGGTTCGCCTTGTCCAATGTTTTTCTGGTTCTCTCGAACCTCCTGTTGTTTGCCTGGGCTGACTTTGACGTTATTGTCTTCTGCAAAGGAATCTGCAAAGTAATCAGCTGCATGTTTACCTGTTAAAATGTTTCTATCTTTATAAAGGGTGATCCTCGTATTTCTCCCTGTACCTTCATCATTTAGTTGTTTTACAAGTTTCCATAATTTCCTAGTATCTCTTTCTAGGTTCAGCGACTCTGTTTTTTCTTTCCAGCTGCTCCGTCTGGCTTGTAACTTGGCTCTTTGAAATTTAGCCTTTGTTTGCTGATATTTGTTGTGATGTTCTTGGCTAGGTCTGTTCTCAGCCTGCTGTCTAGATGTTTCCATCTCATTTTGCAGCTTTTCCAGTTCATCATTCCAGTAGGGTTTGTAGTTTTTGCGTGCCCCCCTGGGTATGGTTTTACTAGCAGCTTGTAGTATACATCTATTAAATTCACTCACTGCTCTATTGATGTCTTTGTCCAAGTTCATGTCCTTAGCTAGAACACTGGTTAAATGCTGGTACATTTTCCAGTCTGCCCTTTTATAGTTCCACCTAGTGAGCGTGCTGCTGTCCTTGGTAAATTCATTGTGGATTTCCAGAAATACTGGTCTGTGGTCACTACCTCCAAGCTGCTTTCCAACAACACGTGTGATGTTCCATTCCAAGCCTGGTGAGTGGAATGCCAGGTCTGGTGTAGAGGTGGTGTGCCATGCTCTCGAGTAGAAGGTTGGCGAGTCTGCTGGCTGGTTAATAAGGATGAGATTATTTTCATCCTGCCAGCTCTCAAGTTCCTCACCTCTCTTGTCAATATGATCGTATCCCCAGCTCTGAGAGTGGCTGTTGAAGTCACCACACACCATAAGTCTCTCTTTGTCTGGAATTGTGTCTAGTGCCAATGGTTTATCATTTGGGCAGTAGTAGTTCAGGAGATGGAATTCTGCACTGTCTGTTTTTAGGTGGAGCATCTGGTATTCTGCCCCTTCCATATATACTTCAAGCTGACATGCGCTGATATTGTTTTTAACAAGTGTCAGAATTCCACCCTTTCGCCTGTCCTTTCTGTCAGACCGGTAGCACTGGTAGCCTCTGATTTTGAAGGCTATGTCGCTGCTGAGGTGTGTTTCTTGGATACAGCATATACTAACTTGTTCTTCACTGAGGACATTTTCAAGTTCCAATTTTTTTTCTGTATCCATCTCTTTTACTGGACATCCTGCTAATCTGCTGGAGTTTGAGAACAAATGCAGAAGATAACCTGCTATAGGTGCAAATAAAACTTATAATACACATTTTTCTCTGTTCTACATACTGCTGGAAATCTATTAGGACTATTGTCCTGATACAAGACAGATCCAGTAGGAGTTTTGAGAAAAAATTGAAAAAAAACAACTCCTGAGGTCACGTTTTAAACTTTGTAGCTGCCATAGAGAATATGTCTCAATAGGATGTGTTCTGACGTCTGGAGGTCATTTTGTTATAAAGAAATGTTTATGCACATTAATTAAAATATAACTTACCAGCACAGGAATACCTAAGTCTTTGATGATGGCTTCAGCTTTGGTTTTGAAAGTTTGGGGAGTGACTTTCTTCTTTTCAAT
This sequence comes from Meghimatium bilineatum, assembly GCA_034231615.1. Taxonomy (NCBI): domain Eukaryota; kingdom Metazoa; phylum Mollusca; class Gastropoda; order Stylommatophora; family Philomycidae; genus Meghimatium; species Meghimatium bilineatum. The sequence continues at coordinate 14,680,974 of CM067315.1, read as the reverse complement.
ACCACCTTGATTAGTGAAGAACACAACTCGATATCCATCTTTGTCAAGTTGCTTCAGTTTTACAGGTACTTGTTCATCCCAAAACTCCCAATCATTTGAACCTAAGAAGAGAATGTCATATAGTTTATACTACAAGCATATATGATCAGTTGTTGTTGGAAACCAAAAATCCCAACTTCCCTGGCATGTTCCAGACTTCTGTGTGCAGGTCTGTAGTCAAGCTAATACTTATGAAGGCGCAGGCACAGAAGCGGACACGTAGAAAAGAAAAAACATCTCAACCTCACACAGATACCTTCTATTGTTATCAATTCTGTAAAAATACATTTTGTGCGCGCATTGGACTTGCTAGTCATTTAAAAACGCACTATTAACTTTATTATTTTATTATTTATTGAAATTATTATTATGGTTGAGTTTTTGGTCATCGTCGATCACGACGGACGAACATCATCATCAGTCAAGCTAAATTGTCAATCCTGTCGCCAGTGCAAAGTCTGCTGTCTTCAGGTCAGAGCTTCTTACCCATAAATATTACCTCAACTCTGAATCCTATATATATATATATATATATACAGTGGAATCCTGTTATAATAACTTGATCTGGACTGACAAAATATGTATGTAATAACAGATATTCGTACAGTGCAAACAATATAGAATAAATATAATTGGGGATTTTGAAAAGTGTTGTTATATAGGGAAATTTGTTATACAAGAATATGCTATAGAGGAATTTCATTTTATACTTATAATCCTATAAATTTATCACATTTTCTCAAATCATATTTCAATCCAGTTTCACACTGCAATAGTCCAAATTAAAGAATAGACTTAACCAGAATGGGTGGTGAGGAGAAAACGAATCCTAAAACAAGCTATAACTAACTACGTTGAAGTGTCTTAGAATATGACAGTGTAAATTTATCTAAGAAGAGATCCCAATTTGAACTCAATCCTTCAGATGTGTCTGGAAAACTGCCCTCTGAGCTGCATAATAAACAATATTTGCTTCTAAAAAACAACTAAAATAGAATCACATTTGTCAATGATATACATTTATTGTGGCATAGAGGCATAGAAACTTGTGTGGAACAGCCAAAGTATCAGGTTTAATATTTATTATATTTATTTATGTATCCGGAACATTGAGAAAGTAATGACAACAGACTAAATGTAAATATTGCCCAGAAAACCACTAAAGCCTAAAAATTCAAACCACCATTTTATATGTAGATATTCAATCATATTAAAGCCTACAACCATTTGATGGTATCAACATTGAACACTTTTGACAACAAAGTCTATAAGACTAGTTTCAGTACTGCCAACTCTGTGGAATGTTTAGTTGGTTCCTGACACAGCAGTTCATGACTTATCATCCTTACTCTGAGTGATAAGCTACCATATTTGGTTCTGCCTCATCAAGCAAGTATAGTTACAGTACAGTTCAGAAAAAAATCAATTTTAGTGAGAATAAAATGGGGGGGGGGGATGACACTGAAATAAAAAATAGTTTGGTCAATTATGATTTATTCGGACCTGGAGTTGATCTGTGCTAACATATGATTGCAAAAGCAGAAAACTAAGGACTCAGGAGAGAAAACTATTAGTCATATGTATGTGTAAAAAAAAATATATTTAGAAACCTTGAAAACTGACCAGAAAGAATTCATGACAAAGACAATAATATGTCTACAATACCATAAGCAAAAATGTTGGATATAGACATAGGCTTATAATTAGACGAGTATGCTCTATTTCGAATTCCAATTGTTGTAACCACAGACTGGTAGTGTTATTTTAGGAAAGTGAGCATGAATATGCCGTGAGTTTGTGTGGCATAGGCTATGGCCTCGCATCCGATTCCGGCAAGGGGTGATTGGCAAGAATTGATCTGCAAGCAGCAAAATCGCCAAAATTGGTGCCAGGCGTCAAGGAAAAGATGAACCATCACTAGAAGGCATGAGACTGTGGATGCAGAAAAATCATTTTGTCTTATGAACCATATTAATATATGATATTCGATGCTGAAAAGAAAACAGTTATATTGACAAAGATTAACTTCATTCTGTTTAAATTAAAATCGCTGAAAGTTTCAATTTGTTCAGCCTTTGTAACCATGACTGATTTATCAGGACATGCAAACTTTGTAAAAACATTCAGAGGGAGTGTCAAGATTAGTGTGAACTGTGAACTCAGAAATGTAAAAATCACCTGTTGCAAACTTGCGTCCACTTGCAGTCTTTATAACAGTAAAATCTATGTCAAAACCAGCGACTTTGCTAACGCCCCCAAGGGTGTCCGAGCTGAGAACAATAAGAGAGCAATTCCCCTCATCACCACCAACATTGCTCCACTTCAAACCATGACCAAGATCTGTTTCGCCGCGCGCTTTTTTAGCCTTTATCTCAGCAGCATCACCTGCAGCTTTGCGTTTTGTCGTTTTCCCTGACATGATAAATTCTATACTCTTATAAATATGGAACTGACTAGAGATTCCTAATGCGTTAAGTCCAAAGTTGCAAAATGCCGACTCGACACTGCGTTTTATACTAAGGGACGCGGAAATATCAAGTCTGAACATGACGGGTGAGGTTATGTAAACAACAATCAAAGATTGTTCCGCGAAGCACAATGTGAGGTCAACCATGTTACTCCTCCTCAGTGATAACACTCAATATTTTGGGGAAAAGCTAAAATTCGTATATGGAAACACTTTGTACAGATCGTAGATTATATTCCTTATAACACAACAATGATACTATCGTATAAAAATACATAAAGATGCCAGTCAGACAATCAATTCCTTTTAAAGGACAGTACGGGTGGTTTTTATAGGCAGTGGGAATAAAAACTGCATTGGATAGTAATCATTACGGCGTGTACACGATGAATTTTGCACGTACGAAAAACAAAAATTCAGTCCCAACCGATAGTTTGAACAGATACCTCATTGTCCATCATTCGGCCATGTGCTCCACTATATAGAGTCTATATGTCGTTGAGATTAACACCAAATTCGCCCATGTGTTGCCGGTGCCCGAAAAGAAAGCAAAGAATAACAAAACTCTTTATCTTTCATAAATGTCGTAAGATGCGACTAAGGGGGTTATGGGGGTCTAGTTGGATATCCCATACCAGAGGGTCAAGGTGGTCCAAAGTCATGCAGAAGACGGATTGTCAGGCCGAAAGGCGCAAATATCGCAACAACACTGTCAATTATGACATGGCGCAATCCGTTCTCTAGACTACATCCTGCTAATCTGCAGGAGTTTTAGAACGAACGAAGAAGAAGATGAACACTCAAATGTTGCTGAGTTTATCTAAATGCAGCTCAATGCCATTCTTAAACAAGTGTAAATATTTTGAAATGGATTCATCAATCCATACAGTGAGTTAGTGACTTTTTAACTATTTTTCTGGCAGTTGAGAAGGAAGGGCACTCAATGATCAAGTGTTTAGTTATTTTGTTAGAATAATAGCATTATATAGGCATACGCATGGATGGTTGATGAGCGGATGCGGCTTATATCAATATTGCTGAATCTGACGTGTCCTGTAGAGTATATTTTAGTTCAATGTCTTTTGGTCAGATCATTTCGCTAAATGAAACAGGAACAAGTTTACAAACAGCACACAAGAAACCATCTCCAGAGAACTCTTCCACCCCTGACGCCGCAAGGTAAACATGGGCCACAGCGTATAAATAGATTTCGCTAAATAAATTGCAACCAGTCAATTCATTTGCCCATCTGTTCGGTCAGATCTTCCTTGTGTTGTTTATGCTATTCTGTTTGACTGCTCTCATGCTGGGGGGACAGTATTGTTGATGTTTTTGGGGACCTATCTTTGCAAGCTTGTCTGCTGCCTCTTTCCTTAATATATCATTATGACCAGAGATCCATTGCAAAGTTAGACTGATGAAACTGCTGGTGATAATAATTTTCACTGCTCTTCCTATATAACAGATATCCTTTGTTTTCATATAGTGTATTTTCAAATAAGTGATTCCAAGAAGATAAAATCTTTATAATTAAATATGTCTGTTTTCTTTCTCCTGAGGTCGAACTGTTGGTGTATTAACTCACTGGATGGCTTGATGGTTTTGTGCTCCGTTTCATAATTTGAAAAATGTTCACCACAAATCACAGGGCTCATAAAGCAATTTTACCAGGATAAAGAGTATAGATGTCAATCCTTAACAACCGCGATCTTGAAAGCCGATCAATTAGTATACGCATGGATTGTTTATGCTGAATAGCTGTGTATAATCTCTGTTGCAATACATGTGCCAATAAGAATTAAAGGTCTAACACTGTTTACACAGATATGTCTCATACGTGAATCTCATGCTTTAATAAAACTTGAATACTACAGTAGAATACACAATAAAATACCAAGAAACCCCCAAGATAGCGCTACTATTCCAAGAAATAGGGAAAAAAGCAATTCAAAATAGTCCCAAAGATAAATAACCAGGAGAAGACGGAATCAAACAAGAATGAAAACAAGAATATGTATCCACCTATATTAGAAATCGTCGCTGGAATTACATCGGACACGCGTTACGAATGGATACTGAAAGACTCCCCTGTCAAGCTTTGATGTGGTCACCAAAGGGCAAGAGAAAACGAGGAAGAATAAAAGAAACTTTACGTAGAACTATTACAAGAGAACGTTTCGCCATCGGTATAAAAAAACAATGAAGATCTAAAGCAAATTCTTTAAAGCAAAATAATCTTCTTCTTCTTCTTCTCGTTTGGAGTTTGACATGTCTACACAGCAAGTCCTGTTTTCTTAATAAATGCTGCTGTATTTGAAAGCTCCTCAGTGCCCCCATACATCTTTCTGTGGATATCCATCTCTGTGGGCCAGTGTTATTCCCTTAACTGGTTTAGTGTATTGCGAATAAAGCGTCTTGAGTTGAGTTCAAGATGGCCGCTGTCTATTCTAATAGGATAAAGTGCCGTGTTTATATTAAAATTTTATAAGATATACAAAACTATTCACATTCTGGATTACACCTGGAGGAAGATATTTCTATATTACATCATAAGAGAAGTGTCTAAAGTGGATAAGTGCAGTAATAAGTTTACAAAGTGAATATGTAAACAACGGTGGAGGAGATAACAACAAGTATGGCCATGAACAGCTAGTGGCTAGCGAGGGGAAATGGGCAATCCCGAGTAAAAATGTGTGAGACGTATGATTGGAGTTAGCTTGAGAGACAAAATCAGGAATGAAGCACTAAGGAAACAATTAGGGATAAAGCCAACAATAGAATACATACAGAAATTACAAGTTAAATGGTACGGCCACATAACAAGACAGAAAGAGCAAAGTATTATCCAAAAAACACTTAATAAACGATACGAAAACAGGAGACCTATTGGACGCCCTCGTAAAAGGTGGATAGATAGTGTATTAGAGACACTCGGAAATATAACAGCAGAGGAGGCAAATAGAAGGGCAAAAGACCGTACACTCACTCTCCCATCAACACCGAAAGGTACATGAGGACAGAAAGAAGAAGAAGAAGTGTATTGCAGGATATGTTCAGCTGTCTGTGCTGCCTGCCCACAAAGGCACAGTGGTGATGGGACCAATCTTAGTCTATTTAAATGGCTGTTTAATTTGTTGTGTCCTGTTCTGAGGCGGAAGATAATAACCTGCTCTGCTCTGTCAAGATAGTGGTAATTGTCTTTTGGGTGGTCGACTTTCCTGATGGCTTTGATGAGGGTCTTCTTTTCTTTGTAGGTGATTTCTTGGTATTCTTGTTCCTGTGTTGCTCCATCCTTTGCCAGTCTGGCTGCCTCTTCATTTCCTGGTATGCCACAGTGGGATGGTATCCACTGTAGTACTACCCTTCTTTGGATGCTCACTTCTCTCATGGCTTTCTTCAGGTCTGGCAGTTTATCGGTCAAGGGCTTGTAGGACAGACATAGCATCAGTAAGAAATACTACCTGCTGGCATTGGCTTGTTGTGTTTTTAATTATTTCCTGCAGCAATGTTTAAAGCCTGTACTTCTGCAGAGTAGTTGGAGCAAAATATTCCACATTAGCACAAGTTGAAAAAGTAAAATATCTTAGCACCCTGTTAACATCAGAAGGTAGATGCTCAAATGAGATAAAGAGCCGAACAGCACACGCCAAATCAGCATTCAAAAATGAGAACCATTTTGTGCAATGGAAAAATATCAATGCAGATCCGAATTCGGGTGCTGAGATGTTATATCGAACCAATTCTTTTTTATGGATGTGAAGCATCGACTGTAAACAAAAAAATTCAAAGCTTATTAGAGGCTACAGAAATGTGGTTTCTGAGAAGAACGATGAAAATACCATGGACAGCCAAGAAAACTAATGCAGAGGTTCTCGTTGATGCGGGCGTAAAAAGATAAATCATATCAAACATTAGGGGCAGACAGTCAATGTTTCTAGGGCATGTGCTGAGAAGAACACAGCTTGAACACTTAATAACCACTGGAAAGATCAAGGGGACGACAAAGAGAAAAGTTACTAGATAGACTTGTATTGTGGCATGGTAGAAGCTCACCAACCGAGGTTATTGACAACACAAGAGACAGAGAATCGTGGAGAAACAAGACCGACTACACCATTCGGCATGGCACTTGATTGATTTATTGATTATCTAATTATTTTTTCTAACGTGAGAACTTTTGTTCTCATTATTTCCTGTATAAGGTTTAACTATTGTTCAATTTCTTCCACTTAGACATCCTGAGAAAAATATAATCACATTTATGTTTGAAACATGTTGGTTTACTCTTCCTTCTAAATGTATATATACAGTTTTACATAGACAGATTTATAAATTGGTTAATACCCACAAAATAATCTGCCACACAATGTGTACTCAAATTTAAACTAGATAATACGGAAAACAAATAGGGCATATGCTTTAAAAAGGTTCACAAATAATGGTCAAAAGAAATTTTATGCCCGATAGTCTTCACAAAGGGCTTGCTTTGAGAAATATAACAATAAAATGCCGATTATAGAACCATAACCTATGAACATGCATTGGTGTACGTTGTTGGCAATGTTTATTTACAAGAAATTATAAATAAATAGTAATACTTAGACCACACCCATAGATAGGCACCATTCGCAAATCGGAACATGACTTTTAGTACTAGAAACGGGGTGTAAAGGGAACGCACTGCTCTCGGCGGACCCAGGTTTAGCAGATAACCAAGTTCCCAAATGTACCTCCTCGCGGTGCACCCTGGAAACAGAAATACAGCGGCTCATGCTGATTATGACTAAATCATTTGGGGATCGTGTACGAGAATGTGGAGGTAGCAGATGGAAAGAGATTTGACTACATAAGAGACAGACAATATCTCCGACATCACCAGCACCTACGCATGCAGCGGCACTGTTGACACACAGCGACACTAGTCTGTCCAGTCCGAACATTGGAGGGGCGGCCAATGAAAAAGGCACGAAAAGGTAGATGCATGGCGAGAGACGAATAGATTTCATACTGAGTACAATAAAAGGGCAGAACAGTGCCAGAGGGCAGCGCCAACTACAAATAGAAAGTGAAAACGTTCCAAAGAAATCGAAACTACAAGCTATGTTAGCTCGAGACGAGCATCTAGTTACCTGTGCTCCTTATGGGCAGAGACCCAGACCCAATCACGGGCGCCTGGCAAAGCAAGAAGACCTAGCCTAACTCTAAAGTTGAGCCTTCCTATACCGGAAACATGCTCGCGAAGAGAAAGGGTTCCGTACCCAATGGGCTCAGGCACAAAAGGGACATCGATGGCAGCCATGGCGCAACTCTACTGTCAAGCTTTCCTATACCGGAAATATACTTGCAGAGAGAAAGAGTTCAGTATTCGATGGGCTCAGGCGCTATTGGGACAAGGTCTCTCAGCTCGAGAACGCCTTGCTCTCAAACGCGTTGTGTGAGACTCAAACTTGGGCGAGTGGTTCACAATGTCGGCGAACGACACCTCGGCTAAGAAGACGAAAGAGCCAGGGTCCAACTCTTCTGCCGAGTTCTTCCTTATACAGAACCAGGCTCGCGGATGAGAAAAGGTTCAGTACCCGATGGGCACAGGCACAATACGTCCAATTACACGAGGCAAGGTCATAGACGGTGAATACCTCGTGCGAGATAGACGTGAACGACAATCGTCTCGGCGAAGAGTCACTACACACTCGCGTGCCCGTCGACAGATAGGCATGCTGTCACGGACTAGGGAAGCCTGCTACCCGAATTAAAAGCATGACGAAAACGGATGTGCTGGACCTCGGACGTCCAAACCACAAAGTGGCCAAACGATGTGCAAATAACACAGTTTTACGGTGGATCTTGCAGCACAACGTACTCCACGCTCCTCGGGGGAAATCACGTGATATATTCATTGTGGTTATATGAGAGCGAACACAGAAGAAGTAGAATTACTAGGAACTTGGCCAGAAGCCAACATGCCCTTCCCCCTAGCGGTGTTCCGCAAAACAGTCATTCCATTTATCCTCATAAAGACGGTCTGATTACAATATGCTAGTCATATCAAACGACACGATATCCTTGAAAATACCATAATGCAAGGGGTGAACATGGACAACGAACAAGAGATAGACTACGAAGAAGATGGAGAGAGGAGTGGCTACATAGTTATCTCATACATGTGGCAAGACCAGGCAAAGATTATGTTGACATAAAAAGTGATCGCATCATCACACTGTAGAAGGTGTATGATATGATTCTGGAAAGAATTGTTGCTAGACGCATAACCAGGGAACTAGAGATCAAAGGCGATCTTCCTAATAACCTAGGTGCATACAGACCCAGAAGAGACACAGTCACAAAGGCAGCAGTTCTTGCATATGAAGTTTATGAAGGTTTTTAGAATAAAGAGGAATCTGTAGTTACAGAGATAGACCTGGAAGATACATACAATAGAGTTAGTTACACCCATCTTGTTGACATATGCTAAGGAAACACGATATCCTGGATCATACGCTGGGTAGCAAATGTGATAATCTGTAGAAAAGTTACTCTGAGGTGCGGATTCTGGACGTCTGAGGTCAGAACAATAGCACATGTCCTGCCACAATGATTTTCTTTTGTAGTCAGTGTTGTTTAATGTGTATACGTTAAGAATTGCTCAATTGCAAACCTCCAGCAATTGTAAAGTTCTAACATATACTGATGATATCCTACTATACAACATAGGCAGGAACAGAACAGATATCCCTGATAGTGTACAGAGTGGACTAGATCAATTGTTGATATGGCGCAGAACATACAACACTTGATAAATCCATCGAAAGCAAAGGTCGTCTGGAACTCCTTGAATAACAATCTGATCAGTGACACACTGCCAGCTGTCAGTTGCATGGATCTGATTGAACAATACCTTACATATTTTGGGATAGCCGTTGATAGAATCCTCTCATTCACCAAACACATCACAAATATGATTTAGAAGGCTAAAAGAGGGATCAGTGTTATCAAGGTTATGGCGACATTCGACACGCAGCAATGGGTACTGTTTCTGCTTCAATAAGTGATGGTGCTATCTGTCATAGATTATGACCCCGACCTATTAACACTGTAACAGACACAAGTCAATAGATTGTAAAAAGTCCAAAATGAGACAATGAGAGCGGTACTTGGATGTACTAGGGATACACCCATCTCTGTAATGAGATTTCAGTTTGATCTCCACAGTATTAGAGTACGACATCAGGCAGCACAGGTTATTTCGTACCTTAAAGTAACAGAATACAACCACTACCCATTACACCAACGTCTAGACGAGTCAAAGGGAAAACGAATCAAGCGTGGCAGATCATGGATGGCAGAGGCTGAAGACATATTGCGAAGAGTATGTGAATTTGAAGAAATAGGAAAGGGCAGTGAATGGTTGGAGGTAGACATTGAGAAAAAAAATCACTGACTAAAGAAATAATACAACTAGATAAAGCGTGTCGAAAATGGACCGTGTCAGAGCCAGATTATAGTGCATGAACTCGACCAGCTACACGCGAAATCACAAGACATAATTATTTGCACGGATGACTCAGTTAAAAGAAATACAAATAAGAGCGGTTGAGGTTTTGTTGCTTGTGAAACGGCGTGAAATTGGTTGAGAAACCTTCAGCATACCCCACTATGACATCGAGCATGATAATGGATATAGAGGGAGATAAACAACACTTAATTGGTTTATAACTGATACATCAACACACTCGGTAATACTCACAGACTCTCAAAGCATGCTGCGCAAGATAGAAAAGTACATGCTGAGAAAAGAATGGTGGGACTTATTGAATAACTCAATTGTCCAGAGCATTACATGGATATACTGCTCTGGTCATGCTGGGGTCAGAGGAAACGAGAAACTTATTGGCAGGCTATTCGGCGATAGACAACAAAATGCTGAGAAGAGATTACGCAGATTTGATTAAGGCAGCATTAAATTCATTTCAAGATGAAGATGATATCAATGAAGTTAGTTAGGTTAGTTAGTCGTTGGATCATCGTCATTGCACTCCGGACAAGTCCATAGGTGCTCAGATCTGCCCTTGAGTGTATCCGCCATTACACGTTGACTGACAGTCCCAGTACGTTGTTGATTGACCATCATTCTTTTTCGCCCACGAAAACTCTCCTTTCTAGCGACACCAATTTAAAACCAAGTTCCTTTATTCTAATCATGTAACAAGAGTCATCATCACTTCTACAGTCATTTGTTCGTGCGTTTTCACGTAGGGCATTCAAAATGTCTGCCCGATCCATCGCTCCACCAACAGCCGTAGTAGCAGCGTGGGCGGCCAATCTATCTGTTCTTTCATTACCCCGGACTCCCGCGTGTCCCGGCACAAAAATAAAAGTCACTGTACGCACACAGGAATTATTCACTGCATCCAGCCATTGTTCTCGAACGTGCCCCGTCTGAACTTTTACAATCATGTTCATGGAGTCACTGAGGATACAGGCATGCTCGCAGACAGTATGTGAGCAGACCCATTGCAAAGCTTTGGTCACCGCCAGAATCTCCATTGTCAAGCTGCTTGTCGTCTGAACGAATGCACCACTTTCCTCTCTGATAGTCTCCCCACACCTTTGAGCCGTGAAAGCCTAGGAACTCCTGATGTGTCTCTCAACCGACCCATCTGTATATATAACTATATCACCTTCCCTGGAATTCTCACTGATCATAGCGAGCACCTCCGAGTCGACCACTGTCGGACACCATTCCCTGCACTCTCTATTGAGTGTTACTACTCCTTCGAAGGCTGTTGGGTAATCCGAGGGTGCCAGACTCCATTCGGCACCAGGTAGTACATTCTCCAATCTGAAGACACCCTGTATAACGTCCTCTGCGCGCCCTATCCACGACTTTCCTCTCTTTAGTGGACTTCCTTTCACTTTGATAATTTCTGGGAGTAGAGGGTGCTCTTTATCAGCGGTGATTTTTAGGTAGTCAATACAGAGAATGTCAGAAATGGGAGTATTTAGACGTGAGGGAAGGAAAAATATTTTGGGGGGGGGGGGGGGGGGAGTCCCGAAGATCACGCAATCAACACATGACCAAGACTCTGAGTCTATATAAACTGGGATGGCTGCTGGAACGGAAAGAGGAGCACTTATGGGACTACCCCACATTCTGTGATGCTAGTTTCTAATCTTCTACTCCAGCGTTCATTTTCAAACTTCCGATGGATCTCTCTTGTAGCAGGTCCATGGTCATATTAGATTTCCATTAGGATGTAGTCCAGAGAATGGAAATGCGTTGTGCCGCCGTTTTATTTGCGCCAATGGCCCGACACATCCGTTTTCGGCGGAAGTTTTTCTAATAAAGAATCAAGAAGAAGATGGACGCAAGACATCAAACAGGTACATGAACATGACACAGAAGCAGGAAGATTGGCTCAAGATCGACAAGGTTCCAAATGCTATTATGACTGCTACACTCAGCCCTTAATATGCTACCAGATGACAATGATCTTTTTTGAGAAAATAGACTAGAGTGGCAACACTGCTTCTCTGTAACCCTTTGCTTAAACGCCATCTAGTGGTATAGGTTGCGTGTAACGCGTATTATTGTTTTTGTCTAGCGTTATTTTAAAGCTACATGTAGAATATACACAATTAATGTTTATATCATTAATCGAGAAATGTTTTGAGTGTGAGCGTAAAAAAATATGTAAATGATAATCATATGCAGTGGAATGACAAATAGAAACAACTTTTGCTTTTGAAGTGAATTGAGTCTGCTTGAAAAGAAGTGTGATGTCACTTCATTTCAATAGAATGACGTCATTTCAGAAAGGATAACGCTGAAGGATTTAAAGGATTTAGCGAATAGATAGATAGACGTTATCTCATCGTCATCAGGTGCCGCGCCGACTGACGCAGGTTATCATAAATCTCCACAACTTTCTATTTTCAGTATCTTTTATCTGGATTGTTGTCGACTCCTTGCCATTCCACGATGTCAGACTATCTAATATTTTCTCATGCTGTCGTCCGCGATCTCTCTTGTCAATATCTTGCCCGTTGTAACTACATTCTCAGGAAATAAAAAAACAATAAAGGGTGTTTTAACTCCCGTTTCACAGTTTATTCTTTCAGCACCTGCGTTAGTTTTTGTTGTTGTTTTTTTTTTTTTAGTTATCATTGCTACTATTAGTATTGTTCTATAGAACTACATCTCTGTTTGCCTCCACTTTTCCAATATCCTGTTTCATTATTATCCAAGTCGATGTTATGCATCTCTTAACACGGGCATTTTACACAGCATATTCTTATTTGGTTTTTTAATGAATGCTACTTTGCCCACCCTATTCTGTTTCTTATATCTGGTGAACTTCGTCCATCTGATAGCATCGATTATTGTTACTAAATACTTGAATTGGTGCACCTGCTTTCATAGAAGCGCGTAAGCATGAAGAAATCACTTTCGTTACTTTCATGCATGTATGTGAACACTAATAATGTTTTTTCTTTGTTCAGAAGATCAAAATTTACGTGTGAAAGTTGTACTTCTTCTTCGTCTTCTAATAACAATAATAATAAATTGCCGCCCCTTCCAAGTTTGCAACGAACTTTCAACATCTTGTTTCTTTCGTTGATGGTGCTCTTTGTTATACTGTATCTTGTCCACCTCGTGGTGTTTGTCTTTCACTTACCCTGAATACGTATTGCTTGTCGCCTTTCAGCTTTACCTTGAAGTGAGGTCTTCAAGATATTTTTGATTGGTCTATGTGCCCAAAATATTTTATTTGTTTGATTTTTCTTTCCCTTTTTTAAAAATTAATAGCCTCTTTCCATATAGTGTTACTAGAACCTATTTCTAATAAAGCATGTGCAATTGTAAAATTTTGCGTAGATTGCAAAGTTTCATTTCACGATGAAGCCAAGATAATGCTAATTGAGAGACAATATAGAGAAAATATGTAATTAGTCTTCATGGATTTGGGAAGATTTAATATCGAATAAGATTTAATAGTTATTGTTGATTACAGCCCTTTTTTTCTTTTTACAAAGAGCATCCCTTCAAAAGTTCATCACATATGTTATCAGAAAACGCCATTGGCCCTATATTGGGCATGTCCTACGCGCAGACACCAACAGAATACACCAATCTCTTGAATGGATACCTACAGGCAAAAGAGCAAGGGGTAGACCAAAAGAAACACCCAGAAGAACAATACTTAGAGAAAATAAAACAACCAATATTCCTACTATTCAAGAACTGCACATGATAGCTTTGAACAGATAGAATTGGAGAGATCTGACATCCGCCCTAACTTAGCGCAAAAGGAAAATGAATGATCCCCTTCAACCATGGGCGATACAACCGGTCACACGGACAACCTTCAGCATGAGAATGGTAGCGGAGGCAGTTACTGTAGATCAACTACGGTATTATAAAGCAACATTGCAGAATGATATTGGCTTTACGATGGATATTGGAAATTTCTCTCAAATTGCTCTGAGTTCAGTGGTGTAATTCAATCTCTCCAAATGATGCTGGTCCACCTTCGTTAAATAGCTAAGGGCGCGTGCTCACTAAAATGAGTTGGGCCCTATTTTCAGTCAAATTCTAACATTGTGTAATGATTAATTTTCCCCTATCGTCAAGTGATGTAGTAGAAGAAACGGCAACGAAAGGAATAGTATTGTCTACGCTCAGCAAGTATTTGAAGATCAATTCACTTTTCTTGTCAATGTCTTCTGTTCTGATACACTTGCCTCACTCCCTCCCAGAATTCTGTCGACTATTGCGCATGCGTTTTGATATCATTGCAAATGGCCGCTCTTGTTATTGTTCCATAGCGTTTGTGATACATGGGAATATATAGTGACATTTGGACACCTATTTAGGTAAACTGCTACTGTGATATTTTATAAACCTTGAACAATAGACACAGGATTGCAGTAACTTGAAACATTTATATAGGATGAAAGTTAGTGATAACTCACACTCTGCCTAAACAAGGTCCTTTCCGGCCATTGCTGCAAGATCTCTGCCAGCAAGGCCGAACCATTTTGTAAAACTTGAACACTCACTTTCATGTTACATTTGCTTATGATAATATTTTATTCTGAGTCTTGGATGTGAAATACAGTCATTTTGTATTAACAGTTTATATAGTGTGCATTTTATCTTTAAAATTAAGCGATCAGAGGGCATTCATATGAAACTATAGTTGACCCACTTTGTGCCGAATGATCTTCGCAAATATGGCTGTCACATTATAAGATATAATTCAAAGCAACATGTAACCGTTACAATCTTGAATGTGTGATCGCACTGTAAAATAAAATTATATAGGATTTTAATACAGATCAGAGGCATATTTTATCAATAATTTGTCTTTTTTTTAATACTTTGTTTGAATTTTCAGCGAATCTGATAGCCGGTAGCTTAAGAGCCTAAAGAAAGGATGTGGTAGACCCATAGTCATAGTAGAGAGAGTAGTAATAATAATAATAATAATAATAGGCATACACTCAAACAAAACGTAACACCAGGAAATCAAGGATAGATCATTCAACAACATGATTCACACTCTGAACATTTTGAATGAGAAGGCTTCCAATAGTTGATATATAGCTCACCAAAAATATTCATAAACTAGAGATTAGTAGTTTAGTTTAATAGTTATTAAATTAGTATTACTATTACACTATTAGTAGTATTAGTAAGTAAAGTAAGGCCTAAAGATTAAGATTAGCCTAGGATAGATATACTAGACTAAACTACTAGACTTACTAATACTGTTTTAATTTAATAGGCCTAGGCTATATTAACTGTCTTTAAAAGTGGACACAATACAAGTTTATATTATAGATTATACTTCTGCTTGTGTAGTCATCATTCATTGACAATGAAATTGCACTAAAATCTATTTCTTACTGAACTTACTCAGAATATTAATAATTATATGTCAGCAACAGTGCACAAATTACAAGATTCTTGGCACATTCAACCCAACAAATTATTGTGATAGTTAGTATCTTGTGATGGAGGTTACAATCTGAACATACTTAGATATGTCAATATATGTATATAATATTATAGACAATATATAATATATAGTTCTGACTTCAGAAATTAACATGAATTTCAAGTCATGTTGAACATAATAATAAATTGTGAAAGAGAAAACAAAGGACTCAGTGTAAAAGTAAACTAAAAGAAAATGAGCAGGGAACTAGGTCTAATGGATGTCTCATAAAATAACATAGGGCCTACACAACCAAGATGAAATGACTAAATCATCCATAATCACACATATCATGTAAAGTGTCTAAAAAGACACATTCTATGCAAATAGAGCCTGTCAGTGCATGTTTCAGTGGAAGTCTTAGATTGAAATGATACTTTTCTTGGGGGTGTGAAGTATGGATATTTGAGAAAAAAAATGTTAAGAGGCTACCGAGACATAGTTTTTTTAAGAACGATAATGAAAATAAATGGCTGTTCATACTAATGAAAATGTCCTAGAAATTTAGAGATGATGTTATAAGAGGACAAATTATAGCCAACATAAAAAAATATCAGGATGTGTGATGATAAGAGAAAAGCAGAAACATTTCATGACTATTGGAAAGATCAGGGAGAAGTTGGAGCAGATAAAGAAAGAAGCTGCTGAATGGATTATCATTACATGTCATGGGACAAGATTACTGAGCGTATTAACAAGAGACTGATTTGTGTAGAATTGCCTACACTACTCAGTATGATGATTGCTAAGTATAGCTACACATATGGTACCTGACAATATGATGAAGTGTATGCTAGAAGGATGGATTGAAGTAGAGAAATCACCTGTGTGTTACCAGGGTCCAAAAAGGAAGTAAAGAAGCGACCAAATAGGTTTAGAGGTGAGATAGAATTCCTATCTCATATAGGTCAAAGTGACCTAGAAGCCATGCTGAAGTTGGATGTGCAGACAGAAAAGCGCAAATGTCGCAGTTAGGCAATACAAGTGACACAACACATTCCGTTCTCCAGACTGCGTCCATCTTCAATGTTTGTTCTCTAACTCTTGTAGATTAGCTGGATGTAGACCAGAGAATACAATGCGTTGTGTCATGGTTTACCACTTGGCTATGATATATGCGTCCTACGACCTGACACATATGGCTTCTGGGTCACTTGACCCTCTATGGGAAGGTACAGCCGATTCCACCCCAAAACCTGCTTAGTCATGTCTTATGACGTACATGGCAGGTAATAGTGTCACCATTCTTTGCTCCTCTTTCAAACCGCAGCAACACATTGATATGCTTCCTGCTAGTCTGCAGGAGTTTAAGAACGAGTGCAGGGTCTCCTATGCATGTCGTAAACTTGGGACTTGCACAAATTCTGGATAACTTCCCGTCATAAAAAAATCTTAGAGACGCACCCATGATGAACTGCAACAACTCCACAATCTGATTTAGGGAACGTGAGTGACCAACTTGCACTTGAGATTCTGTCATTATCATCCCGTATGAAACCATGATTTTTGTGGGAGTATGACATCTGCGCTGATTATCAAACCCTAGATTAGCAGTATGCAGTCAAGAGAATGGAATGCACTGTGTCCTGGTTTATAACTTAGGTACCGTACAAGCAGACACCACTACCTGTTTAATTATTTCCCTTATCTATGTTTGTAAATGTCATGTTTATCATTGAATAATTGAAACATTTATTTACTTGGGTTGGGGTTAGGGTTAGTTATGTAAAACACTAACCATCTTAACCCAAACCCTAAAATAAATTAATATTTAAATTATTAAATGATGAGCATGAAATTTACAAACGCAGACAAGGGAAATAACTTGATTGTGGGGGGCATCTACTAGTACTGTACCACAACTTGTCTGCAATATTTGCACCTCCTTTGACCTGACACATTCAATCATAATGAAGTCTGTGTAATGGGACAGCCAACTATACTGCCAAAAACATCCTTAGTCGCCTCTTACGACATGCATAGGAGGTAATGGTGTTGCTGTTCTTAGTTCCTCGTTTACCCTTGGCAACACATGGGTGTGACATCTAAATGTTGGAGAAACAAAGTGCACTTGCAAGAGACTATAGTATATATCTATTGTAGTGAGCTTTAGATCCTTAGACAGAACTTGATATATCAGAAATAAAATCGCCAGGTGTTGCTGGGCCCGAGAGGGGAGAAAAGAATAGCAACACTGTTTACCTTTCATGCATGTCATAAGAGGAGACTAAAGAAGTTATGGAATGGAGTTGGCCGTCTCATCCCATATAGGGTCAGTGACCCAAAACCCGGCTGAAGTCAGATGTGTCAGGCCGAAAGGAGCATATATCGCGGCAATGCTGTAAGCATCTTTTAAAAACTTCAATGCTGAAGATAGACATAGCTCAAAACTTGCAAACTGATATGGCATAACGGACATCAATGTTTTAGTTTAGTTAGACTTGAGGCAAAAGCTATGGTGCAGCCGCTCTGACCTGGAGAAGACTGGACTTCGCCCTGATGACAGGCCTGACAATATAACATGACCACAAATGCTGATCGCAGAAGAAGAATATTTTAGTTGAGAATTTTGGAGAAAATTGAACAGGAGAAGACGATGAGAAGGAGGGGAAAGAAGAAGAGTAAAATGAAATTGTAAGAAGAAAATCGGAGAGTAATGGCATCAAGATATTGTAAGCAGCTTAAATGAGCTACAACACTTTGCCATACAATGAATGATTCTGATATACTTAGTATTTTCTTCAGCGTTCATTCTCAAACTCCTGCTGAATTCTCTTGTAGCAGGACCATGGTCCTGTCCTATTAGATTTCCAGCAGGAAGTAGTTCAGATAATGGAAATGCGCTGTGTTGCTGTTTTATTTGCGCCAATGGCTCCGTCTTCGGCTGGATATACTTAGTATGATTTCACAGACTAAAGTCTTTGTGGAAAGTCCATCAGCCGTAAGTGTACACTGGCATCTTTCTAGACTACTGGAAAAAAGTATCAGTAATTTGTTTTGTGTTAAGTATAATGTTTTCATGTGTTCAATTATAATGTACATTATAAGTGCATGAGTCTGGTATTTAATTCATATCTCAATTTATCTTGTATGTCTCGGGTTAAATTTCCACAGCACATCTTGAGTAATCAGAAACTTGGCTTTAGCAGAACAATTTTTTTGTCCATTTAGGTTCTGCCTGCTTAAGATGTATTACTATCATCATCATTAAGTTCTGTCTCCACAATGAAGGTTGGCTGCAACAGACTTCTAACATCCCCTGTCACTTGTCTTGGTGGTACACTCTGCTAGACTAACCTATCCATCTCGTGATGTTACTCTCCCACTTGTATCTCTGCCTACCTCCTGCTTGCTTCCCCTTGACTTTACCCTAGTAAAGTAAGGTCTTCAACAAGGTGTCATGTCTTTTAATATGTCCAAAATATTTTATTGCTTGATTTTTATTTTATTCAGATCAAGCACACACACATCCAACCCCCCCCCCCCCCCCCCAATTTTAATACTCCCTCCCCCCTCTCTCGAATGGGTCTATAGTAGTTAATCCAATTAACATTATTTTCTATGGGAAAACTGTTCAGTATTTTTGAACTGCTGCACACTCAAGCAGTCTTCTGGAACTAGTTAAATTTTAGTACTCAGTTTCATAGAAGTATCATAATGAGCATTTACTTACTGGGAAAATGATTGAAACTCTATTCTAATTTTGATGTTTATTCAGGTGTGCCCCTGATGGATGGCGCGATGGGTCAGGAGGAGGATGTTGTGGAAGCTGTGCTGACGTGTGAGGGTGACTATCATGACCCCGAGTTAAATAGTAGAATAGAAAGATTTAGGCACAGACTCAAGGATTTGTTACTAACAGGTTAGTAGAATAGAAAGATTTAGGTACAGACTCGAGGATTTGTTACTAATATGTTAGTCTGTAACTGCTAATAGTAAAATAGAAAGATTTAGGCACAGACTCAAGGATTTGTTACTAACATGTTAGTCTGTAACTGCTAATAGTAGAATAGACAGATTTAAGCACAGACTCAAGGATTTGTTACTAGCAGGTTAGTAGAATAGAAAGATTTAGGCAGAATCAAGGATTTGTTACTAAAATGTTAGTCTGTAACTGCTAATAGTAGAATAGGAAGATTTAAGCACATACTCAAGGATTTGTTACTAATATGTTAGTAGAATAGAAAGATTTAGGCACAGACTCAAGGATTTGTTACGAATATGTTAGAATAGAAAGATTTAGGTACAGATTCAAGGATTTATTACTAACATGTTAGTCTGAAACTATTAATTTTCTAAAATAGGTGTTCAATTTATTTTATGTAGCAATCTTGTCATTAACTAGAATTAGAATTTCAGTTTAAAGCAACCATACCTTGTTGGTCAGGACTCAACTTTGTTGGGCTGGTCAAGATGTCTCTGCATACTGTACAAGCATCATCAAAGAGACTGGTGAGCTGCGCATAGAAAGAGTTCTAAAGAAGGTCAGAAAATATGTTTCAGAGACCATTATGTCTTTGAAGCACTGCAGTACCTAAGCTCTTGGACTGCCAATCTTGACATGACCAGATCAGTGCAAGTATTAAAAACTTTGAAAAGAGTAGAACATTTCAGGTAATTTGAAAGAGAAAAAAAATGACAGAAATCACAGCTTGCCCTCATCTTTAAACCTTTCACACTGTAACAGGTTTCCTAAGCGTGGATGGGACTCCCTATCCATCTGTGGACACATAAACACCAAACCATTCCCTAGAAGATGGATGTGTCAGGACATTGACTCTAATAAAATGATGAAACAGAGCATTTCTATTATCTGGACTACGTCCTGCTGGAAATCTAGTAGGACCATTGTCCTGCTACAAGAGAGATCAGGAATTTGAGATTTAACACTGAATAAGAAGAAACATCAATCCTTCTAAGTTTTCTACGCCATTCTCATCTCCGCTTGTGAATGAGGAACATCATCATTAATCCTGACACCAAAAAACATTATTTATATCATGCCGAAATCGGATGTGCTAGGCCTACAAGGCGCATAACGGTGGCACAATGTAATCACGCTCCCGGCGGAAATCGCACGGATATCCGTGATGGTTACAATGGAGCGAACGCAAAACAAACAAACATTATTTATATTACAGTATAAATAATGTATAAAATATGTTTCCACTAACTTTTAACGTACATTATTTTGGCATTATTTTATGTGCACGTTTGTTTGAAATATGAACTTTGTAAAAATATTACAGTTTTTATTTTCTTCTTCAGAAAAACAGAGGCTGCAAGTAAAAAAGGTTGAACCGTGGAATAGTGTGAAAGTTACGTTCACTATCCCAAGAGAGGCAGCCATTCGTCTGAGGCAGTTAGCCCAAAGTGGAAATGATACACTCAGACAGATGGGTGTTCTTTCTGTGCAGATTCAAGGAGATACTCAGATCTCCTTGACCATAGCAGGCCGCAATAATGAATCAACTCAATTGGTTTTATGTACACCACCAGCCACCCAGACTGGCAATTCCTCTCTGTCACACAACATGGTGGGTACAGAATCTAGCACCCATAACTCTGAAGAACTTGAATCATCTCAAAGATCCAGCAGTGAGGAATTGACTAGAAAAAACATTGTACATTACTTGAGGCAAGGATCTGTCTTCAGACAAAATCCAACTCTCTTTGATACCATTCTTGGTACAGGGACTTCATCTGTACCAGTGCTAGGATTTGGTCTGGACATCCCCCAGCCATTGGACCCAATTCCTGGTCCATCTGGAAGTAATACAATATTCAGGCCAAACAATACTGTAACTACATCATTGCAGAGTCAGATAGTTGGAGGATCTCACTTAAACAGCAGCTTCCCATTTACAAAGACCACTGGTGCTTTCCATCCACCAGTGTCCCGAGTTCCCTTCTCTGCAGGTCAGAGCTCAGCCACAAATTCCACACATCATCTCCAGTCAGGAAGTATCAGTTCTGGAAGATTAATCGGACCTCAAGGACATGATATCCAGAGCACTCGATCTAGCCTTTTAAATGTTGGACCTAGTGGTCACATGTTTCAACACAACATGAACACTTTCAGCCCTGTGGGTGCTTTGAGACTATCACCAGCTACCTCGAGCTCCCTGCCTCACCATGCTCCTCCTTCATCTTCTCCATCTAGTTTCATGATAGACCTTCCTCCACCACCTCCATATCCCAACTCTAGCAATGCATCTCGGCACGGCAAGCCAGTAACTTCCTCCAGCCCCCTGCTGGTAAACTTGCTGCAGACTGACCCACTGGCAGCAGCTGCAGGTCTAGCAAGCAGTAATACAAACAAACTTACATCTACTGGAGAATTGACTAGCAGCTCACCACCTAAGAAAAAGCAGCTGTCAAAGAAAACTACAGATGGATTGATGCAGCCATATTTTTTTAGTGATGTTCTTGCTAGCAATAAAACAGGTCATTCTCGTTTACCTGCATCTGCTTCGGATTCTGATCGAATTAACACCAGAATGACAGACACCATGAACTCTGTTGACATAATTCAATCCAGATTGAGCTTACATCCATTCAGTTATATATCGGATTCCTTTATAACAAGTTCTCTTCCAGATAACCAGCCTTTGTTTTCATCAGACCGTCCCATTAGTGAGAGTCACACCGTCAGCCCTTCTTTGGAAGAACTCCATATGGACTTCAATAGTAGGAGTGCAATAGGAGCAGGATTTGATAGTTCAAACTTGTCAGATTCAAATGGGCAGGAACCATTTCCTCCAGACTTAGACCCATTCAGTATGGAAATAGCAGCAGGGAAAATTATCAATCCATATACAGGGCAGTTAGAACCTAGGGAAAGTGTTGTAGACAGTGTGCAGGTTAGGGTGAATGAGCATACCGGTACTATTCATTCTCAGGGTGACAACAATTCGACACAAATGTTTGCAAGAAAAGCAAAGGAATTAAAGAGAATTCATGATAATAGTGTGCCTAATTTATCTTCTCGAGCATCAGATGTTCATGTTATAAAGACAACTGTCCCCATTCATGTGACTGTTGGCACTTCTACTGCTGCTTTCGTTGACTCAGGTGGGCCTTTGCTGTCATCCAGCGACAAGTTGACTTCTATTTCCACCCATCACAGAAATTTAATTGGAGGTGGTTCAGCTAAGGAGATAAAAGAAAGTTCTGTGTCGTCTAGTGTCTATGCAATGACAAATAAGCCATGGCAGGAAATGGAGATCAGTTCAGATATAAGTGTCCATACTTTATCAAATACATTGACAAATTCATCTCCTAGAAAAGTGTCCTCATCTTTGAGCAGCTCCTTACACAAGAACTTTTCTTCTACACATGTTCCACACAATGGGCCATATCCTGGGGGACAGAGAGTTAATATGAACCCTCCTCAGCACCAGCACATAGCTGCTTCCTCATCTTCTGGACTAATACCCTCTGCCCAAGGATCTGTGATTTATTCCAGTGTAACAAAGTCTTCATTTTTACCACTTCCTGTCTCCCATCATTCACATGTAGCCCAATTGCGTCAGCAGTCGGTAGCTGCAACGTTATCCAGTCCTGTGACAGCTTCCTCACATTTACAGAATTCATTATCTAGTACTATTGCATCTGTACCATCATCCATTTCAACTACTTCTCGACTAGGTTCAACTTCATTTACTTCATTGCAATCCTCTCTCATCCAAGCAACAGATAGATTGAAAACTGACACCAGTTCCAGTCACGTTCTGAACCAGCACAACCAGGCAGCAAGTTCTGATATTGTTAAGGGTAATACAACCCTCAAAACCAGCTCTCCAAATTTGCTCAATTCTTTACCAGACAAACACACAGACTCTCAGAGCAGTGCAGGTAGTCCTCTGGACAACAAGACCTCATCTGAAGGGGATGACAATTCTAACCATAGTGGACTAATTACAGAAACTCTACCGGAACATTCAGGAACAGCTGCTCTTATGGAACACTCTGGTGTGAAAGCTGAGAATCATGATTCAGGTGTGGGAAGTTCATCTGAGAGATCCGATGACACTCCTTCAGAGCCTGGAGATGGTGAGTTCCGTTCTGGACAGGCAGGGACTGAAATTGAAGACATTAATAAAACGTCCTTGCATAGGACAGTTAATTGCAAACTGGAAACAAAATTGAATTCCAGCTCAAACACTATAACTGTTGGTTATATGGTCAGTCCAAATGATAGTACAAAACAGGTCAAGCGGGCCCAAGTCAAGGATACTAGCATCGTTAACAAGCCCAGTA
This sequence comes from Meghimatium bilineatum, assembly GCA_034231615.1. Lineage (NCBI taxonomy): Eukaryota > Metazoa > Mollusca > Gastropoda > Stylommatophora > Philomycidae > Meghimatium > Meghimatium bilineatum. The sequence continues at coordinate 14,657,205 of CM067315.1, read as the reverse complement.
TAGTCACATCAGCTTCATCACCAACAGTTTCAGAAATTTCACAATTTTTCCATTCTCACATTGTATCAATGGATAAACAAGCTGGACTTCTCACTAGCGGGTCACATACTTCTATGACCTTGGCAGCAGAAGAAAGCACAGGTCAACTCCATTCCAGTTTCCCAGGAAAAGTGAGAGAGAATGGCCAGAGCCCAGAAGATATGGCAAGTTTATTTTATTATTATTTACACAAACACTAGACCTTTACATTTGAATGTTAGATTTAGGTGGGCTAAGTTAATCATTTTGCTTCAACCAATATCTAATTGTGCTGTGATCTTTTTCTTGTGTAGGAAGATTCCACAAGCAGTATACAGACAAACCCTTAGAACTTGTCAGTGTTCCCAATATAATGTCTTTATTTTTGTAATTCTGACTTCTTGGTACCTATACTGTGTGTCACTAGCTATCATGTTCTGCTAGTCACTTCTTATAGTCCATCCTATCACTAGTTATCATCTTAACCTTCTGTCTCATGTTCTGCCAATCTAGTACTATATATATATATATATATATATATATATATATATATATATATATATATATATATATATATATATATATATATATATATATATATATATATATATATATATATATATATATATATATATATATATATATATATATATATATATATATATATATATATAATATATAAAATTCATGATCTATGTTGTGTGGCAGTGGTTATCCATAGCCTTTTGTCTCATATGCATTTCTAATCATTTATGATAGGAATTTTTCACATAGTCAAGCTGTTGAGCATATTCTCACTTGGTCTTCCTGTATCCATCTTCAACTTGTGCTCCAGTTTTCTCTTGTTGTGTGTATCCAAAGAATGTGGACTGTCTTTTTCTGATGTAAATGAGTTCTCATTTTGAGTTAACTTCTTTTCAAGATATATTCAGTGTGATTGTTGCCTGCTTATTCATGTTATTCTCACCATCCTTCTATAAAATCACACCTCTGCTGCATAGACATCATTTTTTACTATGTTGACTTATTTATTTGTGTTTTAAATTTGCATAGTTTTTGTGTGTATTGGCAGCAAGTTTTCAGTTTATTCTTATAGTTGTCTTAACTTACATGGGTTCATTTAGTGTGTGTGACTTGCCAATGGGCTTCATGTTTATCATCATTTCTCAGCAGCTAGAAATTTGACAGTACTACTTACCAATAAGAGTATCTTGGATATTTTTGCCATTGTGAAACATCTGTTGACCAATATTCCCTCGAATGTGCATGGGTGAGCAGCCATACATGCAACTAGAAGGTCTGCTCATGAAATGTCTCTTTTTATCCCTTTATTGCAAATTAATGAGCTCTTGTTGGACATCATTGATTTACTCCTGCGTTAGCTTTCTGATAACCAACATGAGATTTAGCATGATTTCCGTAGGGAAGCGTGAAGTACATTGTGCTGCTGGTTACACAGCTGAGCTGCATTATTTTGCGCCTTCTGGCCCAACTCCTGATGTGGATAGAATAAAGTGTTGAGGAAAAAATCTTCATGTGAAGCTCACCATTATTTGAAATCTTGAAAGCAGATGCCAATTTTGTCTCAAAAATTATTTTGCATTTGTACTCAAACTCTTGTGTATGTAGTCTGGATAATAGATGGCACTGTGTCATGATTTACAACTTCACTGCTGTATCTGTGACCACCAACCTGACACATCTGACCTCAGCATGGCATTTGGGTCACTTTGATCTGTCTGATGGAACATTCAATTAAATCCTGATACCTCCTTGTTGCCTCTTACAACATGCATGGAATGTCTTAGTGTTTTCATTATTGACTCCCCTTAACAAATCCAGTAACACAAAGATGATTTTTCTGAGCTTGATACTGGTAAATTTGTAGTTCTTAGTGGTGATAGTATCTCTTGTTTGACCAAGTTGGGAAAATGGGTGAAATTTCCTTGTTTAGTTTGTCTTTCAAAAAGACATTGCATCATACAAAAATGTGTAACTCTGTCAAACAATTACCCAATTCTTGACACTGTAGGTTAGTATAGAACTTATTTGAGTGTTAACAAATAAAGTGAGATAAACTAACCAGCTTTTAAAATAATGTATTTTGTACAAAAGTGGACTTATATGCTCAATTAGTTTCTAGGCTGAGCCAACCAATACTATTATAGAACAGAAGTTTTTTGTGTTTCTGTTTTTATTTTTCTATATCTGTTGCTCTTTTGTGTTTTGTGTTCAGTTTTTAAATGTACAAAATTTGTGTAGATTCAACCCTAAAATTGCAATTGACAGTTAAAAAAAAAGTCATGATGATCCCATACAAATCTTCTTCTTCTGCGTTCGTTCTCAAACTCCTGCAGATTAGCAGGATGTAGTCCGGAGAACGGAATGCGTTGTGTCATGGTTTACAGCATTGCTGCGATATCTGCGCCTTTCGGCCTGACACATCCGACTTCAGCATAGCTTTGGGTCACTGACCCTATATGGGATGGGACAGCCAACTCCATCCCATAACCTTCTTAGTCGCCTTTTACGACATACAAGGAAGGTAAACAGTGTTGCTATTCTTTGCTCCCATTTCAGGCCCCGGCAACACACAGGCGATCCCATACAAATGAATCAGTAGACCATGAATCAGTGTCCCTCAGGGCTATTCATAGTGAGTGAATGGTAGAGTACATATTGGTCTTCTGCCTCAGGGCTATTCATGGTGAATGAAAATAATACTCACGTGAAAGACAGGTAATGGAGTTCTACTGGATGACGACTGACACACTATCACTGTCAGATGTCTACATGTATTAATGTAGCATATACAACAAAGCACAGAATATAATCATACAAATGACAATACACAGGACATAATCGACGTTTCGGACCAAAAGGCCTTTTTCAAGATAAGCACATAACATACAAACAAAAAATACCACAAGTAGAAATGAATACACCACAACAAACGTGTCCGAGTGAAATATGGTAGTGAGATACCGGAAGAATACGAACAGGAAGTTCACAAAGACGATAATATAGGTGGAACGAGAGGAACAAAACGATGACGTAAACGGCGGTACAAAATGAATAAAGACAAAGACCAATTCGACCGAGAACTAAGCAAAAGAGTGGTTGGAATTGAGTCCAAATGGTTTGATGGTACCCAACTAAAAAATGAGACAATTTCCTAGGGGGTACCTAGATCTATCATAGATGGTGCAGGATTTGATGGTAGTGACCTGAATGTCAAGGACACCAAGGTGGCCATCGCTGTTGAAGTGATTAGCCACAGGAGTGGGTATTCTGTGTTTAATGGCATGAATGTGGTTACAGAAGCTGTCGCTCAGTCAAAGGCCAGTCTCACCGATATATTGCTTACCACAGCGTTTAAATATGTTCACGTAAATAACATTATGGGATTCACATGTAAAGATCTCATCGATGGAGAAAGTGGCCTTGGGAAATGAGATGGATCGCCTCTGAACCACATAAGGACGTGTAGCAACGAACGGTACCAAAATGGTCAGGTACAGAAGACCTGAGGTGACTCTTGACCAATATGTCCGTCAGACCATATTTCACTCGGACACGCTTGTTGTGGTGTATTCATTTCTACTTGTGGTATTTTTTATGTTTGTATGTTATGTGCGTATCTTCAAAAAGACCTTTTGGTCCGAAACATCGATTATGTCCTGTGTGTTGTCATTTGTATGATTATATTCTGTGTTTTGTTGTGTATACATTAATTCATGTAGACATCCAACAGACATTGATTGTGTGTCAGTCGTCATCCAGTAGAACTCCATTACCTGTCTCCAACGTATTATTTTCAGTTATGTTCTACTAGCAGTACTACCTTCTATTCATGGTGAATGGTAGGAGTACACATTGAGGTTCTGTCTCAGGGCTATTCATGGTGAATGGTAGAATATTTATTTATGTTCTGTCTCAGGGCTATTCATGGTGAATGGTAGAATATTTATTTATGTTCTGTCTCAGGGCTATTCATGGTGAATGGTGGAGTATTTATTGATGTTCTGTCTCAGGGCTATTCATGGTGAATGGTAGAGTATTTATTGATGTTCTGTCTCAGGGCTATTCATGGTGAATGTAGAGTATTTATTTATGTTCTGTCTCAGGGCTATTAATGGTGAATGGTAAAGTACACATTAATGTTCTGTCTCAGGGCTATTCATGGTGAATGGTAAAGTACACATTAATGTTCTGTCTCAGGGCTATTCATGGTGAATGGTAAAGTACACATTAATGTTCTGTCTCAGGGCTATTCATGGTGAATGGTAGAGTACACATTGGTGTTCTGTCTCAGGGCATAGTTCTGAAGTTCTGCCATGCCTGATTTACTACAAGTATAACTATTACTCCATCCTTAAAAAATACACACAGCTAATCCCAGGTAGTTCGCATGTCCCTATAACTTGTTGCAATGTTATCTGACATGATTCCTTATAAAAACATTACTACAGGGAACAGTGAAAGGTGGAAGAAGCAGATGAGAACAAAGAAAATCATAGTCAGACAACATCAAGGATTGGACTACTCAGAATTTTCCCTCACTCATCCGCATTGCTGAAGATATAGAGGACTCAGTGTCATGATCCTTCTTCTTCAGCGTTCATTATCAAACTCCTGCTGGATCTCTCTTGTAGCAAGTCAATGATTCTACTAGATTTCCAACAGGATGTAGTCCACAGAACGGACATGCTTTTTGTCACCATTTTATTTGCGCCAATGACTCAGACACATTCTTATTCGGCAGGGTGTCTTTATCCAAAGTGGTACTTCTGTGACCCTGTTGGGTTATGGATGGACATGGATAACTTGATGCATTTTTTTCTTCTTCCGTTTGCTAATGCCTATATCCACAGTGCTTTTTCTTGTATAAATTGGATAGTACTTGATGCATGAATGTCTTTGTTGACCCAGTTTTGCCATGCATCAGTCTAATATAAAAAAGTTTGGAATTATCAACATATCATTAGAGATGCGGCAAATGCAGATAACCCGATATGCGATGTCAAAAACATCATTGGTTTGATTGAACATGTGGAAAAATTGTATAGCACTGCAGTTTTTAGCTTGTGCAATTGAGACTGCTGGACTATTTTGCACCTTTTGATCTAGGGCCATTTTTTATCTTAGAAGTCGGAATTTGTTTTCCTAGTCCGTACCCAGTTATATGATGTCTTAGCACATGAAACAAACTACAAACCAATTGATTCATATAGCATTCTCCTCTACACCTCCTCTCATCCCTCTGCCTGTTGCGATTTCATGTCATTCTTTCAATTTTGTCTGCATAGTAGGGAAGATGACTTTCGACAGTCCATGAGATGAAGTCCATGGAATTTCTTTCATCGCTTAAATACCCTGACAGGGCCCTAAGGTCTACCTTGCTTCGAGTGTGCAGCAGGATATCTGCAGTTTTGATGTGCCTTTAAATTTCAACACACTTCATTCATATATGTTGATATCGTTTTGTGGTTGATCCATTTTGCATTTGTCTTTTTGCTTTGTTTTCTCTCTGTTCCTTCAATTTTTGTATTGCCATTTATTACCACAAATCACACATTTACATATACAATAGTGATTACTACTGATCTCAAACCAATCACATAAAAATTAGATAACAAGTAAATGCGGCCTGATTTAACCACAAAAGACTAGTTCTGGGTTGAAAGAGGCTTGCCTCAGCTTAAAGAGGCATTAATCCTATAAACAAAAACAAAGCAATTATATTTTGATTTATCTATGTGATCATTGGTAGTTGCATCATAGTCAGCTCTAGATGATGGTCTTTTGTTTGGAACATCGGTTTGTGTGTGTGCATTTCAAGTGATTTGTTTGGAACATCGGTTTGTGTGTGTGCATTTCAAGTGATTTGTTTGGAACATCGGTTTGTGTGTGTGCATTTCAAGTGATTTGTTTGGAACATCGGTTTGTGTGTGTGCATTTCAAGTGATTTGTTTGGAACATCGGTTTGTGTGTGTGCATTTCAAGTGATTTGTTTGGAACATCGGTTTGTGTGTGTGCATTTCAAGTGATTTGTTTGGAACATCGGTTTGTGTGTGTGCATTTCAAGTGATTTGTTTGGAACATCGGTTTGTGTGTGTGCATTTCAAGTGATTTGTTTGGAACATCGGTTTGTGTGTGTGCATTTCAAGTGATTTGTTTGGAACATCGGTTTGTGTGTGTGCATTTCAAGTGATTTGTTTGGAACATCGGTTTGTGTGTGTGCATTTCAAGTGATTTGTTTGGAACATCGGTTTGTGTGTGTGCATTTCAAGTGATTTGTTTGGAACATCGGTTTGTGTGTGTGCATTTCAAGTGATTTGTTTGGAACATCGGTTTGTGTGTGTGCATTTCAAGTGATTTGTTTGGAACATCGGTTTGTGTGTGTGCATTTCAAGTGATTTGTTTGGAACATCGGTTTGTGTGTGTGCATTTCAAGTGATTTGTTTGGAACATCGGTTTGTGTGTGTGCATTTCAAGTGATTTGTTTGGAACATCGGTTTGTGTGTGTGCATTTCAAGTGATTTGTTTGGAACATCGGTTTGTGTGTGTGCATTTCAAGTGATTTGTTTGGAACATCGGTTTGTGTGTGTGCATTTCAAGTGATTTGTTTGGAACATCGGTTTGTGTGTGTGCATTTCAAGTGATTTGTTTGGAACATCGGTTTGTGTGTGTGCATTTCAAGTGATTTGTTTGGAACATCGGTTTGTGTGTGTGCATTTCAAGTGATTTGTTTGGAACATCGGTTTGTGTGTGTGCATTTCAAGTGATTTGTTTGGAACATCGGTTTGTGTGTGTGCATTTCAAGTGATTTGTTTGGAACATCGGTTTGTGTGTGTGCATTTCAAGTGATTTGTTTGGAACATCGGTTTGTGTGTGTGCATTTCAAGTGATTTGTTTGGAACATCGGTTTGTGTGTGTGCATTTCAAGTGATTTGTTTGGAACATCGGTTTGTGTGTGTGCATTTCAAGTGATTTGTTTGGAACATCGGTTTGTGTGTGTGCATTTCAAGTGATTTGTTTGGAACATCGGTTTGTGTGTGTGCATTTCAAGTGATTTGTTTGGAACATCGGTTTGTGTGTGTGCATTTCAAGTGATTTGTTTGGAACATCGGTTTGTGTGTGTGCATTTCAAGTGATTTGTTTGGAACATCGGTTTGTGTGTGTGCATTTCAAGTGATTTGTTTGGAACATCGGTTTGTGTGTGTGCATTTCAAGTGATTTGTTTGGAACATCGGTTTGTGTGTGTGCATTTCAAGTGATTTGTTTGGAACATCGGTTTGTGTGTGTGCATTTCAAGTGATTTGTTTGGAACATCGGTTTGTGTGTGTGCATTTCAAGTGATTTGTTTGGAACATCGGTTTGTGTGTGTGCATTTCAAGTGATTTGTTTGGAACATCGGTTTGTGTGTGTGCATTTCAAGTGATTTGTTTGGAACATCGGTTTGTGTGTGTGCATTTCAAGTGATTTGTTTGGAACATCGGTTTGTGTGTGTGCATTTCAAGTGATTTGTTTGGAACATCGGTTTGTGTGTGTGCATTTCAAGTGATTTGTTTGGAACATCGGTTTGTGTGTGTGCGTTTCAAGTGATTTGTTTGGAACATCGGTTTGTGTGTGTGCATTTCAAGTGATTTGTTTGGAACATCGGTTTGTGTGTGTGCATTTCAAGTGATTTGTTTGGAACATCGGTTTGTGTGTGTGCATTTCAAGTGATTTGTTTGGAACATCGGTTTGTGTGTGTGCATTTCAAGTGATTTGTTTGGAACATCGGTTTGTGTGTGTGCATTTCAAGTGATTTGTTTGGAACATCGGTTTGTGTGTGTGCATTTCAAGTGATTTGTTTGGAACATCGGTTTGTGTGTGTGCATTTCAAGTGATTTGCAGAACTTCAATACTCTGAGTAATATACTTTAAGATATCTTCTATGTTCATTCTCAAACTCTTGCAAAATGAAGTCTGGAGAACAGAATGTGTTGTGGCATAGCTTACAACTTGGCTATGATATCTGCACATTTTGGCTTGACGTCCATCAGTAATGGTCTCCGGATCACTTTAGTCCTCTGTAAGATGGAACAGCCAGCCTCCACCTCCAAAACCATCGTCACCTCTTATGGCATGCATACAAAAATGTTGTGACAACACTGCATATGAAAAAAATAACTATTAAAGAAAATAAAAGTCAAAGAAATGCAATATTTTTGAAAAAATTAAAACACCTAACACCTTGTTGAAAACGTTGTGGATATCCAAATGCTGATGAATAATTCTACTCTTGACAGCACAATGTCATTCTTAAAAAAGTGCAAGTCTTCTGAAGTTGACTTAGTGATCCATATAGTAAGCTAGTGACTATATACACCCTTAACAAGTGTCTTTAGAATTTTTTTCTGGGCAGTTGAAAGGTAAGGGCAGTCAGTAAAGAGGTCTACAAGTGGGTAGTTGCTGGGGTTTGATACAGTTTAAAGGCTATTGATTCGTACATGTCCTGTTCAAAACTGAAAGATAAGTGATAGATTTCTCCTGCAGAGTTTGTTTATGTTGTCATTGTCCTTTTCGTGTCATTTCACTAAATACATTATGACTGGTCAGCCCATTTTCCCCAACTGTTCAGCCAGATTTCCTTTTTGTTTCTGAGAATCTATTTGACTGTTCCCATACTACAAGGTCTTTGATCTTGTTTTGAGGTGCCTCTTTTTTGAAAGTCTGTTCGTTATTTCGTTTCCTATTAGATCATTTTGTCCAGAGAAAAGACTCACTCCTCTTGCTATGGGAGAATATCTTGATTTCCATATGGGGGTATGTTTAAGTGCTTCCAAAACTGACATAGTCTGTAAAAAAAATAGTCTGATGGTTTTTGTTCCATGAGATCAAACTGTTGGTGTATTAAATCAATGGCTATCTTGATGGTCTCAGCCTCTGCTTCATAATTTGAGCAATGTTCACCACAAGTCACAGAACTCGTAGGCAGATCCATCAGGGTATCTTATATGGGTGCCATATCCTGGTCATAATGTGGTCTTTTAGTGTTAGTTGTCTGTCTAGTTTGACTCCAAGGTATACAGGTGTTTCTTCCTTTGTTAATATTTCCCCTCATTTTGATGTTGGCATATTTTTGGGCTGTTTTGTGACTTCTTGAGAAAATAGTGTCTGCAGTTTTCTGTATTGATTGTTAATTTCCACAATTCACAATATACTGAGATTGTCAGGAGAGCTTTGTTGATCTTTGCTTTTGCCAGGATTGAATATTTATCAGTGGTCCAGATGGCAAGGTTGTCAGCAAACAATGCTTTTGACACATTGAGATGTTTCATTAGATCATCAATGAAAATAAGGAACTGTGTGCAGCTTAGATGAAAGCTTTGAGGCAGTCCCTCCTGCAGTGTTGTTTTCCAGGATAGTGTACCGGCATACCTGGTGGCTATGGTTCTGTTTGTCAGGAAGGCCTGTACTCATTCGAACATCTTCCAACCTATTCCCATTCTGTTCATCTTCAGCAAAAGTCCTTTCCTCCAGACTTTGTTATAGACTTGCTCAAGGCCAATGAACACTGCAAATGTGCTTTTTCCATCTTTGAAACTATCCATCACATTTTGTGTGAATCTGAAGAGACATTTGCGCCTGAAACCTGCCTGTTTATTATCTAGATAATCATAGTCTTCCGGCCACCAGTATAGTCTGTTGTTAACCATTCTCTTGCCTATGCATGAGGTGAGGGATATGGGCCTGTTGAAGACATTACTAGAAGGTAGAGTTGAGATAGGCAGAGATACAAGTGGGATGGAAACATGAGATGGGCTTAATACAGTCAGTCAGAATGCACCACCAAGATAAGAGACAGAGGATGTTAGAAGTCGATTGCAGCCAGAATAGGTTGCTGAGACAGAACTTGATGATAGTGACAACATACATTGCTGATTACAGCACCATTATTCTTTGCTGATCATTTGATCTAGTGCCGTCTTTCATCTCAGAAGTCGGGATTTGTTTCCTTGTCCTGCGACCCACTAATGGAAGACAAAACTAATGATACTTATCACCACAAAAGAAAAAGATTAATCATGATGGAATATTGGATCAGACTGGGAATATTTTTGTATCTGAAACTGGTATTAAAAGCTTTAGGTTGGTTGGTTTGTTGCTGATTTAGCAGTCCATGGGCTGATGCCCTTTGACCCACAGCTTTAAGTTGATTGGTTGGTAGCTGGTCTAGCAGTCCATGAGCTCATGCTCTTTGACCCACAGCTTGAATTGTGATACAGAAGTCAATACAAAAATATGAGAATGGGAAAGACCAAAAATACTTTCACGAGAAAGGTATAAATCTCACAATTAATTATCTAGAAATCAGTTCTTCTTCTTCATCGTTCACTCTCAAACTCCCGCCGGATCTCCCCTGTAGCAAGACCATTGTCCTACTAGATTTCCAGCGTAGTCCAGAGAATGGAAATGCGCTGTGTCGCCGTTTTATTTGCGCCAATGGCCCGACACATCCGTCTTCGGGTGGAAATCAGTTCAAAATTGATTAAGTATTTTATATAGAAAATAGTTCAAATTTGATTAAATGTTGCATGTATTTCATACTGCAGTATGTTGTGTGTCCTAACTCTGAATCTTCTTTGCAATTTTGCTACAACATGCATTCGAAGCATCTATAGATGATGTGTATCTGCACATTCAAACAGGAGACTACTTCCAATTTCTTTCTCGCTCTCTTGCGTGAAGCAGGATGTAATCTGGAGAGCAGAATGTATTGTGTTATGGTTATTTATCATCATCATGACTTCTGAGTCACTTTGACCTTATAGGAGATTGGCCAACTAATTTCATTCCAAAAACCTCTTTAATCGACTCTTACGACATGCTTGGAATGTAACGTCACTAAGGAGACTCCTGATTTCTTACAACATGCTTGGAATGTAACAATGTCACTAAGGAGACTCCTGATTTCTTACGACATGCTTGGAATGTAACAATGTCGCTAAGGAGACTCCTAATTTCGTTCTCACACTCTTGCTTGCTAGCAGGATGCAATCTAGAGAATGAATATGTTGTGGTATTCTTTACATCATCATCATGGCTTACAACTTGGTGGCGATATCTGCGCCTTGTGACCTGACACAGACTTTGACATGGTATTTGGGTTGTCAACATTTTGATGGAACAGCCAGCACCACTCCCAAAACCTCTTTATCAACATCTTACATCATGGCAGGTTACAGTGTTGCTATTATTTACTCTCCTTTGGGCAGCACAGGACCATAAAAGGAGATTATTTAATCTTGTTTGTTAGCAGCAACAAATGAAAGGATATAGTAATTAGAGACATGCTGTTTATGAATGCTGCTGCTCAAGGCATCCATACAGAACCTGAATTAAAGACATGATGTGGTCGCCTATGGTTGTGTTGATGAAACTCAAGACAGCAATAAAAAGGTCAAGCATATTTGACTATGATTACATTTGAGGTTGGTTACCATCGTGTAAGTATGGAAACCAGTTCTCTTGTACAGTTGGCCTACCGGTGTTATGGTTACATTTGTCCGCTATTCAGTGGAAGTGGTAAAGAACATAACATTACCCCCACTGTCAAAGTCGGATGTGTTCTACTGGAAATCTAGTAGGATCATTGTCCTGCTATTAGAGAGATCCTATATAGAGAGATCTTATGCTACAAGTGGAAGTGAGAATTTTAAAAAAGACATGAATTTCTGACAAGATCTGGGGAGATTTTTGAATTCGCTGAGTCTACAAATCCACAAAGGCTCTGTGTATAGCATGATCAAAAATTTCATATTTGCCCATGAACTAGATTTTTGCTATCTTGGATTCATCATTCTCTGACAACCTCTCATTAGATTCTGAGAACATGAGGCAATGGTCTCATCTCTAAGACCCTGATTTGGTTATCACGATGAGTGCGGAGAAATAATATTCGAAGAACGTTAACACCATTTGTTTCTTGTGTAGAAAGCAGAGGCGGATGTTCATTTTGAACCGGTAGCCGGATAAACAATTTTTGCATATAATGGGACCTAGAAATATTGCCACTTTTAGTTCCAAGTAGTATTTTCTGAGCTCAGCGGGCAGTGGATATAATACTTTTAAATTAATGTGGGGGGCCAATAGAAATAATTAGCAGGTCATATATATTTTGATTTTGGTCCACCTCTGATGTGTGCTGATATACATTTCCCTCTATACTTGTGCGCTCAGATCTGATAATGGATTGGGCAGTAACAAATCTAGTTTGCAAATTATTGTTAGGATGCTGCTTGGGAATGTTTCTGTTCTTAGGTCCTCGGTTCTGAATTATGTGTGTATCACTTTCCTTTGACATGCACAGCTATGTAGTTTATGGTGCATTTTTTTCTTTTGGGGCTTCACTGTTTTAGTTTCATTCTACTGAGAAGTATTATCTAACCTTTGCAGTGTGATTGGGCATGCACAGTGTTTGATTGAATTAGTGGTACGGCCGGTTAGAATTAGTATTTAGGATTAGGGTTTGAATTAGTATTTAGAATTAGGGTAGGATTAGCATGTGCAGCAGTTGTGATATTTAACCTACTTAAGTTTTCTAAACATTCTCATCTGTGCAAGCTGTGACGTCATGATAGAAATCAATTTGATTGGTGTTCCAAGAAATTCCGTGATGTTAGTAAAGGTAAAGGTAGGTCCCATGGCATCTGCCGTCGGGGATGAAGATAACTCTTCATGTACTAAGCCGCAGCAACTATTAGGTGGGGTGGCCAGTTCCCTTCCTTGCTGTTTTTTACCTTCCCTAACTCATGCGTCAAGTACTCATTTACAGCTGAGTCGACTGGAGGAGTGGTCATGTCAAATGAGAAATCACAACCCGGATTTTTTTTTTTTATGTCCGGACGTGGTTTCGAACCTGGCACGTTGTAACCAGATGATAGCAAGCAAGCTCACTATCCACTAGGCTATCCGTGATGTTAGCTAGTTAAAAATTAAAGTTTTCTTTTTATAGTGCAATGAATACCGAAAAGAACATTTTACTGTAGTTTAGATTTGGTACTGAGTAGTACTCTGTTATGTGCAGAAGAAAAGAATGAATGTTTTTCGTATGCCTTGCTTGAGGCACATGTATAAATAACCAAACTCTCAGAGGATATCCAACAAGGTGGAGAGTGCCGCAGTAGCAAACTGTCCGAGAATATCCAGCAAGGTGGAGAGTGCTGCAGTAACAAACTGTCAGAAAATATCCAGCAAGGTGGAGAGTGCTGCAGTAACAAACTGTCAGAGGATATACAGCAAGGTGGAGAGTACTGCAGTAACAAACTGTCCGAGAATATCCAACAAGGTGGAGAGTGCCGTAGTAGCAAACTGTCCGAGAATATCCAGCAAGGTGGAGAGTGCTGCAGTAACAAACTGTCAGAGGATATCCAGCAAGGTGGAGAGTACTGCAGTAACAAACTGTCCGAGGATATCCAGCAAGGTGGAGAGTGCTGCAGTAGCAAAACTAAAAAGTGATAACTAGGATAATGTATTATTGTTACTAGTTTAACTAATAACTGATAGGTTGGTCATCTGCAACACCAGCAATGCACATGTGCCTTTACTGCCAGATCACAAGAAAGAACAGTACACAAAGTCAGTGAAGCCATTACCGTAAAAACAAGCAGTCTCACAATGGAAGTATTTCAGTGACCCAGACACTTAACTGGCTGGAATCCCAAGCCTATTCCCATGCGTGCATACTAAGTGACTTAATGAATATGAAAGTCACAACTGGTGATATACATAGGGGATTGATGGAGTCATTAGAGAGAGCTAAAATATGAGCCTCTCTGTGAAAACTCATGCTTATCTTTGTCCCTGGACAAGCGGGTGTGGAGGGAAACAAACGGGCCAACTAATTAGTTATCCTTGCCATCTTAACAGACGGTCAACATATGGACAGAGCAGACATACTCATTGCTCTTTGTGAGTTTGCATGATCAGATGATTTTGAGATAAATAAACGAGTCAATATCGAGAATCTGCAAATTGAGAGTGAGAATAGGCATGGCCTGTAGAGAAACCCTAACAAAGATTTAAAAAAGGGCAGTTAACCAACATAGAACTGAAACCATCAGCCGTTATATCCTGAGAGATTTACTGAAGCAGAGATCTGAGCACCTTTGGACTTGTCCAGTGTGCGAAGAGGATAGTTAACATATCTAATACCTAGAAGTGCAACAGAAAGATCCTACGAATATCATGGACAGAGAAAAAGAAGAACTTTGAAATTACTGAAAATAAATGAAGAGTAGCTTCTAATTATCATCATAAGATGTGGAACCTACAGTATTTTTGACACTTAAAGTGACATGATGATATCGAAAGACTAATTCTCGAGTGCAGAGTGCCAGGTGAGAGAAGAGGAAGACCAAGAAGATGATGGATCAGCAACATTGAAGAATGTATGTACACATCTCTGGCCAATGCAGGCCTGCTTGCCCGGGACAGAGATGTTCAGAATATCCATGATGAAGACAACGTTCTGGAAAGAATATGTTGCTTGATATATATAATACGTAATCTAATACCTAAATAATAAAACTAATGTAAAAATGAAATAACAAAACAACAGAACAAATACTTTTTCTATGTTACGGTTCAACACAAACACACACAATCAGAACACTTTATCAGAAACACACAAACGTAAAAAACACAAAATTAAATTAAATTCTAATTAATTAAATTTAAAAAAAAAGTTAAATATAATTAAACAGCGAGCACTCGCTGTATTAGAAACAGAAACAAATGGAGAAAGATATGCAGTAATGTTTAGTGTCTGGCAATATCAGTGCGCTCCAGAACCTTCGCACTATTGGTAGATAAGAAATGTCAGATACACATGATCAATAGATGCTCCAAATACATGTTGTAGGAAAATAGCAAAGAAGATTCGGAGCTAGGACACAACATACAGCAGTATGAAATATATTTAGGTAATATGTTGTCTGTCAATTTTTTAACTGTTTACGGACTACTGTCTACGGATTTCTGCATTGGTTACAAAACACAATCAAGTTTATAGAGGAGACAAAACTTCAGATATAAGTATGTGTCGGATGAACGAAAGAATGAATATTTCAGTATAAAGATGATGATAGAATCCCCAAGGGAGTATGAGGGGAAATGAACGAGTTATGATTTTAGCTGAGTTTGCCACAGTTACAGATGATCATCTAATGAACAGAGCAGGTATACTCAATGCTCTGTGTGAGTGCATGATCAGAGTATTTTTAGATCAATAAACTTTAGACAATATCGAGAATACATGAATTTGGACTGAGGATCAACTTGGTACGGAAAGAACAAATTGTAAAAAATAACACTCATCACAGATCTTGAACCAGTGGCTGCTGTATCCTGAGAGATTTACTAATTGGAGATATGAGCATCTATGAACATGTCTGGTATGGGATAATCAACATACCTAAATCTCATGTGAATATTTCATGTGGTTTTTCTGGTTGTTCGAACCGTCATCTGATCCACTATTCACTGATCCACTATTCACATAAAAATATTTTAAATTGGATGAGATAATTCCCAGGGAGAGACCAGAATCAGGCGAGCCATGAATTATTGGAGAACCTCGATTGGATGGCATGAAATGCTGCTCCATCCATCCCTGTGACCAGTGATAGGATGATTTAGATACCTGATAAGAAAGGATGCTTGCCAGGAAAGCTGAAGCTCATCAACTCCGCATATTGCGAAAGCACGGAAGACACATAATACCTAAAATTTGCCCTGTGGGAGTAGAAACTTCCCATTTCACAAAAGGATACAAGAGTTATATTCTTGTAATTCCCACAGATCAAAATAAACAAAGGGAATGTAGGTCAGGAGATAAATAAACAGCAGCCTGTCAGAATGTATACATGATATATAAAACTTTCATCGAATGATATACCACCAGATAGAATACTAAAACATGAGTACTGGTTTTTCAAAAGTGCACACATAAACTAAGTTTATGATTTTTACCAAAATAGTTTTATTCAGAAAAGACAGGCACATTAATAATTGATTTCTAGTTAGTGCAGGTTTGACATTTAAGTTATCTTGTATACTTTCCTTAATGAAGAGCTTGTTTGCTGAAATGTCAGTTCTAGTTTATTTTTGTGCTTTGTTACATGATCTTACTTTGTACATTCATGTATCGTAATTTATTTCACTGAGCTGTCATATTATCTACTGTATTGTGTTAAATTGAGTGTGGGATACACAGGCAATTAAGAAGGTTATACTTGTTCAGCATGTAAGTATTTTAGTTTGGATGGAACTGTTCTTTTTAACTCTAAAATTGTGCACTCTTGGGTCAGTCTATATTCAGTATTTTATCTTAATAAACCTTCAGTATATGTCATATTAAAGGAAACTGGTCGTCCCCATGTTGCTAGGGCCCCGAAAGGGTAGCAAAGAATAGCGTTTATCTTCCATGCATGGCGTAAGAGGTGACTAAGAATGTTATGAGGTGGAGTTGACTGACTGACCCATACCATATATGATAGATTCAAAGTGACTCAGAAACCAAGTTGAAGTCAGATTCTCCAGGCTGAAATGCTCAGATATTGCAGCAGAGCTTTAAACCATAACACAACACATTCCGTTCTCAAGACTTTTTCTTCTTCTGCGTTTGTTCTAAAACTCCTGCAGATTAGCAGGATGTAGTCTGGAGAACGGAATGGGTGTGTCATGGTTTACAGCATTGCTGCGATATCTGCGCCTTTCGGCCTGACACATCCGACTTCAGCATGGCTTTGGGTCATTGACCCTATATGGGATGGGACAGCCAACTCCATCCCATAACCTCCTTAGTCGCCTTTTATGACATGCGTGGAAGGTAAACAGTGTTGCTATTCTTTGCCCCCCTTTCAGGCCCCCGCAACACATAGGCGTCTCAAGACTAAATCCTGCTAATTTACAGGTGTGTGAGAATGAATGCAGAAGAAGAAAAGAAATCCTGCAGAAGACGGATGTGTCGGGCCATTGGCGCAAATAAAACGGCGACACAACGCATTTCCATTCTCTGAACTATATCCTGCTGGAAATCTAATAGGGCCATTGTCCTACTGCAATAGAGATCTAGCAGGAGTTTGAGAATGAACGCTGAAGAAGAAGAAGAATAAAAGAAATTGTAAGAGCTTTATGATTGTATTAAGTACATTTGCATACATTTATATGATAATACAGAAATATGAATATGCATAATATATAAAATTACCGGGTAGGAGAAAAGTTTCCACTTAGCAAAGTCCTTGAACAACAATAACTGTACCAAAACATTATAATGGTTGTTTTTCTTTTGGTGACCTGCTTTTTAGTATGCACAAATTTAGAGAAATAGGATTGGACTTACTGCTTACTAACTGTTCACAAAATAGTATTATTAACGGCTATGACAAATTGTTAATACAAATATCCGCAAATGTATATAAATGAAATTTTTAAAGTATTTACTACACATTTATCAATCACGTTGATGGAGTCTGATCTGCTTATTTTTCTATGGGAATTCAAAATAAGGTTGAAATAAATTTTTAAAGTTAAAAAAATTAACACTAATAAGCATCTCATATGAGATATGTTTATTTAAGATGTGCATAGGATCTCTATTCGATAACAGGTACAGTGGAATCCCATTATAACAACTTGGTTTGAACTGACAAAATATGTATGTAATAACAGAAATTAGCTGTATATGGTACAAACAATATATACTGTTCAAAAAAAGAAACGCAATGTTTTTGGAGTTACTTTTATAAAAGATATTCACTGATTGGACATAATTAAACCTATCGATTGTGTCCACCTGGTCATTAACTTCTCATGGTTACCTGAATTGTACTCGCCTCATGATTCGTGAGGTCATGAAAGAGGTCAAGATCAAAACATTTTTAGCAATAACTCGTGACAGGTTTATGAGAATCCATTGAAACTTAATGAAAACTCTTTGACCATATTATTGAATGCCTATAAAAGATTGATGGTCCTCGAATACATTCAGTTGAAAAAACAATGTGCAAATATGGCTCATCTCACTACAGAATGATACATCACCATAGGACACTTACAGACTGTGTGGTCCTCCAATACATTCAGTTGAAAAAACAATGTGCAAATATGGCTCATCTCACTACAGAATGATACATCACCATAGGACGCTTACAGACTGGACTGTCACAAAGTGCAGTGGCCAGACAATTTAATGTGGCAAGAAACGGGGGTCACTGATGTCGACGTCCATTGTGGCAATACACTGGAGTTAAAGGAAAGGAAAGAGTTGACCTATTGGCAGATAATGCTGCAACTGATGGTACAGTACTGAAAAGGGATAAAGCTGAATAATTAAAGCAGTCATAAATTCGTCGCAGATGTTGAAAATGAGACTGAAAACGTACACATACAAATAATGAGAGAAAGTGATTAGAGGAGAGGAAAGAAAATGTGCTCTTTTTGTAAAAAATCAAAGATCATGTAATCAACACCTGACTGGGACTTTGAGTCTACACACTGGAATGGCTGCTGAAGCAGAGAGCTGAGCACTTATGGGAATATCTCATCCTGACTGATCAAGTTCTATCAAATCAAATGCCAAACACTGAATAAGGGAAGATTTAGAATGCCCACCAATTTTGTATCAAGTCAACACCAAAGTGACACACTACTAAACAGACATTTAGTCTTGCTGAAGCCACATTATCAATTTTGTAGATTTCCAGAAGGCTTTCGATAGTCTTCACAGACCATATCTCTGGAAAATTCTTACACTTTACGGCATCCCGACCAAATACATCAATATCATGAAAACTTTTGACTCCGATAACAGCTTGTTGTGTAAGAACAGAAAGTGGTTTTTCCAGCTGGTTCCCAGTGAAAACAGGAGTAAAACACAGATGTGTTTTGTCCCCAATACTGTTTTGCACCACAATTGACTGGGTGATGAAGAAATGCATAGACAAAAAACAACTAGGAATCAAATGGGTAACAACAAGACCCTGGAAGATCTCACCTTCGCAGATGATATTGCTCTACTGAGTTCAATACTCCAAGATCTTTTAGAAAAAACACAGACTCAAATTTTTTGCACAACAGATATGCCTTCAAATAAACACATAAAATGAAAATCATGCACTTTACCGGCCTGACTGAAACTAGATGCCATATACTAGACAACATTTCAAATTTTGTATATTTGAGAAGCAAGATAACAGCAGACAGTGATACTAACTCAGAAATCAAGACTCGAATCGCTCTCACCTCCAACGCCTTTAACGAACTTTCAATCATCTGGAGATCGAAGATCACAAGTAAACACATCAAACTGCGACTATTCAACGCAAGTGTGATTCCATTGTTGACATATGGATGTGAAAGTTGGAAATCTACCACAAAAATGGATAAGAAGTTAGTTGCCTTCGAGAATAGATGCCTCAGAAAAATCACAAAACACTAATTGGAAAGACTTCAATTCAAACGACATACTAAGAGAGGAGACAAAACAAGAATGTGTGATGAACATCATCAGAAAATGCAGCTGGAAATACATCGGCCACATACTTAGAATGAAGGAAGACAGTATTCCACAAGTCTTCATGTGAACACCAGACGGGAAAAGAAAACAGGGAAGACCAAAAACAACGCTCAGAAGAACATTTATGAATGAATTAAAATCAACAGGCATAAATGCACAAGACCTGCAATTCTTGGCAACTGACCGACAGGCATCTCTGACCAAAAGAGGAACTGACTGACTGAAGCCACATTTCTTGTAGCAACATTACCGAAACTGTAGGGAGAGCCATAAACATGGGTACTCATGTTTGTGAGGTTATCATCATCATAATCAGTAATCACAGTAAAGGGACAAAAACTCAATACTGCCAATAAGTTTGTATACCTTGTCAGCACCCTATCGCACACTGCTACAATTGACGAGGACGTTAACCTGCATATTGCTCGCGCCAGTGCAGCATTCAGAAATCTTCGTGCCAACGTCTGGATCAGGAGTGGTCTCAGTTTGACAACTAAGTTGGACGTGTACCAACACTGTGGTTCTACCAACACTGCTTTATGCTGCATCATCCTGGACTGTTTATGCAAAACATGCTCGACAGCTTAACTCTTGAAAACTCATGGGAGTACGTTCAAAGGATTGTGTACCAGACATGATAATCCTTCAAAAGTCTGTATGCAAAGCATTCATGCCCTGCTGATTAGGTCCCAACTCTGCTGGACTGGCCACATCGTTCGTATGCCAGACAAGCGTCTTCCAAAAAGATTATTCTATGAGGAGGTAAACATGCGATGGTAAACATTCAAGCGGCAAGCAGAAAAAGTATTTCAAGAATCACCTAAAAAAACTCTCAAGCATTGCAGCATTGATCCTAGCTTCTGGAAGACTAAAGCCAGCTTGGAACACTCAGATTACTGCTGGCATCACTAAATTTGAAAAAGAAAGAACTCTGCGGGCAATTTATAAGCAATGAAAGCGGAAGGGCAAATCCGAAAACTCTCCTGCTCCAAACCCTCTACACTTCTGCATGCACTGCAATAGACCTTTCCTGGCACGAATCGAACTCTTCTGGCATCTACGAACTCACAAACCAAATTAGATAATCACGAATGTTTTGTTGTTTTTCTACGTGTTCACATTGTTTTTCATGACATGCTCATCTTCGCTTGCGAAGGAGGAACACCATCATCATCATGTTCTGTCTCCGCATCAAAGATTGGCTGCAACAGACCTCCATCTTCTGTCTCTTGTATTTAGAGTAGCACTCTGCTAAATGATCCTGTCCGTCATGATATTTCCCTCTCACTTATATCTCTTCCTACCTCTCGCTCGCCACCTCTTGACTCTATCTTGAAAAGACTCCAGTCCTAAATTGCCATATTCTAAGAGTGGGAAAATTCTTTGATACTTTCCAAGTGTTATTATATTATATGAATCTGTTGCAACAGATTCATAGTCCCATGGTGTTTTATCAGCATCATCGTACACATATATAACTGGGAACCTCTTCAGTTGAAATATTCTTTCCAGAATGTAGTCTTTATATGTGTTCTCAACTCATGATTCTGGGAGAGTTGACCTGTAGCAGCCAAGAGCATGTTTAAATAATCTGAGCTGTCTTTTGTCCATTGTCATTTTAGGCAGCCCTTATACCTGTTACCAGCAACCATACTTTCCTTTATTATATAAATAACCAAATGGTCAGAGGGTGTCCGACAAAGTGGATGGTGCTGCAGTAACCTAATGAACAAATAGTAACGCAAAATGAGGTAAACAGGTTACTAAAACACTTACCTGGCCTATTAATAAAAATATATTAAAAAAGTATATATAAAAAACATACAATAAAACTAAACAGGACAATTCTCCACGTATCGGCTCAAATTGAACCTTTTTCAAGAGACAAACAACAGAAAACGACAAAATAAAAAACAAAATAGATGTCTATATTTCATCAAGCCCCGTCTCCATAGCGCAGGGATGGCAACGCATCTAGTAAAAGTGAAAATGCGTGCATTCATTATAAACAAACCGAAAGTGGGAAATTAGAGACACTATAGATGAGTGCAAGAATAATAAAAGAAAAAGATAAGAAAAATACCCCTTTTGTCACTTTATCAGACAGGCAGGTTTTAAGAACATAGTCACAACAGGCAAGACTGAAGGGAACAGAGACAGATGGGGACGTGAGAAAATATTCATGTGACAACCTAGCAAGGCTTGGAAACAACGATCCTGATAACAATACTGTGAACAGAGAACCATGGTCACCTACGCCAACAAGAATGGCATATGACAATGATAGATGAGTAATGATGAGGTTGTGTGGTGATGGGATGAGTGGGTTTGGGGAAGGAAGGATACAAGAAGAATCAACATTTGAAAACGCATGGAATGAATGTGAAACCAAATATAGACATAAACATATATATAAAACCAAACCTAAACATACCCGGTGTTATATACAGAAATGTATACACACACCAAGAGTCAAGAAATAAACACATAACAAGATGGACACAGATGTGTGAAGAATACCCACACAAAATGCACAGGCATGTAAATGTATCCACACACAGGAAAGGGCTCTCACCAGAATAGGTATACACATTGACACAGAATGGAGATACGTGCATTAACATAAAAAAGCGCTCACATAAATATACATATATATATGTATACATAAATATGAACATTCATGCACATAAACACTTTCTCACATAAATAATAACATGAACATTCGTACACATAGAAACATATACATATATTAATGCAAATATAAACGTTCATTCACATAAAGATAATGCTATAACAACTGCATATGTATACATACAAATGTGTGGCCCAAAGTAATTGTGTGGATACATAGAACCATGTAAAACGAAATGCATATACAAATAACTATACATGTGTGGGCACCCATCGAAGAGACAACTGCAATAAAAACGAGGAAATCAAAATCTAAATATGTAAATGATTTAACAATAACAAAATGGCAGAGTACAAAATAATCACATATTGACATACACAAACGAAAGAAGACATAAAGGAATTATATAGAAGAACGGCAAACACAAAAATAATAATTATTCACGAAAGTGTACAAAGACAAATAATTACAAGAATCAGTGCAATACGGGAGTAGAGGGTATAAAGAAAAGGTGGGTAACTCAAACAAAACGGTGATTAATGTTCATTCCGTGTGGTTGCAAGATCATTTGTCTCATTTGTCATATGGGAGTCTTGCAACCACACGTTACTTTTGCGTTACTTTCCTTTATTAATTGTTCACACTGTTATATTTCTTTATTTTTGAAAAAAAAAAAGGGAACTTTCTTGTTATAACGTAGTTTCGAAGCCAACCACCTTCATCATTTACTGTTCTTAAGACTTTTAGTTCATCTTTTTCGCTGTCTGGGGTATTCTCCGAATCCTTCTGTAGCATCTTATTTCAAAGGCAGCAATTTTCGTTTTCACTGATTTATTAAGTGTCCATGTTTCACTGCCCTAAATTGCTACCGGAAATAAACTAGAAACTGCATGTGCAATATGATTTATAAATATGACGTACAACCTAGGCAGTGTAAAATATATTTGTAAAAATTTTTTCTGTCTGAAAATGATCTTTGTGAAATAAATGGTTATTGCTTGAGCTTTAGTGGTCTGTAATTTATAGCAGATTCATCTGGATCCTATTCCTCTTGCAGGTCATCTTGAATAACATGTAACAGTTGAGCCGTAAATGAGTTAGATTGAAGAGAGAAAGCAACCCTATAACAGAAATATGATGCTGAAATTGGATGTATTGAGCCGAAAGATATCACAGCCAAGCTGTAAATCATGATACAATGAGTTGTAATCTTTGAGCTAAATAAAGTTCCATTTTCCACACCTTTGGGTATAATTGAGGAGATAGGTGTCACACCTGTTTCTACACCTTTGAGGCATACTGAGGAATTAGTGTTATTTTTTAGGAATTAGTATACCTATCCTTATATTGGTATCCATTCCTTAAACTGAGTTGACCAAGGAGCTGTTGGTAATTTAAAAAATATTTCTAGGTTGAAATTGAACCTTGGATCACCGGCTGGAAAGCCAGTGAAACTAACCACTGAGCTATCTACTCCCCTATTCTCAGGGCTAGATTCTTGTATCTATTTGCAGGGGTTTAAGAAAGAATGAAAAGAAAAATCTTGATAATCCGATGGAACATGACAACCATTTGCTATTACAACTGTCATTGTTTTTGTTTAAAAAAAAATTTAAATACTGACCTTCTTCCTTTTGTCTAATTATCTAGGGCAACATATCCAGTTTGAAAATGAATGGTCCATCATCTCAAAGTAATATGGAAAAGATGATCAAGACAATGAGTGACATGCAACATAAGAAAACTAGGTCGTCACCAAAGCAAAATAACATGAAAGGTATAACATTTATAGTTATAGCAAGTAACAAAGACATGTAGTAAGAATTAAACACTGTCTATAAGTCTATCTGGTTAATTAGTCCTAAAAGTTCACATTTATGTCAAGTGACATATTCTTTCCAGATCGTTGTCTTCAGAACGTTGTTAATGTGGATACTTTGAACGCCTTTCTGTCCCGGGCAAGCAGGCCTGCATTGGCTAGAGACGTACATAAATTTCACGTCACTGGTCCATCGTCTTCTTGGTCTTTCTCTTCTTCTCTTTCTGATACTCCTCCCTCAAGATTCAACCTTTCGATACCATCATGTTGCTTTTAAGTTTGCAAAATACTGTAGCTTCCTTCTTATGATGATATTTAGAAGCCAACCTTCATTTAGTTTCAGTAATTTCAAAATTTCAATGTTCTTCTTTTTCAAGTAGACATTAGATAAAAAAAAACAGTTTAATTTTATTAAAAATTATAGTGCGTTACTGGGGTATGAAAGGGAAGTAAAAAGTAGCAACACATTGACTTATCATAGATGTCATAAGACGTTAGTTAAAGAGAGATAAATTCAGAGCTGTCGTCTACCTCATATTGCAGAAAGTCAATGAAATTCAACAAACCACGAAGTCTACTAGAAGAAATAAGACTCCAAGAAAATAGGCATCGTTAATTTCTGGTCTTGTGCATTCTAAGTGTGTTCCGAGTCATTTACATCTTCTTTCTAATTTCCTCTCTGATATTATAAATAAAGCTCTCTCTATGTGATGTGTCCTTTGCAGAACTTTGTCGTCACTGCCACTCTAAGTCTCACGGTTCTCAGCTTCTTCCAGTGTCATGTTCAGAAGGTCTTTGATGTTATGTGCTATCGTAGTCTTGGTCTGCATCTTGTTCTCTTCCCTGGAACTTTCCCTCCATGATTAATCTTTGAAACCATTGTGTCTTTTTATATGTCCGAAATATGTAAATTTGCGTTTTTTATAGTTTTGAGGAGCCAGTCTTCTATGTTCAGATCTTTGCGGATATCTGCGTTAGTTCTTCTTTCTGTCCATGATATTCTTAGGATCTTTCTATAGCATTTCATTTCAAATGCAGATAATTTCTTTTCCATTGTCGATGTCATTGCCCACGTCTCACAACCGTTTGTTGCCACTGGAAAGATATAGCTTCTTAATAGTTGTAACTTTGTTTTCTGCTTGCTCTATGCCATAGATTTTTCATCTGTGATTTTTTTTTTTTGGTAGTGCCATTGCTAATCTCTTTCTTATCTCTGCCGAGCAATCTCCTCTGGTGTTGATGGTTGATCCTAGATATGCAAAGTTGTTTACATTTTCTAGTTGCTCTTTGTCAATGACTATGTTACGTGTAATTTCATCTCTGCTTATGTGCATTATTTCTGTCTTTTTTTGCATTAAGGAAAAGGTTTTGTGCCTCTGACATTATGATGTTTGATGTTTGACTGACATTATCATTTGTTCTAAACCTGTGGGGCTCCTTGATATTAGTGTGGTGTCATTTGCATACCTAATTTCTGGTATTTTGTGTCCTCTGATATTAAGGGATTGAAACTGTTCATAACGTGGGTCTTCTTGTACATTTCGCATGGTTTTTGCATAAATGTTGAACAGGTGTGCTGAGAGAATGCATCCCTGTCTTCTTCTTCTTCAGCGTTCATTCTCAAACTCCTGCTAGATCTCCAGCAGGATGCAGTCCAGAGAATGGAAATGTGTTGTGTCGCCGTTTTATTTGCGCCAATGGCCCGACACATCCGTCTTCGGCGGGGTCTGGCTCCTTGGACCTCAAACTAGTCAGATGTTTCTCAGTCAAGATGAACAGAAGCCTGTTGTTTCTGATAAAGTATTTTAATGTGCGATATGAGATACTTGCAAGTTGACAAATTTAAATGTTCGATGCTTTTTAAAGAAGAATTATTGAAGCTCAGTATAATCATACTCAATATAAGACTTTGCTTTTCATAAAGTCACCAGACATTCAAGCATGCATCCAACTGTTTGGGTAGACTGTGAATTCTGTCTTCTTCTTCAGCCTTCATTCTCAAACTCCCACTGGATTTCTCTTGTAACAGTACAAGGGTCCTACAAAATTTCCAGCAGGATATAGTTCAGAGAATGGAAATTCGCTGTGTCTCCATTTTATTTGCGCCAATAGCCAGACTAATCCATCTTCAGCAGAGAATGCTGTCTGAGAAAAGGATTTAATTTGCTCTTAAACCATTTGGTCCCAACTGTTATGACATCTTCATTGGAGTGGAATCGTTGTTCAGTGGTCTATGTGGACCCCCAATGGTCAATTTGGCATCCATGTCAGCACAAGAAAAAGAATTGGGAGTCCATGAGATGTACTATTTTAAATTGAGATATTCCATCGAAGATGGATGTGTTGGGCCATTGGCGCAAATAAAACTGACACAGCGCATTTCCATTTTCTGGACTGCATCTTGTCTATTTTGTTCTTGTAGCATACAACATCATGCTGGGTCATTTACTCTTGATGGCTGTATGCATCTTGTCTGTTGTGTTCTTGTAGTATACAACATCATGTTGGGTCACTTACTCTTGATGGCTGTATGCATCTTGTCTATTGTGTTCTTGTAGCATACAACATCATGTTGGGTCACTTACTCTTGATGGCTGTATGCATCTTGTCTATTGTGTTCTTGTAGTATACATCATGTTGGGTCACTTACTCTTGATGACTGTATGCATCTTGTCTATTGTGTTCTTGTAGCATACAACATCATGTTGGGTCACTTACTCTTGATGGCTGTATGCATCTTGTCTATTGTGTTCTTGTAGTATACATCATGCCGGGTCACTTACTCTTGATGACTGTATGCATCTTGTCTATTGTGTTCTTGTAGCATACATCATGCTGGGTCACTTACTCTTGATGGCTGTATGCATCTTGTCTATTGTGTTCTTGTAGCATACAACATCATGTTGGGTCACTTACTCTTGATGGCTGTATGCATCTTGTCTATTGTGTTCTTGTAGCATACATCATGCTGGGTCACTTACTCTTGATGACTGTATGCATCTTGTCTATTGTGTTCTTGTAGTATACATCATGTTGGGTCACTTACTCTTGATGACTGTATGCATCTTGTCTATTGTGTTCTTGTAGCATACAACATCATGCTGGGTCACTTACTCTTGATGGCTGTATGCATCTTGTCTATTGTGTTCTTGTAGTATACATCATGTTGGGTCACTTACTCTTGATGACTGTATGCATCTTGTCTATTGTGTTCTTGTAGTATACATCATGTTGGGTCACTTACTCTTGATGACTGTATGCATCTTGTCTATTGTGTTCTTGTAGTATACATCATGCTGGGTCACTTACTCTTGATGACTGTATGCATCTTGTCTATTGTGTTCTTGTAGTATACATCATGCTGGGTCACTTACTCTTGATGGCTGTATGCATCTTGTCTATTGTGTTCTTGTAGCATACATCATGTTGGGTCACTTACTCTTGATGACTGTATGCATCTTGTCTATTGTGTTCTTGTAGTATACATCATGCTGGGTCACTTACTCTTGATGACTGTATGCATCTTGTCTATTGTGTTCTTGTAGCATACAACATGTTGGGTCACTTACTCTTGATGACTGTATGCATCTTGTCTATTGTGTTCTTGTAGCATACAACATCATGCTGGGTCACTTACTCTTGATGACTGTATGCATCTTGTCTATTGTGTTCTTGTAGCATACAACATGTTGGGTCACTTACTCTTGATGACTGTATGCATCTTGTCTATTGTGTTCTTGTAGCATACAACATCATGCTGGGTCACTTACTCTTGATGGCTGTATGCATCTTGTCTATTGTGTTCTTGTAGTATACAACATCAAGTTGGGTCACTTACTCTTGATGGCTGTATGCATCTTGTCTATTGTGTTCTTGTAGCATACAACATCAAGTTGGGTCACTTACTCTTGATGACTGTATGCATCTTGTCTATTGTGTTCTTGTAGTATACAACATCATGCTGGGTCACTTACTCTTGATGACTGTATGCATCTTGTCTATTGTGTTCTTGTAGTATACATCATGTTGGGTCACTTATTCTTGATGACTGTATGCATCTTGTCTATTGTGTTCTTGTAGTATACATCATGTTGGGTCACTTATTCTTGATGACTGTATGCATCTTGTCTATTGTGTTCTTGTAGCATACAACATCATGGTGGGTCACTTATTCTTGATGACTGTATGCATCTTGTCTATTGTGTTCTTGTAGTATACATCATGTTGGGTCACTTACTCTTGATGACTGTATGCATCTTGTCTATTGTGTTCTTGTAGCATACAACATCATGGTGGGTCACTTACTCTTGATGACTGTATGCATCTTGTCTATTGTGTTTTTGTAGTATACATCATGCTGGGTCACTTACTCTTGATGACTGTATGCATCTTGTCTATTGTGTTCTTGTAGTATACATCATGTTGGGTCACTTACTCTTGATGACTGTATGCATCTTGTCTATTGTGTTCTTGTAGTATACATCATGTTGGGTCACTTACTCTTGATGACTGTATGCATCTTGTCTATTGTGTTCTTGTAGTATACATCATGTTGGGTCACTTACTCTTGATGACTGTATGCATCTTGTCTATTGTGTTCTTGTAGCATACAACATCATGCTGGGTCACTTACTCTTGATGGCTGTATGCATCTTGTCTATTGTGTTCTTGTAGCATACAACATCAAGTTGGGTCACTTACTCTTGATGACTGTATGCATCTTGTCTATTGTGTTCTTGTAGTATACAACATCATGCTGGGTCACTTACTCTTGATGACTGTATGCATCTTGTCTATTGTGTTCTTGTAGTATACATCATGTTGGGTTACTTATTCTTGATGACTGTATGCATCTTGTCTATTGTGTTCTTGTAGTATACATCATGTTGGGTCACTTATTCTTGATGACTGTATGCATCTTGTCTATTGTGTTCTTGTAGCATACAACATCATGTTGGGTCACTTACTCTTGATGACTGTATGCATCTTGTCTATTGTGTTCTTGTAGTATACATCATGTTGGGTCACTTACTCTTGATGACTGTATGCATCTTGTCTATTGTGTTCTTGTAGCATACAACATCATGTTGGGTCACTTACTCTTGATGACTGTATGCATCTTGTCTATTGTGTTCTTGTAGCATACATCATGCTGGGTCACTTACTCTTGATGACTGTATGCATCTTGTCTATTGTGTTCTTGTAGCATACAACATCATGGTGGGTCACTTATTCTTGATGACTGTATGCATCTTGTCTATTGTGTTCTTGTAGCATACAACATCATGGTGGGTCACTTATTCTTGATGACTGTATGCATCTTGTCTATTGTGTTCTTGTAGTATACATCATGTTGGGTCACTTATTCTTGATGACTGTATGCATCTTGTCTATTGTGTTCTTGTAGTATACATCATGTTGGGTCACTTATTCTTGATGACTGTATGCATCTTGTCTATTGTGTTCTTGTAGCATACAACATCATGGTGGGTCACTTATTCTTGATGACTGTATGCATCTTGTCTATTGTGTTCTTGTAGTATACATCATGTTGGGTCACTTACTCTTGATGACTGTATGCATCTTGTCTATTGTGTTCTTGTAGCATACAACATCATGTTGGGTCACTTACTCTTGATGACTGTATGCATCTTGTCTATTGTGTTCTTGTAGCATACATCATGCTGGGTCACTTACTCTTGATGACTGTATGCATCTTGTCTATTGTGTTCTTGTAGTATACATCATGTTGGGTCACTTACTCTTGATGACTGTATGCATCTTGTCTATTGTGTTCTTGTAGTATACATCATGTTGGGTCACTTACTCTTGATGACTGTATGCATCTTGTCTATTGTGTTCTTGTAGTATACATCATGTTGGGTCACTTACTCTTGATGACTGTATGCATCTTGTCTATTGTGTTCTTGTAGTATACATCATGTTGGGTCACTTACTCTTGATGACTGTATGCATCTTGTCTATTGTGTTCTTGTAGCATACATCATGCTGGGTCACTTACTCTTGATGACTGTATGCATCTTGTCTATTGTGTTCTTGTAGTATACATCATGTTGGGTCACTTACTCTTGATGACTGTATGCATCTTGTCTATTGTGTTCTTGTAGCATACAACATCATGGTGGGTCACTTATTCTTGATGACTGTATGCATCTTGTCTATTGTGTTCTTGTAGTATACATCATGTTGGGTCACTTACTCTTGATGACTGTATGCATCTTGTCTATTGTGTTCTTGTAGCATACAACATCATGTTGGGTCACTTACTCTTGATGACTGTATGCATCTTGTCTATTGTGTTCTTGTAGTATACATCATGCTGGGTCACTTACTCTTGATGGCTGTATGCATCTTGTCTATTGTGTTCTTGTAGCATACAACATCATGCTGGGTCACTTACTCTTGATGACTGTATGCATCTTGTCTATTGTGTTCTTGTAGCATACAACATCATGTTGGGTCACTTACTCTTGATGGCTGTATGCATCTTGTCTATTGTGTTCTTGTAGCATACAACATCATGCTGGGTCACTTACTCTTGATGGCTGTATGCATCTTGTCTATTGTGTTCTTGTAGCATACAACATCATGCTGGGTCACTTACTCTTGATGGCTGTATGCATCTTGTCTATTGCGTTCTTGTAGTATACATCATGTTGGGTCACTTACTCTTGATGGCTGTATGCATCTTGTCTATTGTGTTCTTGTAGTATTCATCATGCTGGGTCACTTACTCTTGATGACTGTATGCATCTTGTCTATTGTGTTCTTGTAGTATACATCATGTTGGGTCACTTACTCTTGATGACTGTATGCATCTTGTCTATTGTGTTCTTGTAGCATACAACATCATGTTGGGTCACTTACTCTTGATGACTGTATGCATCTTGTCTATTGTGTTCTTGTAGCATACAACATCATGCTGGGTCACTTACTCTTGATGACTGTATGCATCTTGTCTATTGTGTTCTTGTAGCATACAACATCATGCTGGGTCACTTACTCTTGATGACTATGCATCTTGTCTATTGTGTTCTTGTAGCATACATCATGCTGGGTCACTTACTCTTGATGACTGTATGCATCTTGTCTATTGTGTTCTTGTAGCATACAACATCATGCTGGGTCACTTACTCTTGATGACTGTATGCATCTTGTCTATTGTGTTCTTGTAGCATACATCATGCTGGGTCACTTACTCTTGATGACTGTATGCATCTTGTCTATTGTGTTCTTGTAGCATACAACATCATGCTGGGTCACTTACTCTTGATGACTGTATGCATCTTGTCTATTGTGTTCTTGTAGCATACAACATCATGTTGGGTCACTTACTCTTGATGACTGTATGCATCTTGTCTATTGTGTTCTTGTAGCATACAACATCATGTTGGGTCACTTACTCTTGATGACTGTATGCATCTTGTCTA
The DNA here is from genome assembly GCA_034231615.1 of Meghimatium bilineatum. Lineage (NCBI taxonomy): Eukaryota > Metazoa > Mollusca > Gastropoda > Stylommatophora > Philomycidae > Meghimatium > Meghimatium bilineatum. Next base: position 14,625,712 of record CM067315.1, on the reverse strand, counting down.
TTGTGTTCTTGTAGTATACATCATGTTGGGTCACTTACTCTTGATGACTGTATGCATCTTGTCTATTGTGTTCTTGTAGCATACAACATCATGCCGGGTCACTTACTCTTGATGACTGTATGCATCTTGTCTATTGTGTTCTTGTAGTATACATCATGTTGGGTCACTTACTCTTGATGACTGTATGCATCTTGTCTATTGTGTTCTTGTAGCATACAACATCATGCTGGGTCACTTACTCTTGATGACTATGCATCTTGTCTATTGTGTTCTTGTAGCATACAACATCATGTTGGGTCACTTACTCTTGATGACTGTATGCATCTTGTCTATTGTGTTCTTGTAGTATACATCATGTTGGGTCACTTACTCTTGATGACTGTATGCATCTTGTCTATTGTGTTCTTGTAGCATACAACATCATGCTGGGTCACTTACTCTTGATGACTGTATGCAGCTTGTCTATTGTGTTCTTGTAGCATACAACATCATGGTGGGTCACTTACTCTTGATGACTGTATGCATCTTGTCTATTGTGTTCTTGTAGTATACATCATGTTGGGGTCACTTACTCTTGATGACTGTATGCATCTTGTCTATTGTGTTCTTGTAGTATACATCATGTTGGGTCACTTACTCTTGATGACTGTATGCATCTTGTCTATTGTGTTCTTGTAGTATACATCATGTTGGGTCACTTACTCTTGATGACTGTATGCATCTTGTCTATTGTGTTCTTGTAGTATACATCATTTTGGGTCACTTACTCTTGATGACTGTATGCATCTTGTCTATTGTGTTCTTGTAGTATACATCATGTTGGGTCACTTACTCTTGATGACTGTATGCATCTTGTCTATTGTGTTCTTGTAGTATACATCATGTTGGGTCACTTACTCTTGATGACTGTATGCATCTTGTCTATTGTGTTCTTGTAGTATACATCATGTTGGGTCACTTACTCTTGATGACTGTATGCATCTTGTCTATTGTGTTCTTGTAGTATACATCATGTTGGGTCACTTACTCTTGATGACTGTATGCATCTTGTCTATTGTGTTCTTGTAGTATACATCATGTTGGGTCACTTACTCTTGATGACTGTATGCATCTTGTCTATTGTGTTCTTGTAGTATACATCATGTTGGGTCACTTACTCTTGATGACTGTATGCATCTTGTCTATTGTGTTCTTGTAGTATACATCATGTTGGGTCACTTACTCTTGATGACTGTATGCATCTTGTCTATTGTGTTCTTGTAGTATACATCATGTTGGGTCACTTACTCTTGATGACTGTATGCATCTTGTCTATTGTGTTCTTGTAGTATACATCATGTTGGGTCACTTACTCTTGATGACTGTATGCATCTTGTCTATTGTGTTCTTGTAGTATACATCATGTTGGGTCACTTACTCTTGATGACTGTATGCATCTTGTCTATTGTGTTCTTGTAGCATACAACATCATGCTGGGTCACTTACTCTTGATGGCTGTATGCATCTTGTCTATTGTGTTCTTGTAGCATACATCATGCTGGGTCACTTACTCTTGATGGCTGTATGCATCTTGTCTATTGTGTTCTTGTAGCATACAACATCATGCTGGGTCACTTACTCTTGATGACTGTATGCATCTTGTCTATTGTGTTCTTGTAGCATACAACATCATGCTGGGTCACTTACTCTTGATGACTGTATGCATCTTGTCTATTGTGTTTTTGTAGCATACATTATCATGTTGGGTCACTTACTCTTGATGGCTGTATGCAGCTTGTCTATTGTGTTTTTGTAACCAATATCATTGATATTCACACAAATCTCTTTAAAGTTCAATAAGAGTAGTTTTTGGTCCAAAAAAAGCAGTAAGCATAATCTTTCCTGCAAAAATATGTGATTTGAATTGTTTTCTCTTTGGGGATTCAGGATTATTTTAATTGCACTCTGGGTTCCTTACTGAATGGCTCAAAGGGTGACACTATGGTTCGTTGCCTGTGACTATTGGTGACAAATGCATCACCCGTCACATGGTTCAATTTCTGCGCTACAAATGGTTCAATTTCCACCCCATACGTTCTTCTGTATGGTTGTCAGTGAATATCCATGGTTCGCACTGAGAACACATCTTCCTTCCAATACTTCAGTTTCTTCTGTACCATCATTTGAACTGTCCCAACTACACAGAATTCACCAACTAATGAATGCAAACTTTACTAGTCAACCAATATTGCTGCATCCATCGATGGCTTCTTCTGTTACAATATGTTTCTGACTGTGACCGCACAGGATAATTGTATCCTGTTACCCTTCCACAAACATTCTTGCCCAATCCTTCACTGTTGTCTTTGATACACATTTTCCACGATACACCACCTGCTTTCTTTGATGAATGTTGGTTAACATCCTTCGGCTGTAGGAAACTGAATCACTGCTCGTTGGTCTAATTTAGATGGTTTTGTTATCACACTGGCTATTTTGTCGACTGTCTGCACCAGACTGCAAAGAGAATGACCACTTGACCATTTATACATTGACATTTACTTATAATCATTGTCGAGATTAGAAGACTCACTATTACAACACTCAAATTAACACAAATGAGAAAGCTGTGCAAAGTGGTAATCACACTAAAGTAACGCTTTTAAGATCATGTGTTTTCCCAGTGGCAACATATGGATGCAAGACTTGGACTTTAAACAAGACGATATCCAAAAGAATAAATTCATTTGAAATGAAGTGCTACAAAAAGATCCTACGAAAATCATGGACAGAGAAAAATAAGACATTAAAATTTTGAAATTACTGAAACTAAATGAAGGGTGGCTTCTAAATACCATCATAACAAGGAAGCCACAGTATTTTGGACACTAAAGCAACATGATGGTATCGAAAGACTTATTTTGGACGGCAGAGTGTAGAGCGAGAGAAGAAGATGATGGATCAGCGACATCGAAGAATTTATGCACATGTCTCTGGCCATTGCAGGCTTGCTTGCCCTGGACATAGAGGCGTTTATCCACAATGAAGGAAAATGTTCTGGAAAGAATATGTCACTTGATATATATATATATATATATATATATATATATATATATATATATATATATATATATATATATATATATATATATATATATATATATATGTATATATATATATATATATATATGTATATATATATATATATATATATATATATATGTATATATATATATATATATATATGTATATATATATATATATATATGTGTGTGTGTGTGTGTGTGTGTGCTTATAATGTCAGTAATAACTTCATGGTGGCATAGGTGAAGCAGCAGCATGGACAGGTTTCATATGTCACGCCTTGTAGTTATATACAGAACATAAAAGGTAATCCTATAGCTTGTGAAGATGTAGGTTGTTAAAAATCTATGTTTTAGACTTTGTATTTGAAAGTAAGTTGGCCATTTTCCTTTCATGCTAATTTCCCATCCTATGAGCTAATCGTGTAGTCCATGCTGCGTAGCATTGACTATCATGCCTGCCCACAGCCTTCTACCTCACATATTGCAAATCAGCTCTGATACAGATGCCCAAAGTAGAATGTCAATCTGTGTAACATCTTTCTTGGTCTTTTCCTAAGCCTCTCTTGTTCTTTAACTTGTCTGTTGTCAAAATAAATATAGTTTAAAACAATTATAAAGTGGATGAAATAACAGTCTTATGTTCAGCAAATACAAAATAGAACAGATCAGTGTTTCTATTTAAAGGTCTTTATCAAGATAAGGATAAACAAGCACAGAATAGGACAATATTATAGCTGAAGACTACATGCAATTATGTAGTCTGCTAGTTTAGTTTTTTTACGTAACACGTAAACACATTACCCGGTATGTATTTTTATACATATTTATTTCCATATGGTACTCGGTTTTACTGCATTCTCCCATTCATTCATTTGTTGTTATAATGTGCTCCATGTTATCTCTTCTCATGATCTGTCCCGCATGTGTAGGATATGTAAGATATCTTTATTATGCTTTTTATCTGTCGTTATTGCACTTCTCATCCTTAGTGAGCCATTAGCCCATATACAGCTGTATAGACTGAAGTGTTTTGGAACTGTCAGTCTTGTAAATAGTAAATTGGCAGTACTGTAACTACTTAACTGCAAGTCTTTCTATAAATTGTTACAAATTGTATGTTATCCTATTTACTAACACAGAATGGTTATGAGCTGAAATCATTGCACTCTGAGCAAACCTTTAGGTATCCAGTCTCACCTAGCAGATGTTGAAATGTATGCCTGCTTATAGTTCTTGTGGCTTGCTGGTTAAATACATTCTACCACACAGGAGCCCATTTTTTACCTGTGCTGTATTTAATACTAATTCCCCCAAACACTGAATAGATATTTCATCAGCTGCAGTGGCCACATCCATCTTCTTCATCGTTTATTCTCAAATTCCCACTGGGTCTCTCTTATAGCAAGGCAATGGTCCTACTCGTGTGTTGCCGGGGCCCGAAAGGGGAGCAAAGAATAGCAACACTATTTACCTTCCACGCATGTCGTAAAAGGCGACTAAGGAGGTTATGGGATGGAGTTGGCTGTCCCATCCCATATAGGGTCAGAGACCCAAAGCCATGCTGAAGTCGTATGTGTCAGGCTGAAAGGCGCAGATATCGCAGCAATGCTGTAAACCATGACACAACGCATTCCGTTCTCCGGATTACATCCTGCTAACCTGCAGGAGTTTGAGAACGAATGCAGAAGAAGAAGAATGGTCCTACTAGATTTCCAGCAGGATGTAGTCCAGAGAATGGAAATGTGTTGTGTTGCTGTTTTATTGTGCAAATGGCAAGACACATCCGTCTTCAGTGATATATCCATATCTAATAGTTTATTATTAACTTCAACACATTTCTTTGATCCATCATCAACTCATAGACTATAGGTTCTCTTTGAAGCAAGCCTGTCTATCTCACTATCCTGAATGCCAGTGTATCCAGGGCAGTAGACCCATTGTGATACCATGGAGCTGGAAAATGCTTGAGATGCCATCCACTTGTGCCGACACTCATCACATTTGAATCTTTCTAAGCATGAACTGAGAGTCCGATACAGTAACACAGATTATATCAGATAAGTTAAAAATAACATTGTCATGGTAACTGAAATTCCTTTTTTTCTTTCTTAATTATTCTAGGATTGGTGGGTGTGTCATCTGAACACCTGAAGTTGCAGCCTGAGGTCTTGGAAAAAATTAGCAAATTACAGCAAATTGCTGAATCTACAAAAGATAATTTGGATGTTTTGACAAAAACAAGCGTTTTAGACAAATCAGACTCTCCTGATGCCTTATCTCAGCGATTGAATGTTCCAGAAGATAGACCAGATCAGCTCATCTTTGACTTAGAGGAGCTGGTCAATGGTAGAGCAGGACATGGTAGTACTGGGAATGAGAGCAAAGGAGGAAGTAATATTACATCCATATATTCCAAAAGATCATCTCCTGTCAATGTGAACATGCTGAATCATATTTATGCTCCTGGTTTGCCACTTCCACGCCGTCTCACTGAGTCGGTTCAAAGGCTGGTCAAACCTTTGCCTGCTTCCGAGAACTCAGTCTCATATCAACACATGAGACCATGCAAATCTCCAGGTTCAGGAGCGTCACCAAGGGCAGGTTCTGGCTCCACCATCCAGAGCTCTCTGCGAATGTCTGGAGTTCGGTCACCAGGCGCCAGCACGCCTAAGCTTCTGCCCAGTGATAAACACTCACTTCTCTCCGGTGGTTTGGATCTAGCTGGTCTACCTAGCCTTAAATATGCACCTGCTGTTACATCTGACCACTCAGATTTGGCCACTGCCATGAGCAGTTGCAAAAGACGATCGCCTGTGCCACCAGCAGATGTTTTGTTACAAGACTCCAACTGTTTTCCACTAAGTCAGAATTCTCCTCCCAGTCTTCTTGTAGACTCAAATTCTTACTCTGGCAAAATGTTGTCTCTCAGCTTTCCTCCACATAAACCTAGAGACTTGAAACCAAACATTACTCATAGGAACCATGGTTTAATTTTAAGTTTGCAATCAAATCCGCCATTGTTTGAAAAAACACTTTCATCTTCTGTACATACTTCCCACCACAGTCACTTGCCTAGATCAAAAACAGAGAGTGTACAGTCATCCTCCCAGGATAGCAAGTGTCATCCATCAAATAGATCACATCAGGACTTCTCACAGATTAATCACTTCCCGTCTCCTCCGGACACCGGCCAAGCAAGACTGACAACACAGCAGCCCACAGCTGCTGCAAATACCCATTCCACTAGCAACAGCCATGCTGTACAAAACTCAAGTGCTTACACTAGCCATTCCAATGCCTCATCTCCTGTAATGCCAATTCTGCAGAGGGGATCGGAAGCCTCATTAACTCATCCTATGACCACCAGTATGCCAATCATATCTAGTCAACCCCTTTCCTCAATTGCTTCAGTAAAAGATATCTCAACCATTAGCATTGGCAGCAGTGCATCTTTAAGCAATGCAACAGTGACAACTCAGAACAAGTATGTGCCTTATTCTAACACAACAGTTAGTACTTCAAGCACAACTATAATCTCTGTAGCTAAATCACCTGTTTCAACAACTGTACCAACATTATCTCCGGTGTCAACTGTACCTTCTGCTTTAGGAAAAATAGAAGACATGCCCAACTACACAGCACCTCCCAGATTATCGGTTTCATCCATAGATATCTCATTGCCCCCTATACTGAAAAAGACCAATAATTCTTTGTCTTCAAGAAATTGCTCAAATGTGCCACAGTTCAGTCGGAATTTGTTTGAAAGTGTTTCTGGGACATTGACTTGTGAAAGTATTTCAACTTGCAAATTAGAGCAACTCAGTGATAAAAATTCTGTGGAGTCTTTAGGACATGGAAACCCTCGACAAACAGCATACATAAGTGATTCGTTTAGTTCAGTATTAGTTTCACAGGAGTCAAAAGGTCTGCACAAATCAACTGATGGTGGGAACAAACGAACATCAGCTGGTATACCTTACACATCTAAAATAGACTTGGTGAGCTCAAAACCTAAACTGACTTCACATGATTTACCACTTACTACATTTCTCTCAACAGAGATTGTCAATTTAGATTTCTCACCTCAGACTTGTAGCACTACCTCCTTGAACGGTGGAACTAATAAAGGAACAAGTGGAAGTTCTGCAAATGCCAGCTTGTCTGTATCAGACAGTTTACAGGAAACAAGTTTACAATGCAACCAGCCAACCACCACTTCTATTTCTTTAGCCAGTCACAGTTCAGGCTCTTTTCAGACTTCAGAAAACATTTCTGATAATGCAGCTTCAGTAGCTGTTGGAAAGGATGAAGCTATATCAAAGCTTTCCCCAGGATTATCTGGAGGCACACCTTCAGTTAAAGAACCGATTCTTGAGATATTAGCATCTGCTCTAGGATCATCCATTTCTAAAACAAATGTAGTCTCCCCAGGCAAGTCATTTGTGAAGACACAATTTCCATCCTGTGCAATTAATCTGGAGATGGAGCAGATGGAAGAGGATGTCACGGAAAAAAAAATGGTTACAATACAAAGTGGCCCCAATAGACCACAAGATCATCTTCGGCAAGCCGCATTGGATGCATCCACAGCATCACATGGTGTTGAGCCTAATGCTCATAAAATAATGAAGAGAAAATTCACTAACAGTGAGGATGAAACTGAGGAAGAGAGTACACCTGTGAAGCAGCCACATATAGTGCAAAGTCTTGTGCCAGTAATAAAGTCCTCATTGAAATCTTCGACAGCAGAAATTGGTTCTGCCAAAGTTCATGCTCATAGCGATAGTGCAGAGGATAAAGAAGCTGACATTGAGAAATACCACCAATCTAGTTCATCAACTTTGAAGGAGTCCAATTATGAGACTGAGCTGATGGCTACAACAGCAGTAGAGGATATGCAAGAAGATCAGCAGAGATTTACAGGAAAATCAAACAGAATATCCTCTTCTGATAGCAAAGAGCAAGTTAACGTGAAAGAAAGCAAGCAACATCATTCTTTAACTTCTAGTGCAGAATCTCCTGAGGAGACACAGTCTAACAGGTCTTCAAATGAGAGCAGAGATGCAACATATAAAGAAAGCAGAATTCATCGAAGTGCTTTGGTTTCTGGGGTTGACATTAAAGATAGGACAGTGTACCGTACCAGCACATCTTCTGCAGCCATAGATGACAGAGATTATAATTTTTCTAGAACGTCATCCATTGACCACACAGACAACTCTGAAGACACTTTTCAAAAGGACCACAGATCTCATAGAGCATTGCCAAGTACACATGACAACAATAAAGAAGACCACACTCATCACTCCTCATCCGATGACAAAAATGAAAAAGAAACTCAATCTCATCATTTGTCTTTAGCTGATGACAAACATGACAAAGAAAGTCACTCAGATCTCTCGTCAACTGACGATAAAAATGACAGCAAAGAAAGCCGTTCACATCGGCCATCTTCTGTTGATGACAAAAATGATAGCAAAGAAAGCCGTTCACATCGTTCATCTTCTGCTGATGACAAAAATTACAGCAAAGAAAGCCGTTCACATCGTTCATCTTCTGCTGATGACAAAAATGACAGCAAAGAAAGCCTTTCACATCGTTCATCTTCTGCTGATGACAAAAATGACAGCAAAGAAAGTCCCTCCCTTCAGTCCTTATCGGTTGATGACCAATTTAGGACAAAATCAGGAAAGGACATTACAGATAAGCCTGGAAATTCTGATAAAGAACATACTCTGGACGATGGTCAAAAGAAAAATCATCGTATTAAGCGGCAGTTCTATGCTTATGTTCCTGAGAAGTCCATAGATCAAAGTAAGAATTTTAAAAACTATTTTATATATTTGTTTGATATGTTTATATGTATTATAAACTCACAATTTAATTATAATTTTCAGGTTACATATTCTTTCCAGAACATACGTCATCTTTATGTGTGCTCTGAACTCATGATTCTGGGCGAGTTGACCTGATGCAGCCAAAGATTTGAGTTTTAAAATGTCTCATGTCCATTGCCGTCTTAGGTGGCCTTTCCCATTATCAGCAAACATGACTTCAATTACTAGTTTTTTCATGTTGTATCTCTTTATATGGCTACAAAAAATCTGTGCGTTTCTTGTTTAGAAACAAACCTCCTACCACCGTTAATGTTCTTGAAACTTCTTGATTCTTAATTTTGTTAGTTGTTGGATCATCATTGCACTAATGCAACCCTCATTGATACATACTAGATCTATATCAACACAAGCAGCCTTTAGATCTCTTCTCTATCTATTGTAAGTGGCGTTGCCCCGTGATGTGCCATTTGCTTTAAAATAACCACAGAATGTTATCTGCCTTTCTTGTTCTAGTATCTACCAAAGACATTTCCAACCCTGCAAGTTCTCACTAGCATTACATATCTCCTTAGCATAGGGGTTAAGCTGTTCGCCTTGTGTTCAAGAGGTTATGAGTTTGAATCCTGCTCGGGTCATCTAGTTTATAAGGTGGTTTTTTTCCCCCCCGAAGATCCTTGTGGATTATCACTTGAAGCTGTGGAGTTACGTGCTATGAGTGGTACTCTTGGCAGGCTATGTGCCGCTTTGTTGAGAGTGACGGAGTACATATCGGAAACTGAGTACAGTGAAGTCAATCCTCTACGACGTTTGAAACCCCCTTCGAATTACAGGCATACATGTTAATTAACTAATTAGCACAAATGGATGTTGGACATTTAGAACTTTCATTGCTTGCACTCAGATCGCATCGTCACTCCACCTGGACTATCTTGAGAACATCAATCTCTTCTCATACTATAATAGTTTGTCTGAGATGTAGTATAATATCTTCTTTTTCAGCATTCATTCTCAAACTCCCGCTGGATCTCCCTTGTAGCAGGATAATGGTCCTACTGGATTTCCAGCAGTTTGTAGTCCAGAGAATGGAAATATGCTGTGTCACCGTTTTATTTGCGCCAATGACCTGGCACATCTGTCTTTAGTGGTTAGTATAATATAAAATTACATAGAGAGAGAACAGATCAAGTGGTTTGGCCACATTATGAGAATGCATCACGAAACGTTGCCCGTACAAGCATATAACCAAATGAGATGAAGGTACAAAGCCAGAGGAAGACCACGGAAAAGATGGATAGAAAACGTCAGGGACATCCTGAACAGACACGGTCATAGCACAGCTGAGGCGCCACATCTGGCTTTAGAACACAAGCTCGAGCTCCAATCACCCCTACGCTTAACGGCAAGAGTGGATCACAAACCACCTGGGGAAAGACAATAGACAATAATATAAAAACTTTCAAAATCACAGATCCTAATTACACTGCTAACACCCAACTGCGTCTCTTGATGCCATAATGTCTGTGCTGTAGATCAAACTGTCCAACTCTGGTCATCATCTGTTTACAGAAGCCACATAAGCAAATTTGTAAAAGATGAGCGCATGGTTTTGTAATTATTTTTCTTTACACAGGTATATTTGCTTTTCTGCTTCTTCATACCTTGATTAGATTGTTTCGCCTTGACCGGCACTTCTGTTAACTGTTGTCCATATGGAATAATGGATAAGCTCAAGTGGATTTCACTCAGATTCATATACTCTCGGCACAAGTGAAAATCTCACTGAGTGGACCTCCCAATCAAATGAACTTAGACACAACATCTTAGGTGAAACTAATGAATACATCCATTATTTCGAGTGAAGTTACATGAGTCACTCCAAAACACACATGTAGGCAGCTGCAGTTTTGACTGGAAGTTTGTAGTCTCTGTATCCTTTTGTGGCATCAAATTTCAAAGGAAAGAATTCTTTTTGCTTCTACTCTATTAAGTGTCTATGTTTCATAGCCATAAATTGTGCCACTGAGAATATACTTGCTCTGAGCAGATGTAATTTTGCCAAAGATTTTTTTATTTGTGCTAGATTTTTCATTTTTGCTAGATTTTTCCCTTGATGTTGTATTGCCAATTCTTCTCTGAGTTCTGCTGCACAATACACTGAACTATTTATGTTTGCTCATATGATTACAACACGTCTATATCGATCGGAGGTCGCCCTATTTGCAACTTGCGTTTCGCTGATGATATTGATCTTATAGCTGGGTCAGAAAAATCATTGCAAGAATTAACAGCAAAGTTGGAAAAAGTTACCAGCAAGTACGGAATGGAAATCAATACAGATAAGAGGAAAATCTTGGTAAACAGCAGAGACACAGAAAACCAGACTAATATCGTGATGAATAGGCATAAGCTTGAGCAGGTGAATACCTTCAAATTCCTTGGATCCAGTATATGCAGCGATGGTAAATGCAAAGCAGAACTAAAAGTAAGCTGGAGATGGGTAACTGTGATTTGGAAAAGCAACATCAGTGTTGGAGTGAAAATCAAGCTTTATAAGTCGCTTGTGCTTTCTGTTGTGGTGTATGGTTGTGAGAGTTGGACACTCACTGCGGACATGGAGAGAAAATTACAGGCTTTCGAGTACAAATGATAAAGACGAATTCTACGAATTTCCTATAGGGAACATAAGACCATTGTGTACGTAAGAAATAAAGTAGAGATGTGTGTAGGTGTTCAGGAGCCATTACTTTTAATAGTGAAATGGCAAAATCTAGCATGGTTCGGACATGTATGCAGGCACGATTCCTTGTCAGAAACAATACTGCAGGGAACTGTCGAGGGTAGAAGAAGCAGAGGAAGTCAAATAAAGGCATGGACAGACAACATCAAGGAATGGACAGGGCAAGATATTTCCACACTCATCCGCATCGCTCAGGATAGAATTCGCTGGAGGACTGTGTGCTGAGGCATCTAATGTGGTACCCCTACGACCCTGAAGGGTTACGGGTTTATTGATTGATTCAAAATTTGTGATGTCTTTCAGTTCTAGGTTATTAATTATAACTTTAGTCAGGTTTTTACATTTCTGTTATATTTTTCTTCATATTTAAGTACAAGTTCGCAGTGTTTCTTTGTTGATAGTTTATAACCAAAGTGCCAGAGGATATCCGACACAGAGGATAGTGCTGCTGTAATACAAATAAGAAGTGCTAACACTAAGGATAAGATAAAAAATATTTTATATGAAAAAGCTAATAAATAAAGTCTAAATAATGAATGTAAATGATAATAGTACATGAAGAATGCTGCCATGGGACCTACCTTTACATTCATAAATGATAATAGTACATGAAGAATGCTGCCATGGGACCTACCTTTACATTCATAAATGATAATAAATATACATGGAAAAAATAAACAAAAAGAAATTGTCAATTTTTTTTCATTTCTATCTATTGTCTTTTCCACAAATGCTGTTAACCGTCATGGGGAGTTGAAGTTTTCTGTCTTTTGCCATCTCTGTTGCATTTGCTATGGTTAGGCAGTGATTTCTGACAATCTCTCTGAATCTTGCCATCTTGTTCTTCCTTTTGCTGTGTAGCCGTTCTTTCTGCTGTTGCATGCAAGGATGGCTGTTTGTGATGGTTCCATTCACATAAGGTGTCTGAACCAATTGATCTGTTGTCTCTCTATATAACATTTACATCATATGGTCTTTACTAAATCTCTGATGTCTTTGTTCCTCATTTGGTCTCTTTTGGTGACATTTATAGCATTTCTCAGACATTTATCTCACATGTTGTAATGCTTCTCATGAGTATTTTGTCATGGGCCATATGTCTGGTACTGGTAACATAAACATTGGAATAAAGATAGTGTTTATTATCTGTTGTTTAGTCGCCATTCTTACTGTTATTTCCTTTTTTTCTGTCGGATACTATACCTAAAACTTCTATTTTTCGTTTCTTCATAAAATTAATCTGTTCTGTTAACTCGTCTCCTAGACTGCACACATTCATCGTAGCTGTGTTAAACCACTGTCGCGTGGTTAAACAACTTTATTTCTTTATAAGCACCTTATTTCGCACTACCGATGTGCTAGGCCAGTTGTAGTAGAGATGTTTGTTATTCACTAAAACATGGGGTGCTCTAGGCAAACCCAGGGTTAGCAGATAACCAAGATCCCAAATGTACCTCCAATTACACGAGGCGAGTTGACAGACAGTGGAACACCTCGTGCGAGTCAGACGAGGGCAAAAATCGTCTGGGCAAAGAGTCGCCACTACGCGTGCCTGGAGACAGATATAGAAGCTGTCACAGGCTAAGGGTAGCCTACCCGAATTGTCAAGGCATGCCGAAATCGGATATGCTAGGCCTACAAGGCGCATAACGGTGGCACAACGTAATCACGCTCCCGGCGAAAATCGCACGGATATCCGTGATGGTTACAATGGAGCGAACGTAAAACAAACAAACAAACTAAAACATCAGGAAATAAAATTGTCGCTTCTAGTTCTAATCACATTTGTCTCTAGTGTCTTAGCATTAATTCACACAGTGTTTTTCTTTTACATTTCCTATTTCTTATCACTTGCATTGAGTATTTACACTATTCTGGCACCGCCGCAATCTTGAAATATATTAAGAGCCAACAGATCAAATGGTTTGCACACATCAGCAGACTACCACCAGACAGCATACCACAACTAGCTATGCTACACAAATACAGTGAAGGCAGACCTAGAGGCCGACCATGAAAACGATGGACCACCAAAATAAAAGAACGACAAATTCCACTATATACTCATTACATACGAGGGCTATCTCCAGAGAACTCTTCTACCTCTGACGCTGAAAGGCAATAAAGGGTTTAGTGTATAGATAGAGATAGATTTACACTTTTGTATTGTTAGAATCAGTTAAGACTTCCTGCTCTCATTGTTGTAAGAAGTCATCTCATTTCTAGGATCTCATGTCTTTCGATCTTAAGGGGATGAAACTCTGTGTTGACCTGGTCATCTCTTCCTCATGATGTTCTCAGGGTCAGATGTTAAATAGAGGGAAAGAACATCCTTACTGTACTCCCTTTTTGATTAGAAACCAGTATCATGACGCAAGGGAAATTCTCATAGGCGCCCCGGTTTCCATTCCAGCAGCCATCTAAGAGTATGCAGACTCAGATTTTGGTTGTATGATCTTTGGATTTTTTCCAGATGGCACACTTTCTCCCATCACCCCTGGTCACCTTCATGTTTATTCTGTGTATGCATACATTATCACCTCCAGCATTATCTTCTCTATTCTGTAGTAAATCCATGACTGCCCTTATCAGTTCTCAGTACTGTGTCACCAACTACAGCATTGCCTGCTAATGAGTTTGATCTTTTGTTGCCTCCTGCATGACTATGGCAGTATATCCATGTGATACTTTAAAAATCGAGTTGTTCAGTAGCATGACCCATTCCTTTATTAACATACACCTCTCTGTCTTATATAGCATTCTCTGGGAGTCAGAGAGTATCACCATCACATACACCTTTTTGTCTTATATAGCATACTCTGGGAGTCAGAGAGTATCACCATGTGAGTTGATATTTTAGGCAGTGATTTTTTAATATCAATCTTAACAGTTTTTGAACTGTCAAGAGTTTGATTAACGTCAGGGCATTCAAGTTTATCACCCATCTCGAATTTGACAGTTGGTTTATTTATATGTTAGATCATTTGAGTTTATCATCCATCTCTGATAGAAAGTGACACTTGGTTTGTTTGTATATTATAATCTTTGAGTTTATCATCCATCTCGGATAGTATTTGACACTTGGTTTATTTGTATATTAGAACATTTGTAGCACTCTGACCTTTATTAATTTGTGGTGAGTAGATCTCATTATTACACAGGAAGGTCCATCAACAGTTTTACACACTAGGGTACAGGTGATGAACTGTAATGTGTTTTTGTGTGTGTAGGGGTGTCTTGTAAATATTTTACATCTTTGTTGCCTGGACAGGGATTTTTCAGCTGACTTTATAAATGTCTGAACTACCAATGTTTCTTTAGTATCAATAACTTGTATATTACCTCTGGATTCCTTATCCATAACTTGTATATTACCTCTGGATTCCTTATCCATAACTTGTATATTACTTCTGGATTCCTTATCCATAACTTGTATATTACCTCTGGATTCCTTATCCATAACTTGTATATTACCCCTGGATTCCTTATCCATAACTTGTATATTACCTCTGGATTCCTTATCCATAACTTGTATATTACTTCTGGATTCCTTATCCATAACTTGTATATTACCTCTGGAGTCCTTATCCCTCTCCAATAGAGCTAGAACACTTGAGCATATCTGTGTTCGATAGACGACAGTATAAGACAGCTATTTTATCCATGAAGATGCTATTGATTAAATATCTACATCATTGCACTACAGGCAAAACCATAAGTCGTTCCAAGTAGATGTTGAAGGGTATGAGTTCTGATAGTTCCCGTTGCTCTGTGGTTCAAAACACATCGTTATCTGCTCTGTAGGTTCCTATTTCTACTCAGACCACTCCTCTGTTGGTAGTCTGGAAATGTTGCCGCTTGATCTGTTGTCTTTTTCTATGTGTTCCAATACTGGTTCAAAACTTAACTAGCTGTAAAACATCAAGGACATCTAGATTTCATTACTTCAAATACAAGTAGCAATAAGTTACACAAAATGAAAATGTAAACACACTTGTTTATATGAAATTATTGATCAAATACAACCTTTATTATTTATAACGAAGCTGGCCTTTCTAGATAGATTATCTCTGGAACAGAAGTACAGTAAATAGGAGCGGTTCATTTCATTTTACGGACATCGTGATGTTTGTAATTTGAGATAGTAAATTCGTATCAAAATGTACATTTTAGCGGCTCAGTGGATGAGAGGAATGAAACAGGTTGGCTATACTATACAGTGCAGAAGGGTGTTTGGGGACTCCTGCAAAATTAAAATTAAAATTGCACACCAATATAGTATTTGCTTAAATAAAAATTATGAGGCATTATCTTTTGACCATCCCTCGTAATATCTATTGCAGTGTACATATCCAGCATGTATTCATGAAACACATTCACTATGTCCTTACCCATGTTCAATATCTATGAAGATACGCCAGTATTATGTACCGTTTCTGCAATGAAGGTTGACTGCAATGAACTTCCTACATACTCTGTCTCTTGCCTTAGTGGCACACTATAACAGATTGTACCCTGTCCATCTTGGGATGTTTCTTAACCACATGTATCTCTGCCTACCTTCAACTCTACCTTCAATTAAGATCTTCACCAAATTTTTAACGTTTCAAAAATATTTTTTTTTGTATTTGACTTTTATTCTCTTTAATACATACCATAGTTCTACTTTCATATGCACTCTTACAAGAACCTCTTTGTTTTTCTCTTCTTTCCGTTACATTATCCCTATTCTTCTTTTTATCCACGTCTCAAATGCATCAATTCTGTCTTCAAGCTGCTTGTTCATTATTCAATAATCTGAATCATATGTTAATGTAGAGTAGATGTAACGAAGATCCACACAAAGCTGACAGCTGTGACAAACTTCCAATCACAGCAAAATGCATCCAGCGCTGGACTTTTATTGTAGACATAAATAAACTAACAATGAACATTAAGACAGGAAGACTAACCAAAGCCAGAAAGAGAAATATTGAAGAATGTGTCAGTAGTGCATAATATTACTGTTCTTTACGTTAATGTCTCGTATACCCTAGTGTGTCAGCTCAGGTAGATATCTCTATACCAGGTCTTTGTAGTGTCTCATACACATGAGAGCCTACAACAAAACTATTGATGTTTCAACAAAAAGGTCTTTATTAAGATTGGGACAAATAATTTAAAAAAAAGGGCACAAATATAGAGGGAAACTACATATAATTATGTAGTCTTCAATATCTTAACATAAATGGAATGAGTATGGAAAAAAAGAACAAAACACAATACAAGAATGAGAGCTATATTACAAGAAGATACAGCCAGCATATAACAGAAAAGCGAATTCAAAAGCAGTAATTTCATTACTAAGAGAATCTGGATGTTGATAATTAGTGCTCATTTTAGCTATCAATATACAGATTTAATTATTTATTATAATACTTCTATTACCTTCTGGGCCAACTCTTATCATTCTTCTGTCAAATTTGTTGACCCATTGGCAGTGATGGCACATAAAGCAGCCCCCATCACCTAGGAGGCTATCACAATAGGTGAAAAGGTGCAATGTCTGCTGGCCTTCATCTCATCGTTACCCATGGAGATGATGTAATAGCAGATGAAAGTATGAAATTTGAGAGAAGATGTGATGATGATTTTTTTTCACAGGTGACAGGTTATCAGCCTTTCCCCCCAACTTCCCTTAGTCGCCTCCTACGACATGCCTGGAAAGAAAACTGGTGTTATTCTTTGCACTGTGAACTAGAAGTTCAGGTCCCAGTCGCTACATGGCGTGCCTTCTACGTATACACCTATATCATATCTCATAGTAGGAGGCTTTTTTAAAAGAAAAATCATGCAGCCAACAGGATTTGAACCAGGTCCGTTTAGATGGCACCCACTCTCCTTGCAATTTGAGGCAACACATTGAATGATAAGTGGATGCCATCTTTGCAGACCTGGTTCAAATCCTATTTGCTGCATGATTTTTCTTTATAAATAAATCTTTGATACTTTTATATTGCTTATTAACCCATGAGGTTTTTTCCAAAGTATTTCAGACCACACGAGTTTAAGTTCAGTATATGAAATCTCCTCAACTACGCAAGGATTTTATCACTTGTAATTCCTGGGAAATGAAACACAAACATTGACATAGATTTGATTACAGGAGGAATTTTATATGTGATATTTTGTTATTGTTATTGAGTCATTTCATATAAACTTTGCCATTTTTAAGTACAGTTCGAGTTTTAGCCAGCTATCATTTATCATGCTTTGTTCAGCCCTGTTGCTTAGAGGTAGTGAGCATATCCCAGAAGCACAAGCTAACTGTGTTAGAATTCAGCTGCAGACAGCCAGATTGTTCAGAAAACAATGGAAATAGTACCTAGAAAATACTGCAGCCAGATAATTCTGGGGTGATCTCAAAATCCTGAACAGGATATGCTACCGATATTTTTTTAAATAATTTGCTATGCAGGTTGACTTTGAAATCATGTGCCATGCAGGTTGACTTTGGACATTCCTAATTTCTTATCCTTTGTGTAGTTTACCAGATCCATTGGTAACCTTTTTCTTCTTCATTTTCAAAATCCTGTAGATTAGCAGTATGTAGTCCAAAGACAGAATGCGCTGTGTCATGGTTTCCAGTTTGGCTGCAATATCTGCATCTTTTGGCCTGATACATCTGAATTTATCACAGCTTCTGGGTCACCTTGACTCTCAGTGAGATGGAACAGCCAACCCCCATCCCCAAATTATCCGTAGTAGCCTCTTATAACATCCATGGTAGATAACAATGTCACTATTCTTCCCTTTGGGCCCTGGCAACATACAGGAAAAATATTTTCATGCAAAGGGTCAAGTTGTCCAATATTTTCTGTTGTCATCAATTCCATCCCCTCACCCTATTCATTTTCCTCTTATGCAATATACTTCAGCCCTCTTAATATTATTACATTCATGCAATATACTTCAGCCCTCTTAGTATTATTACATTCATGCAATATACGTCAGCCCTCTTAGTATCATTACATTCATGCAATATACGTCAGCCCTCTTAGTATCATTACATTCATGCAATATACTTCAGCCCTCTTAGTATCATTACATTCATGCAAAACTGTCTGATCTTTCCTTAATTCCATATCACTTCTATGTGCTTTCGCTTAGAATATTCTATTTTTAATTTAGCTGTCCATGATATTCTTAATGATGATGGATGATGACAGCCTTTTGCATCTTTACAGTCTGGAAACAACAGGCCAGTGTAAATTGCAGATACACAGTCACTACATTTCATACAAGACTATGAAATTTTTTTGCCCAGGCAGATTCTATGAATAAAGAATTGTAACCCATTTGCATTAACCCTCTTTTGGCTATGATTTCTGTTGATTACCGGTAGTTAGTTCGAAGGGAAAGGGAATGCAATACGCTTGGAAGCAAGCAGAACTGTAGGAGATACCAGAAGATGGTTTAATAAGCCATTGACTGCTTTAGGGTCTTCTCTCCATATTTTCTGTAGGAATTTACTCCATTACCCTAAGGTATACTGTGCTAAAACACTAGGCAGTGGGTGAAAATATTCTTAATAATTTTCTTTAAAAACACATCTATGTCAGTGTATTTATTTTTACATAACCAGACCAATGATAAAATTGCATGGTAACTGGTCCTGGAGGGAGAAGTGCATATAATTTAGCTGTCCATGAAAAAAATCTGCATTTTTCCATTAGTAATTAGGTCAGAAATTTTGGTCAAATTAAAATTAATATTGGTCTAATAGCAGAAGTTTAATGAAATGACTCAGAAATAAGCTATATGTCTACCAGAACTTGCCTATCTGCCAAAATTAATAGAGAAAAAAAAAAAATTTTCTCCTCCTTGGTCAGCCTACTTTGATACACCCATTCTGAGTGGTCGGACACGCAGCAAGAACAAGACCACTGATCAAGGTCATGATTCAGGGTCAGCTCAGGATGAGGCAGCTCCAGGTATCAATGCAGTAGAACTACAAGTCAACCACCCTGTAGTTGTAGATCAGACAGTTCCAGGAAGAGCTGATGGTTCGACTGAGAACACAGGAGGCAAAAGACCAACTCGGGCTGTGAGAATCAAAGGTGCGTATTTACATTGCAGGTCTGAAATGTATGTTGTCTCATGTATGTGTCATTGTTGTTCTTTACTTGTAGGTGTACAGAAATGAGCTGTTCTTGGTTGTGTTAACCCTCTTACTTGTTGCCATTAAAATAACCAGCACTGTATCCACAATAATGGACAACTGCCATTGGATAAATGCCATATCCACTGTGGACAACTACCATTGGACAAATAGTGTGCAATATAGTAAACTGCCATTGGTTTCTTTCATAGTTCTGCTGTGACATCTAACACATGCAACACACTCTAGTGACCTTGCCTGTTACAGGGGTGTTAAGTTGAGGCAGAGAAAATAAAAGCTAAAGCAGAAGGTAGTTTTGTACTTCTACCATGTAACCAAGATTAAAACAAAATGTATGTGTGAGAGAGTTTGTGATAAAATCTTTATCTCATTGTATCTGATGTTTTCTGTGCATCTCTGCTATTCACTCTAAACATTCTTCAGTGGGGGGTGGATCATTGGAGCAGCTACAAATATTCATGTAGCACACTACTCTCGACATGGCACATAAGAAGCTTTTTTTTCTTATAGGTCAGCAGTTCAAGATGTTTTTCATGGATGACTAAATTATATGAACAGCTCCATCCAGGGCCAGATAAATGGAAGACCAAATATGGAACAAAACAATATCTCACAAACACATGCATATATGACAATGGCATTGAATCAAAGGGCATGAGCCTATGGACTGCTGGATCAGCAACCAACCAATCACTCTGTGAAATGTAAAGCTTAGATGGTATGTTGGTCTCCACCATTGTTCGTCCCAATGGTATTGCTTCTTATGCTAAGTATCTAAGAGAAATGCTAGCAAGTGGCGAGCACTCTGGTTTCCTAGAACATGTGATTGTAGGGTTTGAGCCCTAGTTAAGATAGTATTGTTTGCACACAACAAAAATGCTGTTTCCAAGTTTACCCATCCTCAAGAAATGGGTACCAGAAATAATTAGAGAAGTAAAGTAAATAATTCTAGAAAAACTGAAGACCTATGAACTCTGGAAAAAAAAGAACAGTAACATGACAAATGGAGAAAGGCTTGAATATTTTAAAAAAAGTTAATTTTATATAAGGAAGTGACATGCATTAAGATAAGACTAAAAGGCAGCAGTGTAATGATTTTCAAAGACAAATTCAAATGATTGGTTTGTTGGTTGGTTGCCAATCTAGCGGTTCATGGTTCATGTCCTTTGACCCAATGTCATTGTGTGATGATTTATGCATGTGTTTTTGAACTGTCTCTCCCCCCCCCCCCCCCCAATATAAGTAAGACCTGCCCATTTATCTGACCCTGGAGGGAGAAGTTTAGATATTTTTCGAATATCATCCAGCATTGGACATTCAATTAGGTTAAACAGCATATACTTTATTTGTGTTTGGACATGCAATAAGACATGTAATAAGACACTTGCTTTCTAAAATTATTTTGCAAGGTACAGTCGAGGGTGGAAAGAGGGGAGGAGGACAGAAAATCCTAGATTGATAAGATCTCATCAAGGAATGGTCTGGGAGTGATGTTTCTATACTCCTTGGAATAGCTGAGGATAGAATTGTTTGGAGAGCTTTTTCAACTGATGCATCCAGTGTGGTACCCCTACAACCCTAATGGGTTATTGTACATATTATTATTATTATTAAAATAATATACGATTAAATAAAAAAGTAACGCTCAACAGTTTCATAAGAATAAGTCCACAGCTCTTGGAGTGTGTTGTGGTTATGTTCTGTTCAGATGATGTACATGCGTGCAAAGTTGAAAGATGGTACTCTGATCTTTCCTGCCAATGAGATTGATGATGTGGTTGGTCATATATTTGTACATTCCCACACCACTATGAAATGTTAAGCAGGGTTTCTTGTATATGCATGACCATTTTCTGCCAATTTGATCAAGTTTTGTATGTGAGGATATCATCTGCAAATGTCAGTGTTCGCCCTCCAGCCATGATGGCTGTATGTTGGAAACTTTTGCTGTGTAGATGTTGAAGGACACAAGTGACAAGCCCTTGCCTTAAATGCAGAGATATTAATTTTATCTTCATTTTTCTGTTCCACGCACCTCAACCAGTTTCATTTTCTAACACACACAGCTCAACCAGTTTCATTTTCTACCACACACAGCTCAACCAGTATCATCTTCTACCACACACAGCTCAACCAGTATCATCTTCTACCACACACAGCTCAACCAGTTTTATCTTCTACCACACACAGCTCAACCAGTTTTTATCTTCTACCACACACAGCTCAACCAGTTTTTATCTTTTACCACACACAGCTCAACCAGTTTTTATCTTCTACCACACACAGCTCAACCAGTTTTTATCTTCTACCACACAGCTCAACCAGTTTTTATCTTTTACCACACACAGCTCAACCAGTTTTTATCTTCTACCACACACAGCTCAACCAGTTTTTATCTTCTACCACACACAGCTCAACCAGTATCATCTTCTACCACACACAGCTCAACCAGTATCATCTTCTACCACACACAGCTCAACCAGTATCATCTTCTACCACACACACCTCAACCAGTTTTTATCTTCTACCACACACAGCTCAACCAGTATCATCGTCTACCACACACAGCTCAACCAGTTTCATCTTCTACCACACAGATCAACCAGTTTCATCTTCTACCACACAGCTCAACCAGTTTTATCTTCTACCACACACAGCTCAACCAGTTTCATCTTCTACCACACAGCTCAACCAGTTTTATCTTCTACCACACACAGCTCAACCAGTTTTTATCTTCTACCACACACAGCTCAACCAGTTTTTATCTTCTACCACACACAGCTCAACCAGTTTTTATCTTCTACCACACACAGCTCAACCAGTTTTTATCTTCTACCACACACAGCTCAACCAGTTTTTATCTTCTACCACACACAGCTCAACCAGTTTTTATCTTCTACCACACACAGCTCAACCAGTTTTTATCTTCTACCACACTCAGCTCAACCAGTTTTTATCTTCTACCACACACAGCTCAACCAGTTTTTATCTTCTACCACACATAGCTCAACCAGTATCATCTTCTACCACACACAGCTCAACCAGTATCATCTTCTACCACACACAGCTCAACCAGTATCATCTTCTACCACACACAGCTCAACCAGTATCATCTTCTACCACACACAGCTCAACCAGTATCATCTTCTACCACACACAGCTCAACCAGTATCATCTTCTACCACACACAGCTCAACCAGTATCATCTTCTACCACACACAGCTCAACCAGTTTTCATCTTCTACCACACACAGCTCAACCAGTATCATCTTCTACCACACACAGCTCAACCAGTATCATCTTCTACCACACACAGCTCAACCAGTATCACCTTCTACCACACACAGCTCAACCAGTATCATCTTCTACCACACACAGCTCAACCAGTTTCATCTTCTACCACACACAGCTCAACCAGTATCATCTTCTACCACACACAGCTCAACCAGTATCATCTTCTACCACACAGCTCAACCAGTATCATCTTCTACCACACACAGCTCAACCAGTATCATCTTCTACCACACACAGCTCAACCAGTATCATCTTCTACCACACACAGCTCAACCAGTATCATCTTCTACCACACACAGCTCAACCAGTTTCATCTTCTACCACACACAGCTCAACCAGTATCATCTTCTACCACACACAGCTCAACCAGTATCATCTTCTACCACACACAGCTCAACCAGTATCATCTTCTACCACACACAGCTCAACCAGTATCATCTTCTACCACACACAGCTCAACCAGTATCATCTTCTACCACACACAGCTCAACCAGTATCATCTTCTACCACACACAGCTCAACCAGTATCATCTTCTACCACACACAGCTCAACCAGTATCATCTTCTACCACACAGCTCAACCAGTATCATCTTCTACCACACACAGCTCAACCAGTATCATCTTCTACCACACACAGCTCAACCAGTATCATCTACCACACACAGCTCAACCAGTATCATCTTCTACCACACACAGCTCAACCAGTATCATCTTCTACCACACACAGCTCAACCAGTATCATCTTCTACCACACACAGCTCAATCAGTTTCATCTTCTACCACACACAGCTCAACCAGTATCATCTTCTACCACACACAGCTCAACTAGTTTCATTATTGGAATGCATGTGTTGTTGATCATCCAATATTTTTTAATTTTACAGATAACCCCCAGGATCAGAATGCAAACAAGCGTCGCAGAGTTCAACTCAGATAGTACCTAGCTCATGTGCAAACAAGTGTCGCAGAGTTCAACTCAGATAGTACCCAGCTCATGTGCAAGCAAGCGTCGCAGAGTTCAACTCAGATAGTACCTAGCTCATGTGCAAACAAGCGTCGCAGAGTTCAACTCAGATAGTACCTAGCTCATGTGCAAGCAAGCGTCGCAGAGTTCAACTCAGATAGTACCTAGCTCATGTGCAAACAAGCGTCGCAGAGTTCAACTCAGATAGTACCTAGCTCATGTGCAAACAAGCGTCGCAGAGTTCAACTCAGATAGTACCTAGCTCATGTGCAAACAAGCATCGCAGAGTTCAACTCAGATAGTACCTAGCTCATGTGCAAACAAGCGTCGCAGAGTTCAACTCAGATAGTACCTAGCTCATGTGCAAACAAGCGTCGCAGAGTTCAACTCAGATAGTACCTAGCTCATGTGCAAACAAGCGTCGCAGAGTTCAACTCAGATAGTACCTAGCTCATGTGCAAACAAGCGTGTCGCAGAGTTCAACTCAGATAGTACCTAGCTCATGTGCAAACAAGCGTCGCAGAGTTCAACTCAGATAGTACCCAGCTCATGTGCAAACAAGCGTGTCACAGAGTTAACTCAGATAGTACCTAGCTCATGTGCAAACAAGCGTGTCACAGAGTTAACTCAGATAGTACCTAGCTCATGTGCAAACAAGCGTGTCACAGAGTTAACTCAGATAGTACCTAGCTCATATGCAAAAAAGCGTCGCAGAGTTAACTCAGATAGTACCTATCTCATGTGTAAACAAGCGTCCGAGTTAACTTGGTACCTAGCTCATGTGCAGTTAACGCAGATAATGCCTAACTCATGTACAAACAAGCGTCACAGAGTTGAACTCAGATAGTACCTAGCTCATGTGCAAACAAGTGACGTAATAACTCATATTTCATATTCAGTGGAAAAAAATTGAAATGAAATAATGCACCCTTGTGTAAGTTATTTCATGGAATGAAAATCCCTTAAGTTATGAGAAAAGGGATTTAAAAAGCCTTATTAATCACAATGACATGGCTCAGTCATATCAGCATACTTGGAATAGATTCTGTGATGAACATAGGAAGCTGAGAACCAGATTTCCTATATGACATAAAGCACTGCGCTTGAGGAAAATACTACAGTCTAAGATATGTCAGCATAGTCAATTGGTTTGACTACTTATTTGCTGTTGAAAGAGGATGGGTTCATTTCCCATCTCAGATACACCCAAGTCTCTCCAGAAGAAAAAGACTACTTTTACATTTATAATGTCCATAAAATGATGTCAAAGACCTGTGATCATTCCAAGGTCTATTCTCATCAAGTTAGTCAGTCCTGAGACTTATGTTTAAGATGCCCGATCATGCACTCTAAGGTCTCCTATTCTCATCAAGTTAGTCAGTCCTGAGACTTATGTTTAAGATGCCCAATCATGCACTCCACAGTTTCCTATTCTCATCAAGTTAGTCAGTCCTGAGACTTATGTTTAAGATGCCCAATCATGCACTCTAAGGTCTCCTATTCTCATCAAGTTAGTCAGTCCTGAGACTTATGTTTAAGATGCCCAATCATGCACTCTAAGGTCTCCTATTCTCATCAAGTTAGTCAGTCCTGAGACTTATGTTTAAGATGCCCAATCATGCACTCTAAGGTCTCCTATTCTCATCAAGTTAGTCAGTCCTGAGACTTATGTTTAAGATGCCCAATCATGAACTCTAAGGTCTCCTATTCTCATCAAGTTAGTCAGTCCTGAGACTTATGTTTAAGATGCCCAATCATGCACTCTAAGGTCTCCTATTCTCATCAAGTTAGTCAGTCCTGAGACTTATGTTTAAGATGCCCAATCATGCACTCTAAGGTCTCCTATTCTCATCAAGTTAGTCAGTCCTGAGACTTATGTTTAAGATGCCTGATCATGTCACTCCACTGACTCTTTTCTCAGTTTATTCCTAAGATTTGGTGCTGAGGTGGTCTGATTGAATCACTCCACTGTCTCTTATTCATATCAGGTTAGTCAGTCTGCATACTTATATTAAAGTTATATCACTCCACTGTTCCTTATTTTCAGCAGCCCTCCAACTCAGCTTAAGTTTCAACTTGTATGTTTCTGCGTACCTGTGTGATGTAGTTGTTGCATGGGTATTCTGCAGTTTTACCCTGGATCTTGTCATCAGTACATTCAATAGATTAGTTTCTCATGTTTTATCTAAGCTAAGACAAGACACATTTCTGTGTACTTTTCAGCTGTTGTTTGTATCTATGTATCCTGGCAATCTATTCACATTTAAACAGTTCCCATGATCTTGCCAGATTCGATTACTACAGCGATACTTCTATCTAAATTTCATAAATACGACTCTATTACTGCAGTGACACAGCTATTTCAATTTCATAAATACGACTCTATTACTGCAGTGACACAGCTATCTAAACTTATTAAATTCAACTCTATTACCGCTCACGCCAAAAGTCAAACTTCATTGTCTGTATTTAGAAAATTAGCTAGATGTGTCGCTTTAGTAATTGAATCTGGCAAGATCTTTGAAGCTGTTGAAGAGAGCTAATCTCTCGCAATTCCTGGGATTTTCTCAAACAACAAACAACTGCAGCAATACAGCTATCTAAACTTCTTAAATACAATTCTATTACTAAAATGACACATCTAGCTAATTTTCCTAAATACAGACAGTGAAGTTTGAATTTTGGTGTGATGTTGGCATTTCTTCGAATACACTTACTTGTTAGGAGGTTTCAGACAGTTTATTTTCAAATGTTTCATACATTTATCATTATAAATTAGTTTGGGCTCGAGTTACTCTTCTCTAAGTCATTAAGTAATAAATGTAGGCATGCCATTATTCTCAATTTGTTTGCATTTTGAAAAAGACATTACAATTCAAGCAGAATTATTTGGAAGAGCTATGACTTTGTTGCTATAGGATTCTTTGTGAAGAAGGTTTAGTAATGTTGCTATAGGTTTCTGTTTGAAGGAAGTTTAGTATTGTTAATATAGGTTTCTGGTTGGAGAAAGTTTAGTATTGTTACTGTGGGGATTCTCTTTGAAGAAAGTTTATATTGTAATATTGTTACTGTAGGTTTCTGTTTGAAGAAAGTTTATTATTGTTACTGTAGGGTTTTGTTTGAAAAAAGTTGAGTATCGTAACTGTAAGGTACTACTTGAAGAAAATTTAATTATGATAACTAGGATTCTGTTTGAAGAAAGATTAGCATTGTTACTGTAAGGTTCTGTTTGAAGAAAGTTTAGTATTGTTACTGTAGGGTTCTGTCTGGGAAAAAAAGCTAATAGCAATGTTACTGTAAATTTCAGGATTGATAGCCAGTTATTCTTAGGTATTTTAAGTTGATTTTTTGGAAGTGTTGATAGCACATGTGCTATATGGTTTGATCCTAAATTCTTGCACTGACAGTATAGATCTGTTGTAAGTTGCAGTGTTCTCATCTAACAAGGGGTGCTAACAACGTCAGTATATTCCCTTTATATATCATTAACAAGCCAATTATAGTTATTGTGAATACAAGTCTATCTACTTTATCACTACTTCTTGTCCAGGCCAGTAGATCCATGTCAGTCCATGGTGGTTGGTTGGTTGCTGATCCAGCGGTCCATGGGCTCATGCCCTTTTCCTAGTGCCATTAAATTGCATTTTATTGCTGGGAAGTCTGTGGATTTTCGGCATACCCTGGGACAGAGCCAGAGAATAACTATCACACCTCCAGGAAGGTAGGTTTCAACCTATGCACTGCTCCTAGCCACTGTAGCCAAGATATGGTTCACTGTGCTCATTTCCCGCCACCAATTGACTACTGGTTATGCCGAACTTCTCTATTGCTCCAGGCATGCAACCAAATGTTCAAATCAAAAGGATTGTCACATCCTGAGTCACTGTGCCTCTATGATGGGTTTCAGCCATAGGAAATAACAGTGCTGTCAGTTTCCTCCTTCCCAGTGCTGCACAGTACATCTCTGACTCCCTCCCAACCACAGAGGGTGCATACATATATATTCAGGCAAACATGAAACACATTTCAACAACAAAATAAAATCATAATTGTATAGATGACGTGCCATGAAGCTTCTCTAAGAAGATAACCTCAATATAACGGCATGTCATCCACTAAGGTTTTCTGATGCATGGGTAGTATGTCTAGTGGGCCATTGGTGAGACCCACAGACGCAACCATATGCGTGTCCATTGTGGTGAGAAGCAGGATTCCATTCACTCATTCTAACTTCTGTCATTGTCTACCGTTCATGGCATGGACTGAGACCATTTGCCCTTGTAAATAGAGCCTACACTAGACATTGGGAAAGTGGTAATAAAGACTTCAACTTGCATCCTTCCTGTACTATAAACAAGAGTGAAGTTTCTGTAGCTTGCCAATGTGCATTGTTAATATTGATATAGTACATAACTATAGTTTCCTGGTTTTATTAGGGAGTATTCTAAATACATTGTTAATATTGGTATAGTACATAACTATAGTTTCCTGGTTTTATTAGTGAGTATTCTAAATACATTGTTAATATTGGTATAGTACATAACTATAGTTTCCTGGTTTTATTAGTGAGTATTCTAAATACATTGTTAATATTGGTATAGTACATGACTATAGTTTCCTGGTTTTATTAGGGAGTATTCTAAATACATTGTTAATTGGTTATCATCCTGAAGTTGAAAGTACTAAGTCAAAAGGCACAAGGCTAATCTGTAAACTGTGACACAACACATTCCGTTCTCTGGACTATATCCTAAACTGCAGGAGATTGAGAATGAACACAGAAGAAGAAAGTTATGAACCAAAATGATTTCACTCCGGGAATACTCATGGGTGCTCAGTCTACACCAGCAGATGTCAAAAATTATGCATGCTGAGGTTCTTATGACTTGCTGGTTGAACACTTCTCATTCTGCCCCCTAGATATCCAGTGCTACTAGTACCACATTCAATACAGAATGACCACAAATTGCAATCAATGCACTGTGCATATCCAGCTTGTGCTGAGTACATCCTCCTTATCCAAATTCAACTTTCATCTATAGATAACATTATATGTAAATTCCCATCTGCTCTCTCTGATGATAAAATATGACGTATTTATACCATCTGCTTGTGTTAGATGTCATCAATTAGGTCTCGGATCATATGTGTTATTCTTCTTTCTTCTTCTCCCCTCTGACACCAGATATTGTTGAAGAGATGTTATGGGCTGGAATGAAAGGTGTAGGTCAGGAAGTCCAATATGTAGGTAATCATGCTAAACTCTCAGAAATCATTCTAACATGCATTGCCAGTCAATGACTAAACCACTTCAAGAAAGATAATTTTACATTTGCCGGTCAGTGACTAAACCACTTCAAGAAAGAGAATTTTACATTTAAGACAATTTTTTAATTGTAGAATAACGCGAAACATTGATTAAAATCAGCCAAATCTTGTAATCTTAAATTGGATAAATATTTCATTATCTGCCATAATGAAAGCTTTTGTCTATCCATGCTTGAAAGACATTTAAGTTTTAAGAAGTAATGCTTTGGGTTTTTATTGAATTCTTTTCTCATTGGTGCTGATGTTATATGTGGTGGCAGATGTGTTAATTTTGACATGAACACTCAACATTTTCTCTCATGTGTGTATTGCTTGTTCCCTGTTTTGTAAATATCTCCAACATTTTGACTTTGATGCCATGTTAGAAGGGACAGCACCCTGGTCACCATGTAATTTATCTGCCCATTGCACATAAGATCATATATATTTTCATACTGGGTGTACATACCTCTTGTTGTCTATTCTTTGCCTGACATACTAATTTAAGTTTTAATTGGTTCATGTCTTATTTTATATTGCCAGATTTTTTATAAAATAACAGTGATGGTTAATTGATAAATAAATAATGTAGATAATAATAATAATAATAGTATAATAATTATTGGGCGTGATGTATCATGTGATAGTTCATCTTCCGCACATAATTTTACATGTAATTGATTTTATCTGTTTATTTACCATGTGTTACATTTTAAATTGCATAATGTTACGTTTGGCTCACTTTGTTGAAATATAAAACTATCAGCACATGTAATCCTATGTCTCATGGTAAAAAATTCTTGCGTCACATATTTTTGGCTGTTGATGTATAAAAGAATGACTTTCTCCTCGTGTTATTTCCTAAGTATATTAATGCTATTATCTGCAACAGTTTGAGCCAGTCCTGTATATATATGTTAACAGTTTGTCTATTGTACATACTCATTGATACATCCTGTTTCATGTGGCCTGTGTCAGATTTATAAATTTAACTCAAGCTGGTGTTAGTGGAACAATTTTTTTCATTTGTTCTCTCATTCTTGTTATAAATATTGATTGCTTGTTCTCAAAGTTTGATGTTTCAACTGTCAATTGGGAAGGGGGTTGCGTGTGTTAGCATGTTGACACCCACATTGGATAACACTCAGACTGTCTTTCTTTTTTGCATGCACACATGCAAAATTCAGCATAACTAGGTGACTTGGCTATTTTTTGTGCAGCGATTAAGTGTTATATTACCAGCAAATTTGATTTTTTATCCATCCAATTAAAACATTTTGTGATCCTGGGTAAAATTCTGAATTGTTGCTGAATCTGTCATTTAAGTGACTCTTCTGTGGAATTTTCTGCCAAATGGAAAGGACAGAGCACCAAAAGTGCATAAAAAGATGACTATTACAGTTTTTATTTTCCTTCACTCTATATACAATACATGCTATCACATCAGTAAGACAGGGTTTTATTTTGTGACAAAGTTTATGTAGATTTATGATCAGTAAGACAGGCTTTTATTTTGTGACAGAGTTTATGTAGATTTATGATCAGTAAGACAGGCTTTTATTTTGTGACAGAGTTTATGTAGATTTATGACCAGTAAGACAGAGTTTATGTAGATTTATGATCAGTAAGACAGGCTTTTATTTTGTGACAAAGTTTATGTAGATTTATGATCAGTAAGACAAGCTTTTATTTTGTGACAGAGTTTATGTAGATTTATGATCAGTAAGACAGAGTTTATGTAGATTTATGATCAGTAAGACAGAGTTTATGTAGATTTATGATCAGTAAGAAACAATGTAATTTTGTTTTTAAATTTTGAGTTTTTATGTTCTTCAGCATTTTTTCTCAAACTCTTGCTGGTTCTCTCTTGTAGCAGGACAATGGCCTCACTAGATTTCCAGCAGGGTGTAGTCCAGAGAATGGAAATGCGCTGTGTTCCTGTTTTATTTACGCCAATGGCCTGATACATCCGTCACAGCAGAATTTGTATGTTCAGTAAGAAACAGTTTAATAATTTTAAAATTTATTTTAGTACTGCATTTATGTAGATTTCTGTTCAGTAATAAACAATTTACTAACATTTTTGTTAAAGTTTAAGGAATAGTTTATGTAGATTTATGTTCGGTAAAAAAAACCTTTAATAATTTATTTTGGGACAGAGTTTATGTAGATTTATGTTCAGTAAGAAACACTTTAATAATTTTGGGACAGAGTTTATGTAGATTTATGTTCAGTAAGAGACACTTTAATAACACAGTTTTAAATGTGTTTTAAAACTGTTCTATGCTATACAGTATGTGAAATAAGAAGTAATAAGTTGTGGAGACATCTGTGCTGTATGTAAACCATAGTTTGATGTGGAAGGAGTTTGAAGCACAGGAAACTCATACTATTTACTATATGTAAACTGTGGCTTTTACATGTCACAGTTAGTCATTTATTTGGTCCTGGCACCAGATTTTATTTTGACTTATTTCATTACGATTAACAATCCTTTGAAAGACATGACAGTTGGGAGATATTTTAAAATATTTAAAGATAAATGACAGAGAGAACAAAATATGACCCAGATAACACTTTCATTTGAGGATTTGATGTATATTTTTGTTCTGTTTCAAAGCAAGGTTATTTTTTTGTGTCCAGCATTTACTCCATATTCAGCATTTTAGGTTGTTTACTTGCATATACTTTTGAGATTGTGAGATACAAGTTGATTGGAACCAAGAAAGAATCCACTTGTGTCTCACACTCTTATCTTCCTGATTATTTGTTGTCTTGGCATACCTGTCAGCTAGTACAGATTAACTTGTATTTTGTACAGATTATACTCAGGTTTCATTGAACATACCTGTATTGACATTTAGTGTTTACCTTTAGCAATGTCTGTGTCCGGCTCTGTGACTTGAGAGGTGGTGAGACAAAGTGCCTGGTTTGATTTATACTGCAAGTTTTTAGGCACCCGGGCTGTCCAGAAAGCAATGGCAACTTACTAAATGTAAATATTGCCTATAAAATCACTACAATTAAATACTCTAGGTTGATTGCTATATACCGAATAAGATATCCTAATAAAGTATTTTATGTATCCACTTATCTATAAACCCATAACAAGTCAGGGTCATAGAGTCACTGCATTGGATGCATCAGCACACAAAGTCCTCCAGAGATTTCTGTCCTCAGCGATGAGGATGAGTGTGGAACAATCATGAACTGTCCAGTCTTTGATATTGTCTGCTCATGATTTTCTTTTACCTCTTGTTCTTTTCCTCCCTGAACTATACACAGCAATATCATTTTTAACAGGGAATCATGTATACTTTGGTTGGTTACTGATCCATCTGTCCATGGGCTCATGCCCATATATTCTCTACACATACATAATATCCAGTAAAAACATATAGAATTTAAGAGTTGTTATGGGCAGAAGTGCGGAATGATCTATTTGGATATTGACAGGTATGTCTCTGAAACATCAAATGGAAGTATCACAGAAGTCAGATGTGTCAGGCCATTGTATCAAATTAAACTGACGCAAATAAAATTGACACAATGCATTTCTATTCTCTGGACTACATCCTGCATGAAATTTAGTAGGACCATTGTCCTGCTACAAGAGAGATCTAGCAGGAGTTTGAGAATGAACGCTGAAAACAAAATTAAATCAACGTATTGCAGTTTTATTTACCTGTAAAATATTTCAATCTACACAATATTTATCCCTGTTGGAAACTGTTTCCAAGTTATGATGTTGGAAATCTGATGTTAATTACATGTCCTTGTATCAATATCATTTCTTACAGAGGCAGGTTTATAGAGATACATTAATGTATGTGTGTGCGCATGCATGGTGACTTGTGGGGGCATATGAAGGACAAAGTGACAACTGATAGATATAAATTAGCGGTTTCAGCTGAATATGTTTCTGCAAAACAACATATATTGCGGAGACCCTGGGCTGTACCAGACTGTCTTAGCAAATAGTCATATCAGTAGTATGTAGTTAAGTTTCACCATTACAAGATTAGATCTGTTGTGTAGTATACTGTACATATTGAATCTTCATCATAAAATCATCTGCTACTCTGTTTAATTGTCACTTCTGCACATATTTAGAAATAACAAAATAATTTGAAATAATGAAAAATCTGACTTTGTCTTTCTTTAGAAAACTTTTTGTTATGGTTTTATTGTTTTGGTATTGTTATTTGGATAGTCCGGCTCTGTGGTAGATGGTACAGAGTGCGTCTGTGATGGCAAAGGTGCCGAGTTCGATGCTTGCCACAGGCAATTGTGCATCTGGACCGTTCAGAAAGCTATGGCAAACTACTGAATGTATGATTGCCTAGAAAATCACTACAGCAAAAAATGTTGGGTTGATGGCTGTGTCTTGAATAGGATATGCTACCAATTTTAATTTTGGTTATGTTGCCAAAAAAACATCCTCACTGCACACCAAACCGTCGGCGTGTAAATGCTTTGATCTCCTCAAGATTTCCCTCAGCTTGTAATGACTGATCCAACATCCTGCATTGCTTTACCAGCCTCCACATAGCATTATTGTTACCCCTCACCCCCTCCTGACATTATGTTCTTTCACTATGTACAAGGTGGCAGATTCACGAGCATTAGTTAGATCAGTCACTTGGTATACCTTCCTAAGTGCATTACGAACATCATCTTTGATAGAAGTGTCTCATTCAACAATCACAAATATGATTGAGAAGGCTAAAAGAGGGACTTTGGTTGATAACTGATACATCAACACACACGGTAGTACTCACAGACTCTCAAAGCATGCTGCGCAAGATAGAAAAGTTCATGCTGAGAAAAGAATGGTGGGACTTATTGAACAACTCATTTGTCTAGAGCATTACATAGACATACTGCCCTGGTCATGCTGGAGTCAGAGGAAATGAGAGAGCTGACTTATTGGCAGGCAATGCGGCGATAGACAGCACATTGCTGAGAAGAGATAAAGCAGACTTAATGAAGGCAGTAATAAATTCATTTCAAGATGAAGATGGTCAATGAGGCTGAGAATGTACACATACAGAGAATGTTAGAAATGGGAGTATCTACTAAAAGTGAGGAAAGGAAAAGTAAATTTTTGGGAAATTCCCAGAGATCACACAATCAACACCTGACCGGGACTCTGAGTCTAGATACACTAGAATGGTTGCTGGAACGGAGGGCGGAGCACATATGTAAATGCCCCACATGCTGTGAAGCCAGTTTCTAATCAAGAAAAGAGGGATCAGTGTTATCAAGGTTATGGCAACTTTCGACATGTAGCTTTGGGTATTGTTTCTTCTTCTACAACTGATGGTGCTATCTGTCATAGATTATGGCCTTGGTCTACTAACACTGTCACAGACACAAGTCTGTTGCAAGATTGGAAAAAGTCCAAAATATGGCAATGAGGGCGGTAGCAGACCAATGCTACCAGACAAATGGTGCAACAGCAAACTACCATTAAATGGTATATCAATAGAGTCAGACTTTCCTCTTATGGAAGCACCACAGCATTTCATCTGTACTATTCTGTTTCACTTTGTAGTGCAGCATTAAGAGAACCCATCATTGTACATTTTAGAGGGGAAACCAGATGAGTTCCACCCTGACCCATATTCCTAGCTGCTAGTGTGTACATGGTATCCTGGCTATGAACATGTGGCACATACGCTAAGGTGAAAATAAATTGTCTGTGGCGTGATCATTTCCTGGGAGAACCCAGAATCGGTCAAACGTGTTAGCCATGCATAAATTGTAGATCCTCCTTGAATGGCAGGGATAACTGGCTACTCCACCTACCCCTGTGATCATTGCCCAGAGATGAGGTGATATGTACACATCTGACAGGAAAGGATGGTTGGCAGGGATAACTGGCTACTCCACTAATCCCAGTGACCATGGTCCAGAGCTGGGGTGCTATGGACAAATCTTACAAGAAAGGATGCTTGGCAGGGACAACTGGCTACTCCACCAATCCCGATGACCATGGTCCACAACTGGGGTACTATGGACATATCTGACAGGAAAGGATGCTTGGCAGGGGAGCTGAAGCTCAAAACTCCAACTCTCCATCATGTGGAAAGGTATAAAAGTTACAGAAAATCCCTAAAATTGACCTGGCACCCCTCACTCTGTGTAGGAGACTTCACATAGCATTGCACACCACCCAGAGTTGGAGTCTTCCGTTAAATAAAGCCCCCCCCCCCATTGCAGTAGTTGATACAAAAAACTCTTGCTCATAAGTTCTGTAGTACTTCTTAAGTAGAACACAGGTTTTTGTGTTTTACTTGAACAAGACAGACTTTTGTGAAGGGGTTATGAGTTGTGAACACGAAAACATACAAATGACAATACACAAGACATTTTCAATGTTTCAAACCTTTAGGTCTTTCTCAATAATATACAAAACAAACAGTGAAAACAGTAAAAACCATGTTTTTATATAATATTTATAATGTTTTTATTGAAACCGGTACTGTTTTAAAAATTTGTTTTGTATATTCTTGAGAAAGACTTAACGGTTGGAAACATTGAAAATGTCTTGTGTATTGTCATTTGTATTTTTTCATGTTTATACCTCATAACCCCTCAGCGATAGTCCATCTTGTTCAAGTGAAACTTTAAAAAACCTGTGTTCTACGTAAGTACTATTGTAGTTCCATTTCACACAGTATTACTTTATATTGATTCTCATAATTTCTGGGGATTCAAATAGGAAATATATGCACATTTGACTCAATTCACTAGTTACAGAGGTGCTGTTCTTCTGCATGTATTCTCATATTCCTGCATATTTGCAGGATGTAGTACAGGGAACAAAATGTATTATGGCATACTTTAGCTTGGATGCAATATGTGTGCCATTCGGCCTGATGCATCCAATTTCAGCGAGACTTCAAATCACTGACACTCCATGGACAATCAATTTCATCCCATAAACTCCTTAAGTTGTTTTTTATGACATAAAAAAGTAAAGTAACCCATAGCATTTATTAATGCCGTAGGGGTGTGAGATGTTAGCGATCTCACATTTCACAAGCTCTGCAAATGAGGGCGGTAGCCATCTCCTCTCCCTCGCAGTCTTTACTTCCCGGATTAATCCGGTACCCATTTAAGGCTGGGTCGACCTGGGAACCGTTGCGATCTGAAAACATTTCCGCCTCAACTGGGGAATGAACCCAGGACCACTCATGACATGCATGGCAGGCAATATTGCTATTCTTTGCACCCTTTTTGAGCCCCAGAAACACAGACAATAGAAGTATTAATAAATAATGTGTGGTTCAAAGGGATATGAATTGCTCTCATGCAGTTCCAGGATTAGATAATAAATATTCTAAAAGTATCTCCACATTGTGCACCCTGAAAACTTTGCTTCAAGGCTCATACA
The DNA here is from genome assembly GCA_034231615.1 of Meghimatium bilineatum. Lineage (NCBI taxonomy): Eukaryota > Metazoa > Mollusca > Gastropoda > Stylommatophora > Philomycidae > Meghimatium > Meghimatium bilineatum. Next base: position 14,588,944 of record CM067315.1, on the reverse strand, counting down.
AAGTACTTTGACTATGCTGTATGAATCATGTCCAGGCAGTGTAGACTGAAATGGAAGGCGAACTGTTTGCACAAGACAAAAATCTCTGAATAGAACCACTCAGCTCCCACAGCCAAACACTGACAGTCAGTACAATGCAAGACAGTGACCAGCCTGGACCGATAGTTTGGCATCTCTGAAAGCTGACAAAAGTGAAAACAGTGAGCAAGTCTGTGAAGAATAATGGCTGGCCTATTGAGTACATGCGAAGATAGCATAGTGCTTGAGGGCAGCAACATGCAATAATAAGTGAGAAAATTGGTACCATAAAAACAAGGTTTATGCTCAAGAATACACTTTCAGTTGTCTTCTGGCAGCAGGTTGTGCAGAAAAGTAAAGGTGGGATAGCGTATTGTCCCAGGGAAAAGAAAATGTTGGTAGAAGTTCAAACTTGGACAAAATGTTTACAATGTCGGTGAACGAAACCTTGGCTAAAAAGTTAGCCCAACTCTAGTGTCTGAGCAATTTCCTTACTGAAACGAAGTTCACAGTCGAGATACGGGTCAGTGCCTGAGGGAATGTGGCAATGATGTCTAATTACACAGGACAAGTTCACTAACTTAAAATAAAATATTGACAGTTGGTAGATGGTCAGCACGTAGGCAAGTGTAAAAATACAGTATTGACAGTTGGTAGATGGTAAGCAAGTAGGCCAGTGTAAAAATACAGTATTGACAGTTGGCAGATGGTCAGCAAGTAGGCCAGTGTAAAAATACAGTATTGGCAGATGGTCAGCAAGTAGGCCAGTGTAAAAATACAGTATTGACAGTTGGTAGATGGTCAGCAAGTAGGCCAGTGTAAAAATACAGTGTTGGCAGATGGTCAGCAAGTAGGTCAGTGTAAAAATAGTGTTGGCAGATGGTCAGCAAGTAGGTCAGTGTAAAAATACAGTATTGACAGTTGGTAGATGGTCAGGAAGTAGGCCAGTGTAAAATACAGTATTAACAGTTGGTAGATGGTCAGGAAGTAGGACAGAGTAAAATACAGTATTGATTATGAAGCCCTCAAGCTGCAGCCTGCTTTTCAATGCACAGAGTGAGAACAGAACATACATAATAAATGTGTGTTTAAGGATGCAGGTATTTTTCATCTACACCACTTATCTTTCAACTTCATCCTCAAGAGTCCTCTCAATTGGATGTCTCAGAATTGCGCAGTACTCCATGATGTACAACCATCAGCCAGTGTTTCCCAAGAAGAGCAATAGTGACTAAGTTAATCTCACCTCATTAGTAAATCAGTAAACAAATGCTTTAGCAGCATGTTTTTGTGTGCTCTTTGAATTATTTGTGCTTTGTCTCTATTATTGACATTTTTTCCTATTTTGACTGATGGTATGCTATTTTTTCATGTAGCATTCATTGTCTAATGTTGTTTTCATACTTTTATTGTTTGCTATTGTCATGTACTTTCCATGCTTGGTGTTGTGATATGTCTTTAAATTGTTTGCTTTTCTCTTGTATAGCTTCATTGTCTGCTTTAGTCCTGTATCCCTAAATTGTTTGTTCTTGTATACTCATTAAATTGTCTGATTTTATGTACATTGTATTGTCTTTTAACATTCAGCATTAAATTATGTTTTTATGTACAGTTTAATTTCCTGTTTTTAATATTAAATTTTCTTCTTTGTCATGTCCTTAAATTTTCAGATTTTCTCATGTGTAATTGCATTGTCTGCTTTAGTTGTGTGCAGTTTCATTATGTGCTACAGTGTAATTGTCATGTAATGTGCACTGATTGTTTTTCTGTTACTGTCATGTGCTACAGTGTAATTGTCTTGTAATGTAATGTGCACTGATTGTTTGTCTGTTACTGCCATGTGCTACTGTGCAATTTTCACATAATTTAATCCCAGTGTGTTGTCAGTGCCCAAAAGGGAAACAAAGAATACCAACACTCTTTACCTTCGATACATGTCGTAAGAGGAGACTAAGGAGGTTATAGGATGGGGGTTGATTGTTCCATTCCATATAGTATCAAAGTCACCCAGAAACCCAGAAGTGGGATGTGTCAGGCCAAAAAAGGCAAGATATTGCAGTCAAGCTGTAAACCATGACAACACATTCCATTCTCTATACTACATCCTGCTAATATGCAGGAGTTTAAGAATGAGTGCTGAAGAAGAAGATATGATTGAATTGTTTACTGATTGACTGTCTGTTATTGCCATGTGTTACTGGTCATTTGTCATATAATTTAAATGTGTTGTGATTGCCTATTTGTTATTGTCATATATATTTCATTGTTCATGATTGCCTATTTGTTATTGTCATATATATTTCATTGTTCATGATTGCCTATTTGTTATTGTCATATATATTTCATTGTTCATGATTGCCTATTTGTTATTGTCATATATATTTCATTGTTCATGATTGCCTATTTGTTATTGTCATATATATTTCATTGTTCATGATTGCCTATTTGTTATTGTCATATATATTTCATTGTTCATGATTGCCTATTTGTTATTGTCATATATATTTCATTGTTCATGATTGCCTATTTGTTTCATCTATGTATGTTATTGTCATGGATGGTAAACGTTCAAGCAGAAGGCAGAAAGTGCTTAAAGGATTACCTAATAAACTCTCTCAAGCACTGCAGCATTGATCCTAGCTCCTGGGAGACTACAGTCCTTGATCGCTCAGCTTGACACACCTAGATCACTGATTGTATCACTAAATTTGTAAAAGAGAGAACACTGCGGGAAATTTACAAGCGACAGAAGCGGGAGGACAAATCCAACAATCCTTACTCGTGACCCTCTGCACTCCTACATGTGCTGCAATAAACTTTCATGTCACTAATCGGACTCATCGGGCTATTACGAACTCAAAACTCAAACCAAATTAGACAATCACGAATGTTTTTTTTTTCTATTTGTACACATTTTTTTTATGCCATGCTCATCTTCGCTTGCGAAGGAGGAACATCATCATCATCACGTTTCACTGTTGGTGATTGCTTATTTGTTATTGTCATGTATGTTTCATTGTTGGGGCATATTTTTTTCAGTACAGTACATGCAGACGCAACCACATAGCCGAGTTATTTCCCTTGTCTATGTCTGTAAATTTCATGTTCATCATTTAATAATTTAAATATTTATTTATTTTAGGGTTTGGGTTAGGGTGAGTATATTTGTGTTTTACATAACTAACTTTATCTCAACTCTAAATAAATAAATATTTTAATAATTAAATCATAAACATGAAATTTACAAACATAAACAAGGGAAATAATTAAACATATGGTAGCATCTACTTGTACTGTACCTTTTTTTCTATATATGTGAAAAATGTCTGTTGTCGACTAATGTCACTATATGTGAAAATGTCTATTATCTACTAATTCATCCTTGTGTTACCGGAACTTGATAGCGAATAAGGAACAATAACTCTGTAACTTTCGATGCGTGTTGTAAGAGGCAAATAAGCAAGAATGGCTTAAGGTTCATGACTCCATACCACAGTCTCCGCTATGATGAAGTCTGCTGAAGTCACATGCCTGGATTGATGAGAAGCAATCAACCAGCATGCCTCAAGATTGAAAGAAAGTCATGACAAAGTCCCTTCCTAAGTACAAGACTATCCACCTCCCTAGCAGTGTACTCTACTGATGATGATGATGGTCCTCCTTTGCAAGCGAAGGTGAGCATGTCATGAAATACAATAGCTGTGATGAGCAAGTAAAAAAAGAACAAAACATTTGTGTTTGTCTCATTTGGTTTTTGAGTTGGTATATACCCGATGGGCCCGATTCATGCCAGGAAAGTTCTATTGCAGTGCATACAGGAGAGTAGAGGGTTCAAAGTAGGAGAGTTTTCAGATTTGTCCTTCCGCTTCTGTCACCTGTAAATTTCCAGCAGTGTTCTTTCTTTTTCACATTTAGTGATGTCAACAGTGATCTGTGTGTACCAAGCTAAGCAATCAAGGGCTGTAGTCTACCAGTAGCTAGGATCAATGCTGCAGTGCTTGAGAGAGTTTCTTAGATGATCCTTGAAGTGCTTTTTCTGCCATCCACTTGAACGTTTACCATCGCACAGGCCCCCATAGAATCATCTTCACCAGTTCAGCGGAGTTATGACCTAGTCAGCAGGGCATGGATACTTTGCATACAGAACTTTTGAAGGATTTCCGTGTCTGGTACTCGTTCCTGGCAACATAATCCTATGAGGTTTCTTAGGAATGTGGAAAGAGTTTAGCGTGTCTCGCATGGACAGTCAAGGATGACGCAACATAAAGCAGTGTTGGTAAAACCACTGTGTGGTACGCATCCAACTTAGTTGTCAAACCGAGACCATGTCTAATCCAGACATTGGTCAGAAGATTCCCAAATGATGCAGTGGTGCAAGCAATACGCAGGACAACATCCTTGTCAATTATCACAATTTGCGATAGGGTGCTGATGAGATATACAAACTTATTGGCAGTATTAAGTTTTTGTCCCTTTACTGTGATTACTGGTTCTGTGTAGGGGACACCTGGCACTGGTTGATACATTACTAATGTCTTTATGGTACTGATGGTGAGACAGAATGCATAACAGGCCAAAGAAAAGAGGTCCATGATGTCCTGCATGCCTTTCAGACTGGTAGTGTTTAGTGCACAATTTTCAGCGAACAAGAGGTCGCGAACAATGTCTATCTTAGATTTGGTCTTGGCCTTCAATCTACTTTAGATTGAAAAGCCCTCCATCAGCTCGATAACAAAAGCAAATTCCTGCAGTGTTATTTTGAAAAGTATCATTCAACATTTAACATCATCTAGTCATCTGGGACTTTGCATAAGTTGTGAAAAACTTCCCCATTAAAAAAAATAGAATGTCAGAGAAAGACCAATCTGTTGTTGAATGTAATACTCCACTATCTGGCACAAGGAACAAGACTGACATAATTCTTTGGATTCTATCAGCATTATCCTCCCATATTTTTTTAATTACCTGCTATTGTTACATGGTACAACAGATGTAGTCAAAAGATGGACAGATTATTGCAAGGTATTGAAGAGTATAACAGTAAATATCATCCTGGCTATACAATATAGACAATTCTGATCTTGACAACAGAGAAACAGGAAATGCAGAAATTCTAGTAGATGAAATTAAAGAGACCATATGAACATTGAAAGGATGGAAATCACCCATTGTAGATAACATTCCATCAGAACTCTTGAAATATGGAGGAATGAATGTGGTAAATACTATTAGGCCTACTAAAATGGGCCAGAAAATTTGGAATACAAACAATGGCATGCTGAGTAGCCACAATCATTAATAATGCCTATTCCCAAGAAAGGATATCTGAAAGTTTGCAAAAATTATAGAACCATTAACCTTATAACATATCAGAGTAAAATGATGCTCAAATTACTTCTGAACAGAATAAAGCTCATGTCAGAAGAAGTAATTTTAAAAGAGCAAGCTGGCTTCAGAGCAAACATAAGCACTGTAGAACAAATCTTTAACATCAGAATAATAATTTTTCTTCTTCTTTCGTTCACTTGAAACATGTCTATATCTGTAATTCTGTCTCCTGAATAAAACTCACTGTCTTTTGTAGTTAACAAGTGGCCCATAGAGCTTCAATTCCAGTGTTATTTCCTCTGGTCAATATGTCTGCCTCAGCATCTCATACTCAGAACACTCTTGAAATATATGTTTGGCACTCTGTGCTGCCTGTCCACAAGTACACATGGCTGTGTTACCAATCTTGAATATTGTGTACATGTGACTGTGGAGTTGATTGTGTCCCGTTCTGAGGCATAGAATTACAACTTGTTCTGATCTGCTCATAATGTGATAGTCATCTTGTGTTGGTGTTTGTGGCTTTCTTATTGACTTGATCATCTGTTTTTTCTGATGGTAGGTGATTGGTACATCTGGTTGGTCTTCAGCAGCACCTTCTTTAGCCAGTTGGTCTGCTTTTTCATTTCCTGGTATTCCACAGTGAGAGGGTATCCACTGCATAGTTACCCTATACCGGTAAGACTGTTCATTAAGTAGTTTTTATAAGTCTGTTAGTTTTCCAGACTGGAGAGCTGACTTTGCATATATCAGGAATACCACGGGCTGTGGGCCAGGGTTGGAGTTCATAATTTTTTCAGTTGCCAACTCCAAATTGTCTGGATTCCTGTTGGCGTTCTGATTGTATCTCTAGGCTTGTGTGGATATTCTATATTGTTCTGTTCGTCCTCGTTTAGTATTTCTGTCACATGGGTCTGAATGTATATTGGAGTTCCATGCCTTTCAGAATATTAATTGAAATACATTCAGCACCAGCGTAATCTATACCACAATTTCATCGATTCTTCTTCTCGCACTCCAGGAATTGTGAGTGATTATATCTTACTTCCTATGTGCAGTGGGAAGGTTCCTCTGAGTTTTCTTTCATACCCAGGAGACTTCAGCTTTCAGCATAGTGCAATGCCCATAGAAGGAGCCTTCTACTCAGAGATATGTCACAAGATGAGCTGATAATTTGCCTGAGTCACCCATTGTTTGTCTTTCCTCTGACAAGGCACTTCACAGTCAGTGAGTTGTTCCTCATGTAGGAAGACCATTCCATTACCACCTTTTCGCCCGTGTGTTGCCTGTGCCCAAAAGGGGAGCAAAGAATAGCAACACTGTTGGCTGTCCCATCCCATATAGGGTCAGTGACCCAAAGCCATGCTGAAGTCAGATGTGTCAGGCTGAAAGGCGCAGCAATGCTGTAAACCATGACACAACGCATTCCGTTCTCCGGACTACATCCTGCTAATCTGCAGGAGTTTGAGAACGAATGCAGAAGAAGAAGAAGTTGATTACCACCTTTTGTGTCCCTTGGTGCCAGACCTAATTTCTTCTAATATGAGTCATGTTGGGTAATGGCGATGGTCAAATTAGACCCAGGGTTGATACACCTTCTTGGACAAGGTGCTGCTTTTCATCGGGGTCTGGAATTTTACATGTGAATTTCTCACGCACTCGCCTCATCTGCCTGAGATGGCCTTCCTATCCATCGCCAGACACAGTCTGTTTATTTTGACTCTTCGCCATGTATATTACCCAAAGGAGTAGGCAAAATACAAATCTCTGATGAGGAGCTTCACAGTGAGCCCTTGTGTACTGAACTCAATTCTCTCTGTATGAGCCATGTTGGGCAACGGCCGACAGTCGAGTTGGGCATGGTTTACAGTATTTTTAGAGACTTGCACCCCCCCTCTACATTGCCTGTAGTATCCAGACTTTGAGTCTCAACACTTCTTCAGGCAGGAGTTTGAACAATGCACTCACTGACATTTGCTCAATGCTTGTCCTGTGTACAATGGGAAGATGTATTCAAAGCTTTTTTCCATACCCAGGAGTGCATGTTACAGTTAGCGTATTCAATACTTGAGTCATGACTCCTACTTTGAATTGGGTCAATTGTGATGGGACATGTGGGCGTTTGTGTGTTCTCGAGCATGAACAGCACATCGGCCACTCGGTCTTGTGCTGGAGTATTGTAGCTTTGTTGCCACTGAATTGATTCACACACTATGCTGCCTTCTAGTGTGTGTTACCTTTTCCATATTCGATGTGTACTCATAAGATCACTGTGTGTTACGGACATTGACATTGGTCACCCCTCCAATGTTTCTGATTTTTAAGTCGGCCAAGAGTCAGAATGCACGGATGCCTTGCATCACTGTATGCCGACAGTGATGTTGGATGTAATGGCATAGAGGTTTCAGAGATATTTCCTGTTTCTCTGCAGGTAATTCTCATTCCATCTGCAGAATACACACCCACGGACATGAGCCTAAAAGTGTTAGCCAGGAATACAATGAGAGCAGCTGTATTTCTGTTTCCAGGGTGCACCACGAGGAGGTACTTTTTGGATCTTGGTTATCTGTTAACCCTGGGCCTGCACGAGAGCAATGAGAGACCCTTTGCGCCCCAATTTCATAAATTTTACAAAAGCCTTTGACCATGTTTAGCATGATGGTCTCCGGCACATACTGAGACAATTTGACATCACGATCATAGAAATTGTTGAATCACTTTACAGAAATGCAAGTAGTGCTGTCTTATCAAATAAAACAATTGGCAAGTTCTTTAAAACAAATGTGGGAGTTCGGCAAGGATGCTTAATACTTTTCCAGTACTTTTCAACATATACCTAGTGCATATCATAGAGGAAACCCTTCAGGATTACAACATGTGTATATCACTCTCATGATGTCCATATCATGATGTTTCCCTCCCACTTGTGTATCTCTGTCTACTTTTTGCTCACCTCTCCTCTACCTTTAAGCAATTTGTGCTTTGCTGATGATATTAATTTTATAGCTAGGTCAGAACAAGAATTACAAGAGTTAACAGCAAAATTGGAAAAAGTTACCAGCAAGTACAGAATTAAAATCAACACAGAAAAGAGCAAGGTCTTGGTTAACAGTAGAAGCACTGAGGGACAGACCAACATCATGAATGGACAGAAGTTTGAGGAGGTGAATATTTTCAAATACCTTGGGTCTTGCATATGCAGCAATGGAAAATGCACATCAGAATTAAAGATAAGACTGGAAATGACTTTAGCTACTATGTCAAGGATAAATTTAATTTTGGGAAAACAACATCAATGCTAGAGTGAAAATCAAAATGTATAGGTAACTCATTAGTGTTTTCTATTGGGTTGTATGGTTGTGAGAGTTGGACAATCATTGCAGATATAGAGAGATGGTTATAGACTGTTACCATCAAACACAAATATTACAGATGAATTCTGTGCATTTCTTATAAAGAACATTAGACAAATATACACATAAGAAATAAATTATAAATGTTTGCAGATCCACAGGAACCATTACTTTCAGTGATGAAACGACAAAGGCTTGCATGGTTTGTACATGTGTGCTGACATGATTCCTTGTAAAAAAAAATATACTACAGGAAGAAGTTGAGGTTGGAAGAAGCAGAGGAGGACAGACAACATCAGAAACTGTACAGGTTGGGACTCTTCATATGCATCAGTGAAGATAGAAATTGATGGAGGCTCCGTGTGTTGATGCATCTAATGTGGTTCTCCTACGACCCTGATGGGTTATGGGCTTATGGATATTGTTAAATTTTGTTTCTTGTGATGTCATCATGCACTAATTTCATGTTTTGTGCTGTTTGCTACAATACACATAAGAACATAAAATACAAATGAAGAATACTATTTAATACAAATATCTATTTTATGGAGCCACATGGCCAGAAGTTGCAACTTCATTGAGTACAAGAAGAATTAAATATTAAAATAGAAAATATTCAATGAGATTTCCCACCGACTACAAAAATATGTTAATGGTTTTATCACAGTAGATTATGGGCGGTTACAGATTTGTTGAAAGTTCAACAACCAATAACTCATAGAGAATGTTATCAGAGATGCATGTAGGAAAAGTGATCTTATATCATATAATGTTACAGGAATTTGAAGGAAAATACTTCACAGTACTAGATATTAGTATTGTGAGGTGAAGTGGCCAATGAATTTATGTCTTCTGCAACTCAGCAAGCAAGGTATCCATTTTGGACACATGGAGCATGATTAAGCAAAAAAAACTGAAACCAACTTCTTTCAGTTGAAAATAACTTCAACATGAACATATTTAAATGTGTTCTAGATTAAAATTAAATATTAAAGTACATATTAATAACAATACATTAATAACAATAGTAATAAGAAGATAACATATAGCTATTTCTGAATATAAGCCGATAATGTTTGTATTTTTTCCGATATTGGTGGCGGCAGATATGCTAGCACAATAAACACTTTTAAAAATAATTACCGGTAGAACCACAAAAATGGTTACATAGAATACAGTCAAATAGACCAACCAGTAACAGGAAAAAACTTACTAGTACCAAAAATCATTCAAATCTTTTAAAGCTGGAATCACTATTTGAATTCTGAAAAAGTTCACAAATTTCATCCTCTGTTGTGAGAGCTTCAGTGTGAATATCATCAGTATCTCGTCTCACTGTCTACTGGTATATTGTTGTCATCTGCATCATCCTCAAAGATAGCATCATCCTCACTTCCAATCCATTGCATTGGAGCACGTTTTTAAAGATTGGATGGAATATCTGACTACGATTCTTTAACCTACTAGCATTTAACATTTTTTATGTTGCCACCTTCATCAGTACTAAATTTGATGACAGTACTCATTCTTTTTGTTTGAAGTCTGTCCATTAAATGGTTATGTTAAGGATGACTACAAGAGGGTGGTAAGGAACCAAGGAATTAGATACAGACAGCCTCATCTCTCTGCATTATTTTTCCACATTCTCTGTGAGATGTGCCCGAAATGAGTCCCAGACTAGCATGAATAGTTTTTATTATAGCTGCCTCCTTCCTCTGGCCCCAAACTTTATCAAGCCATTCTAGAGTGTGACTTTTGTCCACCAACCTATCACGTGAGTACGCACAAGCACGCCACTTGGGAATTTTGTCTGCTTAGGCAGAGTCTTTCTTTTGTGTTTTAAAAAAAAGCGGGGTGGGAAGCAAAACATCTGCTATCCTAAAACAACAGTGAAACACATACTCTCATATCCAGTTGTACAAAACTATCTTTACGCCTTTATTTCCACCGTGTGATTTGAAAAGAAATCTAATAGCCAAGCTAAAAGTTGACTTAATCCATTCATTGACTAGGCTTGGAATTTATGGTAATGGCTGATGTTATCATCACAGCTAACCTTTGTTGCTGAGACAACACTGAAGAAATGAATGAATTGGATATCTCATATCACTCTGGTATTTGGTAGTCAAGAGATAAAACTCCAGTGTTGGGAAACAACCCAATAATGAATAATTTTACATTATAGGCCTACCTGTTGGTCACTCAGGTTGTATGAGGCTGGCCGTGCCTCTGGGCAAAGGTCACACCGTATTATACTGGATGTTGTATTTTACTTCTGTATAGGTAGGGTGGGGCAAATTATAGAAATTATATTATGTCTTACCTTTGCTAAAGTTTATGTTATTTTCCATTTATCAATATTTCACTTGTCCTTTCATTCTTATATGGTAGCCTAGTTGATAGTGAGCTTGGTTGTTATCACCGGGTTATGGCATCGCAGGTTCGAAACCACGTACGGACAAAAAATTCAGGGTTGTGATTTCTCGTTTGACACGACCACTGCTCCAGTCAACTCAGCTGTAAATGAGTACCTGATGCATGAGTTAGGGAAGGTAAAGACAGAATGGAAGGGAACTGGCCACCCCCACCTAGTGGTCGCTGTGGCTTAGTACATGAAGAGTTATCTTAATCCCCGATGGCAGGTTGCTGCCATGAAACATACCTTTATTCATTCTTATAACTGGATTCCACAATATTATTACACGGATTATTTCTTTATACGTGGCCAATATACGTGTTTTCAACTTTTCTCTAATTTTTAACATTAAAGTCACATCCTCAACATATAAACAGATTGGCTTATATTTGGAAATGTATGGTATAAATTTTGGTAAATATTTGTTACAAAATCTGAATGGTATAACATTAAAAGAATATTGGATAATTTAGTCAGTTATTTAGTTCATTTGTTAAGAGATCATTATCATTGCACACAGGACAAGCCCATAGGTGATCTGACCCCCCCCCCCCTCCCTGGCATATCTGCATTAACACAACCACTGACAGTCCCAGTTCTCTGTTGGATCATTTAGTGTATATAAGAAAATCCACAAGAAATTAATTGAAATCCAAATTGGCGATTTGTCTTTTTTCTCTCTTCATTTTGGCTTCAGATTTGTCAGAAAAAAATGTGAAATATGCTTTAAAATTGTTCTGAGGATTTGTAACTGGAAATAAATATTCTTGAGGCTAATGGGCATTCAACCAGGTCCTTTCTACCAGCACTGAATCACCTTGCAACATAAGTAAACAGGTGTTCCGTACTTGACCTGAGTTGCAAGGCAGTTTGGTGTGGCTAGATCTGACCTGGTTAAATTCCTGTTAGTCTCAAGAATTTTTAATTTATCCTCATGCTATCTTCTTGAATTTACTAGAAATAAAATGACCTAAAAACTGATCATTATCATGGGCACTCAGAGAACAATTACAGATTCTCTGTTAGTTTCATTTAACTTAATCAGTAGCATCTTAGGAAATTGATATCTTTTCTTGAACTCAAAAAGTCCAGGCACCCACTTTCAATTAGCTAGACTTGGAACTAGAGTTCTAGTACACTCAGTATTAGGCCCTATGTCAATTTTCCCAGATTTTAAATGAATATTTGAAAATGTTATCTAGATCTGAGAAAAATATTTACATTAACAATAGCACTTGAAATAACAGAAAAAATGTCTGTAAAGAGTGCTGTCAGATTTAAAAAAAAATAACTCCAACAAAGGAAGCAGTGAATGCTAAACCATGTACCTGTACAACATTTTGTGTAAAACAATGAAGCAAAGAAAAGTCTATAATATTTTGAAAGCGTAATCAAAATGTAACTACAGGTGTAGATTTTTAGTTCTAATCTTGTAATTTGACGCAAGCAATAAGAATTTTCTTGTAGTCTCCACCGCACTCATTCTTAATTTCTTCAATGATGTCTGTTCCATACTTGGCATTGTATTTCTCATTAATCTCCTCCATGTCAATCTGAAAGAAAGCAGATAATATGAAGTAACAATTATTAGGAATAACAAGAATCTAAAATTAGACATATTTATTGTTGCAATATATCCAGATTGCTCTTCTTCCATCAGAGTCAACAAAGAACATTTGAACTAAATAGGGATAAAGATAACCATAATTGTATTGTGTCTGAATGTGGCTAGTGAGTGCTACTTGTGCCTGGAATTTCCTTCCACATTCTGATTGTGTTGGTGGAGTCTGTGAGACATTGAACAGTTCTTGCCTATCTTCTAGAATGTCTTTTATTGAGCAGCAGCTTGTTTAAAGTTCTTTGTTGCAGCTGCACCAGTCCTGAGTCTGTGAAGTCAGTCAGGTATGTTTTGTGCCAGACTCTCCCATGAATTTGTGTGTCAACATTAAATTAAGTCTGACTACAGTTAAGAATAGGCTACATGTGTGTTTCCATGTATGTTTGTTGTGTGTTATTCTTATTCATACAGTAAAATAATGTCCATCTATTGTTATTTGGTTTAATGAAGACTTTTTAATCACATTGTTTTTCTATCTATTCGTTAAACCCTTTATTGCCTTTCAGCATTATGGGTAGATTACACTGTCAAACATTGTCTTTGCTTGTATTTAATTTTTATTATATTTTTTTAGTTAGTGGTGACACATCATTTTATCTGTATTGTTCATATCATGAACTGCTGAAAATTATGGGTAATTAGAGCCAGCCAAATTGAATTTGTTAGAACATCAATAGAAATTAGTAAGTCATCAGATCATCATCACTTCACATAGATTGATTGAATATGAGTCAACATCACCACACTTTGAGCAAACTCATAGGTGCTGAGTCTTCCCAATCAAAGATTGAAGTGTATGCATGCTGGTGGTTCCAATGACTTGCTGATTGAACACACTCCTCATTTTCTCCCTCATATGTCCTGTCCTTCTCACACCACAGTGTATACTAAATTGTCACAATCATATCCTAAATGTGCCATCCACAGTAATGTCTAAATTAAACAGCCATTTAACAAGAAACTACCAAAATGTCTCCATTCTCTCATTACATATAGAACATGTCCATAGTTACTCTGATTTCCCCTTGAATAATTTTCCCACAATTACATGATGGCCGACAGTCCCAGTTTTCTGTTGATTGAAAAACAGAAGATCACGTTTGTACTCAATGCTCCACCTTTACTCAACTATCTTCACCCTATATAATAACCATGTTTTATGGTTAAATGTGGCCAATATGAGATTCTTCCAAATGGTTGCAGACTTTTGCATAATTAGGTGTCTGCATACAAGATGGTGGCATATGTCTTTTACATGCACTCACAGACCTCCTCTCAGTAGGAGGCCTCTTCCAAAAGCATTGCATACTACTGAGAGTTGAAGTATTCTGTTTATGAAATAAAGCGCTGGTTCTTCTTTTTCAGTGTTCATTCTTAAACTCCTGCTGAATCCCTCTTGAAGCAGGACAATGGTTCTAATAGATTTCCAGTAGGATGTAGTCCAGAGAATGGAAATGTGTCGTGTCATCATTTTATCTGTGCCAATGGTCTGACACATCTGTCTTCAGTGGAAAAGCTCTGGTAAAACCTCAATTACACACCACCAAGATGTAGTATTAATATCAATGATGCAAAATTAAATCAAGTGGACGTCAAGTATCGTGGCACTATTTTAATATCAGATTGCTGGTGCTCCAATAAAATCAAGAACAGAATAGCATAGGTCTAATCACAGCATAGGCCTAATAATTTAATCCTTAAATGCTACATTGAACCAGTCCTACTCTATGGAAGTGAAGCATGGACAATAAATAAAACATCACAAAAATCATTGGACACAGCGGAATTGTGGTTTATTCGAAGAATATTATGCATTCCTTGGACAGCAAAGGTTACTAATGAAAAATGTCTTAAAAGGATGAATGTGAAAAGATGCATTATTAATAATATAAGAAAAATACAGTCAACATTTATTGGGCACATAGTGAGAAGATTCATTGAGAATATAGTGACAACAGGAAAGATAGAAGGGAAAAGATCAAGGGGAAGACCTAGAGAAAAGATATTGGACAGTTTGACTAAATAGCTTCGATTGACAACACCAACAGAGATGATGATATATATGAGAGATCGTTGTACATGGAGAAATATGATCACCAATGCCATTCGACATGACACTTGATGATGATGAATCATAGCTTTTAAAAATGCTAAACATTCATGGAATACTGTCGATGCATATGTGAATTTGAGTTCTAGGAAGTTATATTACACCAATTCTTCTTTATGGATGTGAAGCATGGAGACTAACAAAAAAGCTCAAAGTGAGCTGGAGGCAAATGAGATGTGGTTTTTGAGAAGAATGATGAAAATTCCATGGACAACCAAGAAAAGTAATGTAAAAGTCTTCAGAGATGCTGGAGTAAAATGACAAATTATAGTAATAATTAGAAGAACTCAAGATTTTTAGGATACATGATGAGAAGAGACAAGCTTGAACATTTAGTCTATTGTCTATTGTCTTTCCCCAGGTGAATGATTGTTGATCACATTCACACTTGCCATTAAGCGTAGGATTGGTATCTTAAGCTGTCGTTTCAAGGCCAGATGTGTCACAGAGGTTGCATTTAGTCCAAGTTTGTTCAAAGTTATCTTGTTGTTTTCTATCCACCGGTTTCTTGGTCTACCTTGGGCTTTACGCCCGGATATTCTTGTATTATATGCTCTTATTGGTAAACATTTAGTAAACACAGGAAAGATCAAGGGGAAAGAGACTGAGGAGGACAAAGAGAGAAGTTGCTGGATGGGTTGTCATTGTGGCACATGAGAATGTCACCAACTGAATTTATCAACCTTTAGCACTTTACATAAAAAAATGCTAAACTGACTTCTGAAAGAATCAAAATTCTATCTGAAAGGAATCAAAATTCTATCTGATTCTTGTTTATATCTCACTTCACTTCTGGAGACAATAACTCTGATGAGGTCAGCATCATTTGTTCCAAATCCTTGCACGCATTCTTTGATTCTAGTTGCAAAGTATCCAGGAGTGTCCCTCGTGCTTTGAACTGAAACATTAAATTAATCAAGAATGAGATTATATTTCAAAAGTAAGCAAGATTTGTTATTCTTTGTGAAAGTTAACTTAAATTTAACTTTGTTGTTTTAGAGACAATCTTTATTTTTTGGACTCGTTATGAGACAGGAAGATTTGGAGAACATGCAGGTAGTTAAAACATACAAATTTAAGGTAAGAGAGATCAAAGGGTGCATTGTAAGAAAATATTATCTAGTTTAAAATCATGAAATGGCAAAATTACAACAACAATCCTGATACAAGATACTAGAAGTAGAGAGTTGTGAAGATCCATGATTGCCTATGTCAGTCGACATGGCTCCTGATGATGTTGATAATTTTCAATTTCTATAGAAATAAGTTAAAAATACCATGGACTGCTAAAAATACGATAGATTGTTAAAAATATCATGGATTTCTAAAAGTATAATGAATTTCTAAAAATACCATATATTGCTAAAAGTATCATGGATTACTACAAATACCATAGATTGCTAAAAGTATCATGGATTGCTAAAAATACTATAGATTGCTAAAATACCATAGACTACTAAAAGTATCATGGATTGTTAAAATACCATAGATTAATAAAAGTATCATGGATTGTTAAAAATACCATAGATTGCTAAAAGTATTATGGATTACTAAAAATACTATAGATTGTTAAAAATACCATAGATTACTAAAAGTATCATGGATTGCTAAAAATACTATTGATTGCTAAACAGACAAATATTGATAGGCCTATACTTCTTTTGTGTGTGTCTATGTTCATTCTCAAACAACTACAAATTGACATCAGTAGTGTCACCATACATCTGGAGCAATAGACTCAAGAAGTCTCAGCAAAGGTTGAGGCTTCTTCCTCAAAGTAGGTCATCATTTGTGGCCAATGAAACATGAATTAAATAGATCTCTGATGCATATTGCATATTGCTGAGAGTTGGATCCTTCTGGGTATGAAAGAAAGTCTAGATAAACATCCCCATTGTAGAAAAGGATATAAGAGCTTTATTACCCATAATTCTTGAGAATCGAAACATAGAAACATATGAAAATGGTTACAGCAATGTTGTAAATGCTATGCTGCCAACAACACTGAAATGACGGTTACTGTATGCTATAGAGAAAACTTACTAATAACCAAGAAGTCAGAGAGTATCCTGACAGATAGGTGAGGGTCAAAGTATATTTCTTCTTCTTCTTTTTGCTTAGAATATATTTACATTTGAAGTTTTGTCTCTTCTTTAAACGTGACTGTTTTGTTACTTATGTAGAGAAAGTCTGTAGTTTTTTTTTTCTAGTGTTGTTTCTGTGGGCCATTGTGTTTACCTAAGTATTTTATATTGAGGACATTCTTGAAGTATATGCTCTCTGAGGTGCCTGAATGTTGCAACTTTTTGAACTTTTTGCAGAAGTATGTCAGAAGGTATCTTGAAATTGTATATTTGGTATATTTGGTATTTGGTAGAGCTGGTTGTATCTTATTTTGAGGTGTAGAATGACAACTTGTTCTTGTCTATTTATAATTAGGCTGTCATCATATGTTGGTGTTGGTTTTCTCATCGTGACAATATCAAAAATGGACAGTATCATGATTATAATTATATCATGATTATATCTGTATTAATCCTTTGAGGATGGAGCTTACTAATGCTTCTACTGCCAAAAAGATGGAGTCAATTTCCAGGATTAAAAAAAAAGAAGACAAAGGTTCATTTTTGAAAATTCTTTTAAGACATCAAAACTAGGTTTAAGTCTAGCAAAAGTCTATCTATCTATACACTATGGCCCTTGTTTGCCTTGCAGCATTAGGAGTGGAAGAGTTCTCTGGAGATGTTTTTCTTGTGTGCTTCTTCCCATGGCTTTCTTTGATTTCTGTGATCCATCTTTTACATGGTCTGCCTCTGGCTTTATAACCGTTATGTCTATGCGTCATGGCCATTTGTGGCATGCGATCTGTCGGTAGTCTGGAAGCATGTGAAAACCATTTGATCTGTTGTCTTTTGATGTGTTCGAATACTGGTATTGTTTTGGTTATCTGTCTGATGTTATCATTTCTAATTCTATCTCTTAATGACACTGAGTATTTTTCGTAGGCATGTCATTTCTGCTGTCATTATTTTTATTTTGTATTGTGCTGTCATTGTCCAGGTTTGGCACTGGTAGTGATGGAATAATAATAGTCTTGTATAATGCAACTTTAGTGCGTATGTTTACATTTTTGTTCTTGAAAATGCGTGTCATCTGTCCTAGGATCTGGTTTGGTTTGTTGCATCTATTTTGTATCTCTTTACTAGTTTTCCCTTCACTCGATATACTGCTTCCGAAGTAAGTGAACTCATTTACCTGTTTAAGGTGTTTATCATCGATGGAGATAGTGGTATTTCTTTCTTTCTTTGCTATTTCCATTATTTCTGTCTTTCAATATTGATCTTCATGTTTAATTTTTGACATGTTGTGTGAGTCTGTTCATATGGTCTTGCAATTGTTCTTCTGATGTCGCTATTAGTACTTGGTCATCTGCAAAGAGTAGTTAGTTCAATTTGTCCTTTATATTATCTGCTTCATTGGTACTTGTTAGTTTACAGATGTGGTCGATATATGTTATAAAAAGTAGAGGGGATAGGACACACCACTGGCGAACTCCTGAATGAATTTGGAACTTATTTTTGTATAATAAGTTATAAAAAATACCTGCATTTGTTCTTACTGCACATTGGCTATTATCATAAATACCTTGCATATATTGATTAAATGCTCTGGTACTCCGTATATTGATAGTGTTTTCCATAGTTGTTGTCTGTCTACTCTGTCGAATGCCTTTTCTTGGTCGATGAATGTGATGTATAATTCTTTGTTGTTTTCTGTGGCTCTTTCTGTTAGTTGTCTAAGTGTAAAAATAGCATCTGTACAGCCTTTGTTCTTACGGAAGCCCATTTGGGTGTTTTGAAGTTGTGGTTCAATGTATGATCGTAGTCGTTGCTCTAATATTTAGTTAAAGATTTTTCCTGTGTGGCTTAGTAAGGATATCCCTCTGTATTTTGTGCAGTCTCTCTTACTACCTTTTTTCTTCTATATGGGAATGATATGTAGGGTATGATATATATGTAGGGTATGATATACCGTATATGGCCTAGCAAACGTAGGCCCTATGTATATGCTTAGAGAGAATATATTGAAGTAACTCTCTATTAACTTCTGTAGGTTGAAAACACACATGTAAATTAGGTCATCTAATTTCTTGAGGTGGTAGTTAAGTTTTTTTTATATTACCAACCTGTGACACATATTTGACAAAACACATCAAACTGATGAATAAAGTATTTATTTTGTCTGAACAATATTTAAAAAAATAACCTCTACATTTATGTTTTAGGAGACATGGGCCATGGACTCCCTTCTAACACTTCCTGTGCATCTTTAAGCTTCGTTTTCTTCCTTTAAAGTTTTTCTATCGTTACAAAAATACAACAATCTTTCTCTTTGTTGTTTGGGACGTCTGCCACTTTTGCATATGCATCAAATATCTGGCTTGATTTGTCTTGTTTGTTTCTTTGAAAAACAGTTGAATTAAAGCTACTTTAAAAAACAAACAACTCTAAGTACGTTCTATACCACAGTGATCTGGTGGGCATTTGCTTAGGTCCAGTTGTTTCCCTGATTGGATAGGGATCTCCTCTATCCAGTTCAGTTATATATAACTCTAAACCACGAGAAAACATGATTGAAATATCCTCCAAATTTTTCCCTAGTATTACCACTTTCACTGATATCTAAGTCACTATCAGTAGCATTTGACAAATAAATCTCAGCCGCATCTAAATCACTGGACACCATCTTATTTTCAAAATCACTAGCAGATATTTCTGAAAAGTACACACTTAATTGAGTTTGCATGAACATTCAAAACAATGACCAAACACAAGTGTAAACTATCCATGTAGCTTCTACTATTAATAGGCTAGAATACACAAAGATAACCTTGAATTTATAACATCATGGAATGATCTGGGCATGATTTTTCTACACTGCTCTGAATGGCTGAGGACAGAGATATTTAGGGTTTTTTTGTGTGCTGATGTCTGCAGTGTGGCACCCCTGACAGGTTATGGTTCTCATTATTATTTGTATATACCTTTCATCATCTGCTAGAGGAGACTGAGTACACATAGGTCAACCCAGAGTTCAATGATGTTTGTACATAATCAATAATGATAGGTTACAAGAAAAGTAATCTAACTTATTTTAATAATTATTTTCAATGGTAACTTTACAGGCTGACAGAAATTTTGAGTTGAAACTGAAAGTGTGTCAAACAAAAAAGGAAAGATATCAGAGAAAGCTTATCTTATTTCACTAACCAATAGCTAAGTATCCTTTTTGTAAGGTCCCACTGCATTCATTCTGAATAGATTCTTCAATAGTCTTTCCTGCTAATTTCTCATACTGATGAAATACCTCAATGAGGTGTTCTCGACTTCTCAAACATAAGATAGCATTCAGTTCAGCTTCATTTGTTCCCCAACGAGACTCACCGGCCTGAAATTTTAAGATTCAGTATTATTATTTCTAGCAATGTATTTAGAAGATATTTTCATGACATAATATACCATGGCACAATTATAATCACAAATGATGGTTGATGTGAAGCAGAAGTTAACAAAATTAATAGGAATGACTATAAGTGCTTTCAATACATGAGAAAAATATTAACATCTCAGCAAATTACAAACATGCTAAAAATGAGAATTATAAATGTTACATCAATTCTATAGTAATGTATGACTCAGAAACATGGACAATAAGCAAACAACAAGAATACGCCTTTGAGATGTGGATATATAGAAGAATAGGAAGAATTTCTTGGAAAGAGAAGAAATTGAACAAAGAGGTTCTAATAACACTTAATATGAAGAAAGAATTATTAAATGAAATAATGATCAAACAAATAAAGTAATTTGGACATATTAAAAGACATTACACCTTGTTGAAGACCTTACTTGAGGGTAAAGTTGAGGGGAGGCAAGCAACAGGTAAGCAGAGATACAAGTGCAAGAGAAACATCACATGATGGACAGGTTACAGTCTAGCAGAGTGCACCATCAAAGCAAGATACAGGAGATATTGGTGGTCTGTGGTAGCCAACCTTTGTTGTGGAGATGGCATTCAATGATGATTATAACATGGCAAAGACACACACATGATTTCAGACTATGTTGCTAGAGACATTGTCATACAATGTAGTAAGGAGATAATGTCATGATTTCATACAATCTAGTAAGGAGATAATGTCATGATTTCATACAATCTAGTAAGGAGATAATGTCATGATTTCATATAATCTAGTAAGGAGATAATGTCATGATTTCATGTAATCTAGTAAGGAGATAATGTCATGATTTCATTCAATCTAGTAAGTAGGTAATCTCATGATTTCATACTACATGGAGGTTTGTTAATCACTGGAAACACATTTATTTACACACACAAATTAACATTTCAACTAAAATGCCTTTATCAAGAACACATTCACAACAAAAACTAATGACTAATAAAAGCACTATGTACGATCACGATCACATGACAGAGCTAAATATATATATATACATATATATATAACCTGGAAGGATAAAATCTAGAAGGGGTCAGAGGTGAAACAACACGGACAGAATATAGACAAAACACACGCAAATGAAACAAAACATAGAAATGATGAAACATAGTATCCATAGTACTGACCGGTATTGATCCCAAAGTCTTAAATCATGTAAAATTGATATATATGATCGTTTTCAAGCATGTGTCGGGTCCAGTCATGTGAGAAGCATTATTTAATGACCAGTACATAAATATCATGGCCACCTGATGGATGGTCCATGTCATTGAAGTGGTCAGCAACAGGATTCTTGATTAGAAAAATGGCCTCACAGCATGTGGGGCATTCCCATAAGTGCTCCGCCCTCTGATTCAGCAGCCATTTGACAGCAGACGTCAACATCAGGGCACAACTCTGGCCTTTGCGACAGGTTTCTTTGTTGTTACGTTATCCACGCCGTGCCTGTAACTAGTTCAAGCACAACGTCGGCCTGTCGGAACAACATGGTAACTGTTATCGAAGGTTACGACTACGAGATTGTATAGATGATGTGCCATGACGCTTCTATAAGAAGATAACCTCAATATAAAGGCATGTCATCAACTAAGGTTTTCTGTTGCATGGTTGGTTTGTCTAGTGAGCCATTGGTGAGACCCACAGACAAAACTACTTGTCAACAGGAGTACCAGTCTGGTTTTTTTATACTGTACTGATGTTCACAGAATTGGTCTGTGAGCCTCCTTCCAGTCTCACCTATGTACATTATGGTGCAACATTTGCAGATGATAGCATAGATGACATTGTGGGACACATATGTGAAACTCTCTTCAATGGTGAAGGTGGCTTGGGAGAATGTGTCAGACCAGTTCTGGGTGACATAGGCACACTTTTAGCATTTACTACGTTTGCAGCTGCTGGTGCCAAAATTATTAGGAACGTCAGGCTTGAGATTACTCTGGACCAATATATCCATGAGGTTCTTGTCATATTGGAAAGCAACTAGTGGTGGGGGGGGGGGGGGTCACAGACCAAATCATATGTTTTGGTATCCGACTAAAGAAGAGGAAGGTGTCAGAATAGGACATGATGGACAGCAGAGCTATGGGGGGTGGAAGGTGAGAACAAGTTTGCCCTGTCAGTGAAAGAAAGCCTAATATTCTTGAAGGTATCCTGGTGGGAGAGGTTAAAAACACTCAAAACAGGAAACACCTGAGGTTTAAAGTAACTCATTACAGCTGTAGTAGAAGACTGTAAAGCATATAGTACTGCACTATATAGCCATATTGTAAGGAAAACCTTGCAGTGCTAGAGGAGCACAAACCTTGAGCAATGCTTTGCAGTCAGTGCTAGAAGTACAAGCCATGAGCAAAGCTGTGGAATACCTTGCACTCAGTACTAGAAGAAGAACAAACCGTGAGCAAAGCTTTGGAAAACCTTGCACTCAGTACTAGAAGAAGAACAAACCGTGAACAAAGCTGTGGAAAACCTTGCACTCAGTACTAGAAGAAGAACAAACCATGAGCAAAGCTTTGGAAAACCTTGCACTCAGTACTAGAAGAAGAACAAACCGTGAACAAAGCTTTGGAAAACCTTGCACTCAGTACTAGAAGAAAAACAAACCATGAGCAAAGCTTTGGAAAACCTTACACTCAGTACTAGAAGAAGAACAAACCGTGAGCAAAGCTTTGGAAAACCTTGCACTCAGTACTAGAAGAAGAACAAACCGTGAGCAAAGCTTTGGAAAACCTTGCACTCAGTACTAGAAGAAGAACAAACTGTGAGCAAAACTTTGGAAAACCTTCTTGTAGGCAGCACTAGGAAAAGCACAAACATTGAGAAAATCTTAGGAAAACCTTGCACTCAGCACTAGAAGAAGTAGAAGCGTTGAGCAAAATTTCAAGCTCTGCTGTCTAGGCAATCAGAGTGATGACTCTTCTATATCATTGAGTTGACAGTAAATAGACACATACAGATGCCCACCTCAGAGAATGGTGCTTTACACGCTACATACAAACTCAAATCATGAAATTGAACTCTTAATCATATTGTTAATTGGGATTAAGAATCAGCATATCACAGGGAAAACACCTCACACAATTTTAAAAATAATACTCAATCAATACAGAACAGCAACCATCACACTTTGAAATATTTACTGAAGCGGAGATCTGAGCATCCATGGATATGCCTGATATGTGAAAATGATAATCAATATATCTAATTCTAAACCTAATCACAAACATTCATAAAGAAAATTATTTATACATCCTTTAATTTAAAAAATCCATAATATTTGTTCTGACCTCAAAAAATTTCTGCGCATCCAAACGTGCCCTTGATTTGTCAACGTCATCTTCATCTTTTTCCCTGCCGGCAGCCAAAAGTGAAACCAGCAGGCGCTGAAAATATCCTGATGTATCACCCACCAAATCATCCTCCAAATTTCTGTCATACTCTGGAAAAATATTAGATATTCCAGTTAGATGACTACGATAAAGTGTACAGGAAGTTTCAACATAACATTTGTGGTAATCTTGCTTACAGAAGTTATACATGATTGACTAAGTCAGATAATTCTGATGGCTTATGTGTAGTTCCCTTACTCAGAACATTCTCCTTGAGACTTCTGTGTCTGTTCTCAAACTTCTGTTGGCTAGCAGGATGTAGTCTGGAGAATTGAATGTGTTGTGTTATGGCTTACAGTTTTGATGTGGTATCTCTACTTGTCAACCTGACACATCCGACTTCAGCATGAATTTTGGATCAATTTAACCTATGGGATGATATAGCCAAATGCCTCATAAATCACCACTTACAATATGCATGGAAGATATCATTGCTGCTATTCTTTGCTTTCCTTTTGGGCTCCAGCAACACACAGCAGCTCCTTGAAACAATAGCTGAATGCCTGGAGGCAATAGAAAGTGTGAACTACGAAGGGTGGTTGAAATGCTTTACTAAGAAATCATAAAGACAGGCAGGATCGCTGTGTATAATTTTAAAGACACACTATTTATTGACAATTCCCACATGTTCATGGCTCGTGTGGTGAAGTGCGTGAAAGATAAATTGGCAGGAAACTAGTTCAGTTGTGTATGAAGTCATGTCAGATAAAACAGAGTTTAATTAAGTAATCAAATTCCTGCACTTGTAGGGTAAATCTTCAAAACAAATTCATGATGGGATGTTTACCACTTATAAGAATGTCTGCTCTTCGTATAGTTAGTCATTAGATCATCATCACTGCACTCCGGTGCTCAGATCACTCCTTGAGTGTATCCGCCATTACACATTGACTGACAGTCCCAGTACTCTGTTGATTAACCATCATTCTTTCTCACCCACGAAACCGTTCCTTTCTAGCAACAACACATGTCAATCCAAACTTCCTTATTCTAGTCATGGAACAAGAGACATCGTCGCTTATACAGTCATTTGTTCATGTGTTTTCCCGTAGGACGTTCAAAATGTCTGCCCGATCAATCGCTCCACCAACAGCCATAGTAGCAGCGTATCAACCTATCTGCTCTCTCATTACCCCGGACTCCCACATGTCCTGGCACAAAAATAAATGTCACTTTACGCACACAGGAATTCTTCACTGCGTCTAGCCACTGTTCCTAAATGTACCCCGCCTGAACTTTTACAATCATTCTCATCAAGTCACTGAGTATACAGACATTTTCATATGACAATGTGAAGTGTTGGAAAAATCACTTTCAAACGGGTAATGCAAGTGCTCAAGATGAGCCAAGTAGTGACAGGCCACCCTTTGCAGATGATGCAAGCAATATTGCAAGAATGGAGGCCTTAGTCCTCTCAGACAGTCATATTAACATCAAGAAAATCATGGCTGAGTTGCGACTAGATCATGGCACCATATTGAAGATTTTGCTTGAGCAACATTACATGTCAAATGTTGCCGCCAGGTGGGTTACCCATTTTCTCACACCAATCCAAAAGGAGTGCCGAGCTGAAGCATCCACAAAGATATTGGACATTTACAGTGCTGACAAAGATGATTTTTTTTCATAGATTAGTTACTGTGGATGAATGTTACAGTAGGTGCATATCTATGACCCTGAGACAAAAAATCAGAACAAACAATGAAAACATTCCAGTTCACCACCACAAAAGAAAACAAAGAATAGTAATATTCACAGTCTTTTGGGACTGTGGCGGGGTAATTTTCACCGATTGCTTTCCTCATGGCCATACTATCAACTAAATGTACTACCAAAGCCATCTCAAGAAATTACAAGAAGAAATTAGTGTAAAAGACGTGGGATGCTGTCCAGGGGCATTTGTCTGCTTCAGGACAATGTGCTGGCTCATGCAGCTCATGACTTCATTGTCTTTGCCAAGCAGTGCGGATATGAAATCATGCCCCATCCACCTTACTAACCTGACTTAGCACCGAGTGACTTCTTCCTGTTTTCAAACATGAAGGATGCTTTGTGGGCATCATTTTTCAGGCATCTAGGTCTTGATTACTGAAGTGGAGTTGTGGTTTTAGGCCCAGGGGGAGGTATTCTATAATCTAGGCATTAGAAAGGTGAAGAAGAGATAGGACAAGTGCTTCATCTTAAGTGGTAAATACACAGAGAAAGACTAAAGTTCACACCAATTTTCAGGTGTCTTGATTCCTTCACACTAAAGTGTAAAACTTTTCTACCACCCCTTGCATACACATTTGAAATTAATCACCTATGAGTGCAAGATTTTCACTCCTGATATTGCAAAATAAGCTGATATAGGAGTGTGTCAGGGATGTATACTTTCCAAAGTACATTATATATCTTGAATATATAATGCAGGAGGATTACAAGATCTCCAGAAATCAATGGCTGCTGGCGGTAGAGCACTTTGTAACTTGTGTTATGCAGATGATATTGATCTCTTGGCTGGTTAGAATCTAAGTTCCAGGGGCTCATCTCAGAATTAGAAGAAGTTAGAAATATGGCATGAAATTGGCATTGATAAAAGCAAGATATTTATGACTAGTGGAGTTTCATGAGTGTCCGGTTAGACAGTCACTTGCTTGGGGAGATTATTGACTTCAAATGTCTTGAGTTACAAATGTGTGGTGATGGCAACTCGGGAAATGAGATTAAGCTAAGACTTGAGATGTCAATCACTGCCATGGCAGTGCTGAATGTGATTTGGAAAAGTAAGTCCAGTGTTACAGTTAAGATTAATCTATTCAGATCACTAGTGCTAAGAATACTTTTATAAGAATGTGAAAGTTGGGAAATAAATGCAGACACAGAAAAAAATATTCATGCTTTTGAAAACAAGTGCTACTGGTGTTTATTAAGAATTAGCTATATAGAACACAAGACAAATAGGCTTATATTTGTCAGACAGTGAATAAACATACTTGCAGGTTGTCAAGGGCCACTTTTGGAGGTAATGAAACAGCGTAAACTTGTTTGGTTTGGACATGTTTTTTTGACAAATTTGGTTTGGACAAATTATTTTGCAAGGAATAGTCGAGTGTAGAAGGAGAAGAAGAGGACAGAGAAAGTTCGGGATTGATAACATCAAGGAATGGTCTGGGCATGATTTTTCTGCACTCCTCTGAATGCTGAGGATAGAGTTGCTTGGAGATCTTTTCGTGATAATGTCTCCAATATGGTGGCACCTCTACGACCCTGATGGGTTATGGGTCTTATTGCACAGCTGACTGGGAATAGGAAATTTACTTGATATGGAAACATATTTTTTGATGTGTTTGCACAGTTGCGCATGCCGTTGCGTCTGTGGGTCTCACCAATGGCTCACTAGACAAACCAACCATGCAACAGAAAACCTTAGTAGATGACATGCCTTTATATTGAGGTTATCTTCTTGTAGAAGCTTCATGGCACGTCATCTATACAATCCCGTAGTCGTAACCTTCGATAACAGTTACCATGTTGTTCTGACAGGTTGACGTTGTGCTTGAACTAGTTACGGGCATGGCATGGGTGAGCAGAACAACAAAGAAACCTGTCGCAAGGGCCAGAGTTGTGCCCTGATGTCGATGTCTGTTTCGACAGCATTAGACTTGAAACACCATCGAGTCGAATGGCTGCTGGAACAGAGGGCAGAGCACTTATGGGAATGCCCCACATGCTGTGATGCCAGTTTCTAATCAAGAATCAAGAACACATTTTTGAGATAAATTTCATATATTAAAATGAGAGAAGAAATATGAGTGTAAACTACTTGCTTTCTTTCTGTGTTTCTTGATTTAGGAGGATAAGCATGAACATTTGATTACTGCACACCCCAAGGGCTGGTGCTGCTCTGACTTTGGTAGGTTTGGGGTGCATTGTGTTTGGGTGTCCTACCCTCCCAACAAAATAGCACAAGGCAAATGCTCACCAACAAATGCGTACCGACGAATGCGCCCAATGCTAAGAACCCTAACAAATTCATGCAAGCAAAAGCTTGCAGGCCACCATAAAAAAATGCACGCCGACAAAAGCACACAGATAATTAATAATTGATATTCAATTAACAATGGACCTCCGGTGGGAGTATGAGAATGAGCACTGAAGATGAAAAATTAAAGTTTTTCAAGATATCTTCATTGCGCTCGATAAACATATAACTCATACAAAGTTTTCTGAAGTTTCATAGATTATTTTACTGGGCTAGCAGCTAGAGTATTCCATCTACGCTTGATCTCTACCACTCAAACCATTTGCTATTCTTCTTCAGCGTTCATTCTCAAACTCCCGCTAAATATCTCTTGTAGCAGGACTACTAGATTTCCAGCAGGATGTAGTCCAGAGAATGGAATGCATTGTGTCACCGTTTTATTTGTGCTAATGGCCAGACACATCTGTCTTTGATGGAATTTGCTATTCAATTATGATGATTTGCAGCTTTGGAAAACTCCTGCTTCCTCAGGAAGTCCATAAAGAGGCTTGAAATTACAAAAACAGGTAGGATATGATACTTTGTTTGTCACTATCCCCAGGAATTGCAAGCTCTCTTACTTTCTATGTGCAGTGTAGTGGTTTCTCAGAGCTTTCTTTCATACCCATGAGATTTCAGCTTAATATACAATGAGTTCTTTCTTACTTTCCATGAGAGAAATTTTGAGTTCTTCCTTACCTTTCTGGTAAGAAGCTTTGAGTTCTTTTTTTATCTAATTTGTATTTGCTTTTATTTCTCCCTTACCTTCCTTGTAAGCAGCTTTAAGTTTTTCTATTTCCTTGTTACTCTTGGTACACAGTATTTCAATAATGTCTGTCTCATCTGTACCGACTCCCTGTAATAATTAAAATCAAGACAATGTTGACATTTAAAAATCTTGGATTAAAATATACAAGAATTAATTTTATCAAATAGATCAGTACTTCTCAATCTTCATACCATCATCTTCTTTGTATAGATCTAATCAACTTGTGATGCAAAAATAAATCATTTAAATATTGGATGGCCAGTGCTCCATTGAAATAAAGAGCATAATATTACAAGCCAAATCAGCATTTTAAAAATGTGTAGAAACATTCTATTCAATGGAGTACTATCAATGCTAATGCATATTCAAGTGCTAGGATATTATATTAAACCAACATTTTATGGATCTGAAGCATGTTCTGTAATAAAAAGAATGCTCACAGTGAGCTGGAAGTCACTGAGATTTTATTTTTGAGAAAATTGTGAAAATACTATGAACAGCTATGAAAACAAATATAGAAGTCTTCGGAGATGCTGGAGTAAAAAAGACAAATTATAGCAAAAATTAGAAACAGATTCAAGATTTTTAGGACATGTGATAAGAAGAGAAAAACTTCCACATTTAGTAGCCACCAGAAAAATCAAGAGTAGAAGCGGCAGAGGCATACAAAGAGAGGAGAAGTGCTGAATGTGACACTAAGGCATGAGAGAGTGTCATAAACTAAAGTAAATTGGTTTGCGCATGTAACAAGGTTATCACCAGAGTCCTTAAAAAGCAATGCTATTTATTTAGAACCAATGGTTGTAATTTAAATAGCTTCCTTGCAAAAGGTGGACCACAGAAATGTCAGTAGTGCTGAAGATCACTGTATATGAGGCACATGCAAAAGCCTGATGTAGAAATATCTGTTGTTACTCTGCATCAGAAAAAAGAAAGATTCAGAGTAATTATGTTGAGAATATACTGTAAATACTGAAATTGATTACCCGGTAGTGATGAAGAAAGGAAAGTGCTGTCCTGAACACCAGATTGTGAATATGAAATTAATTAATTGATTACCCGGTAGTGATGAAGAAAAGAAACTGTTGTCCTGAACACCTGATTGTGAATATGACCAATTATTTTTTTTCAAAATTGCATAAACTTACAGAAATTACTT
Organism: Meghimatium bilineatum; assembly: GCA_034231615.1. Classification (NCBI taxonomy): domain Eukaryota; kingdom Metazoa; phylum Mollusca; class Gastropoda; order Stylommatophora; family Philomycidae; genus Meghimatium; species Meghimatium bilineatum. The sequence goes on along the minus strand of CM067315.1, from coordinate 14,559,260 downwards.
TATGGAGTTGTATAAACTTACAGAAATTGCTTTATGGAGTTGTATAAACTTACAGAAATTGCTTTATGGAGTTGTATAAACTTACAGAAATTGCTTTATGGAGTTGTATAAACTTACAGAAATTGCTTTATGGAGTTGGTGAACATCCAACTTTATGAGAGGTGTCAGCAAAGCAACACACACATCTTCAAAGTCACCAGTCAGTTCTGATTTGATGTCATCTATAAGATCCTGTTAAAGAATAAATATTAGCAAAATAGTGATCATGTGATCAGGACTTCAAATATTTCATTCAGCTCTCTTATTTTTGTGCTATTTTACAATCTAAAATTTCACACCATCATTATCATCAAATCATCATCCCTCATGGTGGTAGTGGTGCCACTTTCAAAATATCATTACAGATATTGTGTCATGCCTCTCTGTTCTCAGTTACTTGTTTGAATCTGGAGAATCTTAATCCTGTGCAATCATTAATATTATCAATGCATACTTTTCATTGTTCTCCCACCCTCAACTGTTGTTCTAAGCTTCATTTCATTCTTCGTTGAAGCTGGAGTATCGAAGGGCAACAAAGAATAGTAACACTGCCACTTGTCATACATTTCATAAGAGGTAAGCTCTTAGATAAGGAAAGAAGTAAACCCTTAGATAAGGAAAGAGGTAAGCTCTTAGATTACAGGGTGCATAGGTTTCAATGAATGATATTTTTTCATTGTTTATTGTGGCGGTTATCGCGATCAGCTTTTCGCTCACAAAGTTCATGTTTATGATATTTTTAGACACTGCGGGGTCAAGGATGAAAGCTACTCCATGTTTAGTTTTCATATTCAGGTTTGCACTACAGTAGATTCATGTGTAGTCTTTGTGTAATTTGTGTTGCCTTGGACCTTAATTCTTGTGTCTGCTAGTATTAGTAGTTTGATGTTTCACTTTTCCATTTCCTGTATTAGATCTGCAGATTTGTTCTTTAATCCACAGACAGTGTCGTTTTCAAGTACCTTTTGTGCATCTTTTGTGCATCTTTTGTGCATCTTTTGTGCATCTTTTGTGCATCTTTTGTGCATCTTTTGTGCATCTTTTGTGCATCTTTTGTGCATCTTTTGTGCATCTTTTGTGCATCTTTTGTGCATCTTTTGTGCATCTTTTGTGCATCTTTTGTGCATCTTTTGTGCATCTTTTGTGCATCTTTTGTGCATCTTTTGTGCATCTTTTGTGCATCTTTTGTGCATCTTTTGTGCATCTTTTGTGCATCTTTTGTGCATCTTCATTATGGTCTACTTATCAGTTATTGCACTAGCATCATTCCCCCCCCCCCATTATGGTATTTCCTAGGCTGTCATTTATTTTATATGGCCACCATATTGTAATTTTCTTGAGAAAGAATCTTGTTGTTTAGTCAGTTTTCTTTTACTTTCAATTATTTCAGATTGTCCATATCGATTATCTTTTTAGTGATGCATGGTATTCTAAGGATTCTTCTGTAACATTTGTTTTAAATATTGCAATTTTGTTGCTAATTTTATTGGTACAAAACTTTCATTACTGTATTTTTTCCTGTGAAGGAGTGCAGGGAGGCTTTCTATGGGCTGTGGATATGAAAGCAGCTTTGCAATAGCAGACACTGTGACATGTACAGAAATGATTTTAATTGTACCTCCGAAAGAAAAAATCCTGTCCCAACCGTGGATTGAACCCGAGACCACAAGATTTTATTGGTGATTGTCCAAAATTCACATTCATATATTGTGACTTGAAATATATAAGCTCTAAGGAAAGTTAGTTATGTTATGTTGTTGCAGCCCATTCACATGTTGTTCATTTGATTGGATGAAATAACTAAGATATTAAGTCATTTTTCTCTGGGAGATTTTTTTTTCCATTCATTTCCACACTCTTGCCAGTTAACAGGATGTAGTCAGGAGAGAAGATTGTAAGAGGATGTAGTCAGGAGAGTAGAATGTAGCAAGATGTAGTCAGGAGAGAAGATTGTAAGAGGATGTAGTCAGGAGAGTAGAATGTAGCAAGATGTAGTCAGGAGAGAAGAATGTAACAGAATGTAGCCAGGAGAGAAGAATGTAGCAGGATGTAGCCAGGAGAGCAGAATGTAGCAAGATGTAGTCAGGAGAGAAGAATGTAACAGGATGTAGTTAGGAGAGTATAATGCTGTGCTTCATGATTTACAACTGAACTAAAAATAAAAATCAACATAACATCTGCCATAAATCTTAAATTACATCAACAATTTGGGGGAGGGGGTGGTCTAAAAAAGGTGTGACAGTTCTTAAAAAGTGAGTTTTGACAAAAGTTAATGTTAACTTTATACTTTTGATGCTAGAACACTTTTTCGGAGAGGTGGTGTACATTTTTGGGAACATAATTGAGCAGGAAGGTCCATAAATTCTTGACATTTGTTGACAGTTGGAAGTTGGAGGTGGGGGTGGGGTATTGGCACACAATTATTCATACAATTTTAGGACAGCTTTTCTGTCTACTTGACTGCTGCAAGTATTAAACCTGTCTCTATGAAAGTACACTATGGGTTAACAATTATCCTTTTCAATTATTGATATATCAGCAATTTGTGTCTATTTTTATTCTTCACCAAACCACAATGTGGCATCAACGTGCATCAAACCACAGTGTGGCATCAACTTGGACTAAATCACAGTGTGGCATCAACTTGGACTAAATCACAGTGTGGCATCAACTTGGACTAAATCACAGTGTGGCATCAACTTGGACTAAATCACAGTGTGGCATCAACTTGGACTAAATCACAGTGTGGCATCAACTTGGACTAAATCACAGTGTGGCATCAACTTGGACTAAATCACAGTGTGGCATCAATTCTTGGGTGGCGGAGAAGTTTAATGACATACAAACACATTCTCCATAATAATTATAGTCCGAACAAAATAAAAGTTCGCTGCTTATGTTCTTAAAAAAAAATACAAGATTTGTACATGTATTCCAATCCAAATTTATTAAGTAATGAGAACATGGCATAGTATGTGATGAGTATGCCTACCTTGCCATAAGCAGTCTTATAAGCTTTGGCTATCTCCAGTCTTTGATGACTCACATGGTTTCCTAAGATGTCGATCACCACTGCTTCATCAGTACCTGAAGTTAAACATCAGAATTATTATCTTCACTGCTAAAAATTTGGTAAGGATATATTTTTTAATGCTGCCAAAATATTAATATCTAAATATTGTTACATTCTACTGTATCTGCGTCTGACAGACATTCATTCATTTTCCTTTTGCGCTGAAGTTAGAGCATAGGGCAGAGGTCAGATCTCACCAATTATGTCTGTTCAAAGCTATTCTGTGCAGTTCTTGAATAGTATGGATATTGATTGTTTTACTTTCTCTAAGTATTGTTCTTCTGAGTGTTTCTTTTGGTCTACCCCTGGCTCTTTTGCTTGTAGGTATCCAAAGACTGGAGACATTCTGACAGACATAACTGGAGTAAATTATAAAAAAGATAATTATTGGTACAGCAATAACATTCTGTGAACTAGCAAGCACACATTAAAAAAAACTTGAAGACACAAAAAGACAGATCCCTAATCTATTTCATTGTCTCTTATATAATTACATAATCATTATCATGTACCGTGGCAGGTGGCATAAGTGATCACAGATCTTCACACAATTCTATCTAATGTACTGTTTATCAGCTCTACTGTTGATACTAATCTACAGCTCTACTGCTGGTACTACTCTACAGCTCTACTGTTGATACTACTATGCAGCTCTACTGCTGATATAACTCTAAAGTTCTACTGCTGATACTACTCTACTGCTGATACTACTCTACTGCTGATACTACTCTACAGCTCTACTGCTGATACTATTCTACAGCTCTACTGTTTATACTACTCTACAGCTCTACTGCTGATACTACTCTACAGCTCTACTGCTGATACTACTCTACAGCTCTACTGTTTATACTACTCTACAGCTCTACTGCTGATACTACTCTACAGCTCTACTGTTGATACTACTCTACAGCTCTACTGTTGATACTACTCTACAGTCCTACTGCTGATCTACAGCTCTACTGTTGATACTACTCTACAGGTCTACTGCTGATAGTACTCTACAGCTCTACTGTTGATACTACTCTCTACAGCTCTACTGTTGATACTACTCTCTACAGCTCTACTGCTGATACTACTCTACAGCTCTACTGCTGATACTACTCTACAGCTCTACTGTTGATACTACTCTCTACAGCTCTACTGCTGATACTACTCTACAGCTCTACTGCCAATACTACTCTACAGCTCTACTGCTGATCTACAGCTCTACTGCTGATCTACAGCTCTACTGCTGATCTACAGCTCTACTGCTGATCTACAGCTCTACTGCTGATAGTACTCTACAGCTCTACTGCTGATACTACTCTGCAGTCCTACTGCTACAAATCCCTCCATAAGATATTCTGTCTTATCTACATCCCTAAGTCTGCTGCACTTATGATAATTAAATCTAGTTTTACTATGATATTCCGACCTTTCAATTTTGATAATTAGTAATATGTGCGCAGGACTCACCAAAACCTGACATTGCATTCCTTAATTTTTCAGCAGCTGATCCCGCATCAAAGCCATGTCGATGACGAATTGTGCCCTGGAATTAGAGGTTTTAGAAGTGATATATGAACAACAAAATATAAAATATGTTATTATGGACTATAGTCATTATTTGTGGTATATTGTTCGTACTGGACAGACGAGCCAAAATGATGAATCATTGATGAAGCCTACTCCAGTAATTTTCTAGCTAACATAATGCCAGAAATATTCACTCACTCATTAATGTATCAACTTCACCATATCTTCACTCATTAATGTATCAACTTTACCATATCTTCACTCACTCATTAATGTATCAACTTCACTCACTCATTAATCATTGGTCAATTAACACATTTACTACGAAGCAAAGATATTACACTAGAAACAAAGAAAGATCTATTCAACAACATTTTCTTACCAACATTGTGTTATCAGTGTCAAATTTGGACATTAGATTCTAGAACAATTCATAACATAAACTAAAATAAGATTAACACCACTAAAATGAAATATGTGAGACATATGATTGGAGTTAGCTTGAGAGACAAAATCAGGAACGAAGCACTAAAGAAACAATTAGGGATCAAATTAACAATAGCATACATCCATAAACAACAAGTTAAATGGTTCAGCCACATAACCAGACAGAAAGAGCAAAATATTATCCAAAAACCCTTAACAAACGATACGAAAACAGGAGACCTATTGGACGCACTCGTAAAAGGTGGATAGATAGTGTATTAGAGACACTCGGAAATATAACAGCAGAAGAGGCAAATAGAAGAGCAAAAGACCGTACACTCACTCTCCCCTCAACACCGAATGGTACATAAGGACAGAAATAAGAAGAAGATGGGGCCATTGGTGGGCTACAGGAATGGGTACAACCTCAATCATCAGTCTGTAAGTAGTTGTCAGCTATGTTCTTCTTCTTCTGCATTCATTCTCAAACTCCTGCAGATTAACAGGACGTAGTCCGGAGAACGGATGCGATGTGTCATGGTTTACAGTTTGGCTGCAGTGTCTGCGTTTTTCGGCCTGCCACATCCAATCTCAGCACGGCTTTTTTTTGTCACTTTGACTCGTATGGGATAGCAAACTCCACCTCAAACTTCCTTAGTTGCGTCATACGCCATACATTGTATTGTGTAGATATTATTTTCGGGCCTCGGCAACACACGAGCAATGTTCTCTCAATACTTGGTGATGACGCTAACTTGTAGCAGATGTAAAACAGTAACTATATTTCACCACGTTTGACAGATCGTTATGGCAACACTATGACATCATCATTCTCTTGAGTTATAAACTATCAGCTAGCTCTACCCGTGTGGTAACTGGCGACTGCTAGTTCACAGTGCAAAGAATTTTTTTTCTTCTGATTTCATTTTCAATATTCTCTGCTCAGAGTGATTTCCTTATTTCCTTCAGATACATCTGAAGGCTTGATTAGTGAATTCTTGAACCGACAGTGGCACACTTCGGACATCCTTATCAGTAAGTTGAAGTTGGGCCTTATCTGTGTTCTGCCTTTTTCAGTAGATGGGGAAGAGTAGGCCCTTATGTGTGCTGATAGTTCTCATAACCTGTTGACTGTATGTATATCTTTCTCATCCTAGCCCTTAAACACCCCACGCTATTATCCTGGCTACATATAGGTATAGGCATAGGCCTATATATATGCCGAAGCACATTAAAAATGCCCCATTATTATTATTATACACTGTTGCCAAGAAACTGGTGGGGGGGGGGGGGGGGGGGGGGAGTGTGAGAATGAATTTCCCCCGTGTTTGTCATGAGGTAGATTGCGAATGGCTATCTGAATGAAACGTGTAGACCTATTAGTCAACCCGCTGGCTGTGATGGTTGGTTGCTGATCCAGCGGTCCATGGGATCATACCCTTTGACCCAATGCCATTAAATGGCATTATATTGCTGGGAAGTCTGTGGATTTTCGGCCCACCCCGGACCAGAGCCCGGGAATAACTATCACACCTCCAGGAAGGTAAGTTTGAACCTATGCACTGCTCCAGGCTACTGCAGCCACAATAGGGTTCACTGTCTTCATTCCCCACCACCAATTGACTACTGGTTATGCCGAACTTCTCTATTGCTCTAGGCATGCAACCAAATGTTCAAGTCAAAAGGATTGTCACGTTCTGAGTCACTGTGCCTCTATGATGGGTACTGTGCCTCCTCCCCAGTGCTGCACAGTACATCTCTGGATCCCTCCCAACCACAGAGGGTGCATACATATATATTCTTCTTCTTCAGCGTTCATTCTCAAACTCCTGCTGGATCTCTATTGCAGTAGGACAATGGCCCTATTAGATTTCCAGCAGGATATAGTCCAGAGACTGGAAATGCGTTGTGTCGCCGTTTTATTTGCGCCAATGGCCCGACACATCCGTCTTCGGCGGGACATATATATTCAGGTAAACATGAAACACATTTCATCAAAATAACAGCATAATAAGCATAATTGTATAGATGATGTGCCATGGAATTTCTATAAGAAGATAACCTCAATATAACGGCATTTCATCTACTAAGGTTTTCTGTTGCATGGATGGTTTGTCTAGTGGGCTATTGGTGAGACCCACAGATGCAACCACATGCATGCTGGCTGTGATAGACTACACGAAAAAAAAGCGTGAGAATGAATTTTCCTTGTGTTTGTCATGAGGTAGAGAGTGAATGGCTACTGGAATGAAAAGTGGATAAGTCAACACGCGGGTTGTGATATACTACACGAAAAAAAAAGAAAATTACGGTGCAACACGATTCCCAGCAGCTATAACACTGAAAATTGGTAGGCGTTGTCACAGTATAAACGCTATAAAAATACAGTTGAGACAAAAAACACAGCAGATGTGCTTGAAATGTCACGACTATCTGAAAACGACCGCCCACGAGCCATTGGTGTGTTGGAGAGCAGAATGAGCTTGAGGGCCATTGCTATGATGATGAATTGCCACCACAGAACTATTGTAAGCTTCAATGCACGTTACGGAACCACTGGATGTGCTCGGGATAGACTTCGGAGTGGCCAACCACGAGTTACTACCCCTGCGCAAGATCGTCATATTGTGCTGAGTCACCTATGGAATCATTCCCTCCCCCTCCCCCCGGCAAGTCAAACAACAAGAGCAATAGTGGGCAGACGTGGGTAAGTCTCTCGAATGACAGTCATGCGACGACTCCGAGATACAGGCCTTACTGTCGGACGACCTTATATTGGGTTAAACTTGACTCACATGCATCGTCAGCAGCGCCTACAGTAGGCAAAGCAACATGTCATTACACAGTATGCATTAACACATCAATATCTACAGCAGTAGAACATTGTGACGACTGATTGGCATGTCCTATCACCAGACACGTTCCCTATAGAATATCTGTGGGTCGAGCTTAGATGCAGAGTCTACAGGCAAGGTTCTCCAGCAAATTTGCAAGAGCTCGAAGCTGTTCTTACACGTGAATGGGACTTGATTCCTCGGAATTTCCTTCATACTTCTGCTTTCCATGAGGAGCCGCAGCCAAGCTTGTTTGCAAGCACACGATGAACATACCAGATACTAAAGTTAATGTTAAATTTTTTTTATTATTGGTTGCCATTATGGTTTTCTCCCTTGCCTGCACAGCATGCAATGTATTGCGTAACAATCAAATGCAAGAATTAATGACTAGCATGGATTCATAGGAAAATGAATAAAGATTCCAAACATGTAAACTTGTAAATACTTATATTTACATTTCACGATCTGCTCCTGAATTATACAGGTGGTGCGTTTTTAATGTGCTTCAATATATATATATATATATATATATATATATATATATATATATATATATATATATATATATATATATATATATGGACCCTATAGGAGGTCACTAAGGGAAGTTGGGGGAATATGCTGACAACCTGTCACCTCATAGGTGAAAAAAAATCCATCACTGTTACAGAAACTGGAATTGAGCAGCCCGATGTTAACAGGGAACCGAAATAAAATATGAAATGAGGAAAAGAAAACAAATTGATTAATTTCAAGGCTTGATTTTTCCATTTCCCCTCTATCTGTGTTCTCTGTCATACATATTCTCTGTCATACAAATTATCCGTCATCTATGTTCTCGGTCAGAGTAACTATGACCTTATGGAATCACTCATTCCATAGCTAACTAGTATGGCAACTGTTAAAGTCACGCATTGAAAAGTTCACTCCAGATATCAATCACTGAATTTCTAGCTCAATCAAACATTCTCTACATTCAATTATATCCATAGGTCCACACATAATTCGTACATTTATTATTCCATCACTCACGTATGATCAGCGCATGATTTAGACTCGATAAAGCCCTAACCTATTTGAGATATCAGGCCCTTTAACAATTAAGAAGTATATAGTCAGTGACGTAAAAAAAGATGTGGGCCCATGTGGTGGCCCTAAGCTATAGCTTGTTTAGCTTATAGGTAAATCCCGCGCTGTCTATGATGGGATATTGAAAAAGAAAGTTTGAGGATTCACAGAAAATAATAATAATAATAATAATAATAAGACCAATAATCCGCCAGAGTCGATTGGAGTTATCAGCACAAATAGCCATATATCAGGACAGTAGATATTTTTCCCTTAAAAGGGGGGGGGGAGGGTTGATCTCAATAAAGAAAATGCCAGTCATAGGCTACCGTATGTCAATTATTTCTTGTGAATACAATTTTGAAGACCTTTTTTTGAATAATCGCTAGGGGTGCAAAGGGAACGCACTGCTCTCGGCGGATTTAGGGTTAGCAGATAACCAAGATCCCAAATGTACCTCCTCGCTGTGCACCCTGGAAACAGAAAACACGGCGGCTCGTGCTGATTCTGGCTAAATCATTTGGGGATCGTGTCCGAGAAATGTGGAGGTAGAAGATGGAAAGAGATTTGACTGCAAAAGAGATATACAATATATCCGACAACACCAGCGCAAACATATGCAGTGGCACTAATCAGTTCAATCCGATCATTGGAGGGGAGATCAATGAAATAGGCACGAAAAGGCAGATGCATGGCGAGAGACAAATAGAAAACATGCTGAGTACAATGAAAGGGCAGCACAGTGACAGAGGGCAGCGCCAACTGCAAATAGAAAGTGGAAACTTTCCAAGGAAATCGGAACTACAAGCTCTGTTAGCTCGAGAAACGTTTCTAGTTACCTGTGCTCCTTACGGGCAGAGATCCAGACCCAATCATGGGAGCCCGGCAAATCAAGAAGACTTGTCTAGCTCTAATGTCAAGCTTTCCTATACCAGAACAATGCTCACGAAGAGAAAGGGTCCCATACCCGATAGGCTCAGGCACAAGCGGGACAACGATAGCAGCTCTGACCCAACTCTACTTTCAAGTTTTTTTTTATACCGGAAATATACTTGCTGAGAGAAAGTGTTCAGTACCCGATGTACTAAGGTGCAAATGGGGACAAGGTCGCTCAGCTTGAGAACGCATTGCTCCCAAACGCGTGGTGTGAGACTCGTACTTGGTCGAGGTCTTCACGATGTCGGTTAACGACACCTCGGCTAAGAAGGCGACAGAGTCAGAATCCAACTATTCTGTCGAGTTCTTCCTCATCCGGAACCAGGCTCGCGGATGAGAAAAGGTTCAGTACCCGATGGGCACAGGCACAGAACGTCTAATTACACGAGGCAAGTTCATAGACAGCGGAACTTCTCGTGCGATTTAGACGTGAACGACACTCTTCTCGGCTAAGAGTCACTACACACCCGCGTTCCCGTCGGACAGATAGGCAGGCTGTCACGGACTAGGGAAGCATACTGCCCGAATTAAAGGCATGACGAAAACGTATGTGCTGGGCATCGGATGTTCAGACCACAAAGTGGCCAACAAGGTGCAAATAACACAGTTTTACTGTGGAATTGCAGCACAACGTACTTCACGCTCCCCGGCGGAAATCACACGGTATATTCGTTGCGATTATATGAGAGCGAACGCAGAAGAATAATAATAATCGCTAACATAGAGGGGGTGGCTTCTTTTGACAGCCTTTAGCCAAGTTCCTGACGAGATTCGTGAAAGGTGGAGTTTAAATTCTCTCCTCCCCCTCCTCCCCCCATATTTACAGGCATGATCCTCATTCATTCATAAGTGTGTAAGGGAAATAACTCTGCTCTATTCTTTGCTGTTTTACTGTTGTCAATTCAATGATTTCTCTGACCGCCTCGCATCCTCGTCTGTTTCTTGTGAAATAGTAAGCATATTACAAAGTGAATTGTGTTAGACTACACACCCAAAACAAACAAGCGGACGATGTGTCAGTACCTTTACAATTGTTTTTTTTTGTATGGACAACCTAGGCCAACAAGTTTGCTCCCAAACACATACATGCCTAGGCCTATTTGTCTTACGTTCTACATCACCGATTTTTAATAGATGCATGTAGCACTTATATTCACAAGCCTGAATTCTTCTTTCTGTGCCCACATTCAGTGCCTAACGTCATGAACCGGTTTATAAATATTTATGTATATGACGTTATGACAGCCCAGCTCTCACATCCGTCTAAAGGAATTTAGGCACCAACAATAGGCCTAGGCCTATGTATAGAGTGATTCTCACTTTAGTTGGACTACTGATCTTACTTTTTCAAATCGTATTTAGCTTTGTCAGGACCGTAGATGTCAGTAAGGGTGGGAGGTCGCCTAAAAAAAACTTAATACCTCGTTTTTGTGGGATTTTTTGGCGATGTGGGGGAGAGAATGAGGGCTGCTCATTTTTGCTTGCTTCCTAGTGATAAATATGGTTATAACTTTCATAGACGGAAAGGGGGGGGGGTGTGTTGAAACTCCTGAAACCGTCCCCTGCCTTTTATCTTCGGGCTTGCATAACCAGTCATTGCCAAATCAAATCGATCTTGATCCCAATTGCCATATCGAATCTATCTTGATCTCTTGATCCCAATTGCCATATCGAATCTATATTGATATTTTGATCCCAATTGCCATATCGAATCTATCTTGATACCAATTGCCATATCGAATCTATCTTGATCTCTTGATCCCAATTGCCACATCGAATCTATCTTGATCCCAATTGCCATATCGAATCTATCTTGATCTCTTGATCCCAATTGCCACATCGAATCTAACTTGATCTCTTGATCCCAATTGCCATATCGAATTTATCTTGATCCCAATTGCCATATCGAATCTATCTTGATCCCAATTGCCATATCGAATCTATCTTGATCCCAATTGCCATATCAAATCTATCTTGATCTCTTGATCCCAATTGCCATATCGAATCTATCTTGATCCCAATTGCCATATCAAATCTATCTTGATCTCTTGATCCCAATTGCCATATCAAATCTATCTTGATCCCAATTGCCATATCGAATCTATCTTGAATCTCTTGATCCCAATTGCCATATCGAATCTATCTTGATCCCAATTGCCATATCGAATCTATCTTGATCCCAATTGCCATATCAAATCTATCTTGATCTCTTGATCCCAATTGCCATATCGAATCTATCTTGATCCCAATTGCCATATCAAATCTATCTTGATCTCTTGATCCCAATTGCCATATCAAATCTATCTTGATCCCAATTGCCATATCAAATCTATCTTGATCTCTTGATCCCAATTGCCATATCGAATCTATCTTGATCCCAATTGCATATCAAATCTATCTTGATCTCTTGATCCCAATTGCCATATCAAATCTATCTTGATCCCAATTGCATATCGAATCTATCTTGATCTCTTGATCCCAATTGCCATTTCGAATCTATCTTGATCTCTTGATCCCAAATG